>ML660201.1:50772410-50921952 GCA_007570785.1 Antilocapra americana | reverse complement strand
AAAAAAAAAAAATAAATAAAAGACATGAGGGAAGGAGTCTCACAGAGATCTGGGGGAAAGAGTGTTACAGGAGGAAGAAGCAGCCTGTACAAAGGTCCGGGGTGGATACACCCTTGACGTGTTCGATAAACATGAGAGGTTACTATGGAGGTTAGTTCGGCAGAGAGGTTAGTACGGCTGGCGCTGAATGAAAGGCAGAGGAAGTTAGAGAGGTGACCGGGACCGGATCGCCAATGGCCTTGCTGATGTGGGAGGGACTCTGGCTCTGACTGCAAGCCAGATGGGCAGCCACTGGAGAATGGCTCCAGGAATCCATGCTGTAATGACTAAGATACACAACAGATGGATGAATGTCATTCAGTCACTAAGCCGTGTCCGACTTTGCAACCCCATGGATTGCAGCACGCCAGGCTTCCCTGTATTTCACCATCTCCCAGAGTTTCTTCAAACTCAAGTCCATTGAATTGAAGATGCTATCCAACCATCTCAACCTTTGTTGTCCCCTTCTCTTCCTGCCCTCAATCCTCCCCAGCATCGGGGTCTTTTCCACTGAGTCAGCTCTTCGCATCAGGTGGCCAAAGTACTGGAGCTTCACCTTCAGCATCAGCCCTTCTGATGAATATTCAGGGTTGATTTCCTTGAAGATGGACTGGTTGGATCTCCCTGCAGTCCAAGGGGCTCTCAAGAATCTTCTCCAGTGCCACAGTTCAAAAGCATGAATTCTTTGGCGCAGGGATGCACGAATGAATGTCAAAAGGTACTTGGAAATGTTTTCTCATTAAAACTAGCAGGATGGCAGCCAGACAGTCTGAAAGCAGTCCCAGAAAGGGCAGATCTGAGCTAACAAGGATGGGTGCTGATTAAGAGGAGCATGACGGTCCCCTCTGTTGCCAGGAGTCTATGTGGCTCCCCCACAGCCCAGGACTGAGCTCTGTGATGGCCTCAGTAAATCTGCTGGCTGAACTCAGTAAAAAGTAAATTTCCAAGTCCTGTCCCATGGGAGGTTTCAGCCTCTCTCTGAAAATGTGTCCTTTTCTCATAAGAGGCAGCAAGAAAAAAGCCAACTTCTGTGATGACTCACCAGAGAGAAATGACAATTGTGTCCAGGCCGGAAAGAATCCATTGGAAAGTGACAAATTTGCCTCCAGAATACATATAACAGACTTTTTCTTTTTTTTCTTCTCATTTGAAGGATGGCAGAGCCTTCTCACACACACTTCCTCACAGCATGAGGATATTGGAGCTGCAGTTTCAGCATCAGTGCTTCAAATGGGTATTTGGGGTTGATTTTCTTTAGGATGGACTGGTTGGATCTCCTTGCTGTCCAAGGGACTCTCAAGGACAATCCAGGCTATAAATATTCTTTTGATCAGTGCCCCCACTCAATTGTGTGTGGGCGTGCTAAGTGGCTGCAGTCATGCCTGACTCTTTGCAACCTCATGGACTGTAGCCCACCAGGCTCCTCTGTCCATGGGATTTTCCTGGCAAGAATACTGGAGTGGGTTGCCTTGCCCTCCTCCAGGGGATCTTCCCGACTCAGGGATCAAACCCACATCTCACATCTCTCACATTGGCAGATGCGTTCCTTACCACTAGCCCCACCTGGGAAGTCCCCTTACTCATCCACTGTCCCCTAAGTTTGCAGTGCATGCGAATCACTGGAGAGCTTGTTGAAGGCAGATTCCAGGGGCATGCATGTAGTACGTCAGGGACAGGGCTGGAAGCTGCGTTTTAAATAAGGAATCCCAGATAATTCTGCCATTGGTGGTCTGAGAATCACCACCCTGAATAACAGAGGTAGCGCCGAAAACCCAATCTTTCTGCATCTAAGCCCCCAACATAGTGGCCCCCAACCCTTCCCAGACCATGAGCCACTCGGGCTCCTGGCAGGGCCATGAACCCTCCTGGACAAATTAGGGCGGAAGAGAATCCTGAAATCTCAGTCTGTGTCAGTGTTCACCTACATCCTCTGCACCCATCACTCTGACGTGAGCTGCCCTGGGCTTGCCCTCTGGTTCTGCCCAGGAAAGCCCGAGTCCTGGGCTTTGCAGCTGCCCAGGTGCGGCCAGGACTGAGAGGCTGCCAGACCTCGCTGTGATCACGGACAGCAACAAAAGGCCTAGCTGTGATGATGAAATCCTGTTTCATTTCTCAATTTGTCACATTTACGTGTTGACAGTAGGTACTCCCGTAACAGCTGGAAATAAGAGCTCGGCGTGCACTGTTAACATTCACTGGAGCAGGAGCCCAGACACAGCTCCTGGCTGCACCCCTTCCATGTGGCTCAAAACGCTGCTTTGAGGGCCCCGTGGCCTGCCTCCTTTGGGCCCAATATTGCTAATTAAAATCATCTCATGGCGCATGCCACCTCGTTCCAGTCTCTGCTCAGATGCCACCTTCCTTGTTGTGTGTGCTAAGTGCCTTCAGTCATGCCCGACTCTTTGCGACCTCATGGACTGTAGCCCACCAGGCACCTCTGTTCATGGGATTCTAGTGGCAAGAAAATGGGAGGGGATTGCCATGCCCTCCTCCAAGGCATCTTCCCCACCCAGGGATCAAGCCTGAACTTCTTGCATTAGCAGGCAGGTTCTTTACCGCTAGCACCACTTGGGAAGCCTTTTTTGTTTGTTTTAAATCATCGGTCTCCAACCTTTTGGACACCAGGGACCGGTTTTGTGGAAGACAGTTTTTCCACGGACTTGGGTGGTGGCGGTGGGATGGTTTCGGGCTGATTCAAGCTCATCCATTTATTGCACACTTTATGTCTATCCTGTGGCAATCTCAGGCTATTTAGCCTTGACTTTAAGGGTAGGGTTCACACCACTACGAGTGTCTAATGCCGCCACTGATCTATCAGGAGGCAGAGCTGATAGTAATGCAGGCGATAGGGAGCAGCTATAAATACGGATGAATGCCAATCCATGGCTCCAGGGGTTGGCGACCCCCGGTGTAAATAGTTCCCCTCCGTGACCCCTCTCTCGTTATTTCTAAACTCTTAGCCTGCTTGACTTTCCTTCACAGCACCCAGCTCTACTCAGCCCTCTTCGTACTCCTGCCAGCAAGGTGAGGCAGTCAGTGCTGATCACAGGTTTGCTCTAGAGACTCTCCTCTGTTTTTGTGCCTCTTCTCACAACTACTCTAGGAGAGAGGCCTTTGGATTATTCCTCCTCTATTTTACAGATGAAGAAACCAAGGCTCAGAGAGGTCAAGAGTCTTGTCCAAGGTCACAAAGCAGGTAAGTGGAGAAGCTCAGACTCCAGGCCAGGTCTGTCTGATTCTTGAACCCACGAACCCAAACCTCCAGTTAGTTCTGACTCGCCTGGCCTTTGACGCTCAGCATGATCTGGTCTCCTTGGAAGAAAAGCTGTGACAAATCTATACATCGTATTAAAAAGCAGAGCCATCACTTTGCCAACAAAGGTCTATATAGTCAAAGCTATGGTTTTTCCAGTAGTCATGTATGGACATGAGGGTTGGACCATAAAGAGGGCTGAGCACCGAAGAATTGATGCTTTTGAGTTGTGGTACTGGAGAAGACTCCTGAGAGTCCCTTGGATAGCAAAGAGATCAATCCATTCAATTGTAAAGGAAATTAACCCTCTTTATTCATTGCAAGGACTCATGCTGAAGCTGAAGCTCCAGTACTTTGGCCACCTGATGTAAAGAACTGACTCATTAGAAAAGACCCTGATGCTGGGAAAGATTGAGGGCAGGAGGAGAAGGGGATGACAGAGGAGGACATGGTTAGATAGCATCACTGACTCAATGGACACGACTTTGAGCACACACCAGAAGACAGTGAAGGACAGGGAAGCCTGGCGGGCTGCAGTCCGTGGGGTCACAGAGTCGGATACGACTGAGCGACTGAAGGACAATGACCTGGTCTCTACCTATCTCTCCTGCCTCCCCTCCCATGGCTGTTCCCTGCCCACCATCCGTCCCTGGTCCCTAAACTTCAGTGCACCCCAGTACCTCGCACCTGCAAGCCACTGCCCCTGCCCCTCCTTCCTCCCTTTCCGCTGCAAGACAGCAGAGACTGCGCACTTCCTTCAAGTCTCAAGGCACGGGTTTGCTCCTCTGAGGTCCCTGCTTCCCTTGACTCTGCCCTAGGAAGACAAAGGTCTTCACGCTCTCATTCACGCCACCCACGAGTTTCCTCCACCACCACACTTCCTCCTGCTCTGTCACTGTCTGTCCACTGTCTGTCCCTTCCTACATGTGTATGCTCCTTGAGGATAAAGACAGTCGTCTCTCCATCCCAGGTACTGGGCACAGAGCCTGGCACACAGCAGGCCCTCAGGAACTGCAGAGCAGCTTGACTAGAGGGCTTACAAAGAAGGTCAGGAGTCAGACAGATGTGGTCAGAGCTCCAGTTCTTCCCTGTGCCAGCTGTGTGTCCTCGGGCATGTCACTCCACTTCTCTGAGCCTCAGTTTCTACATAAGTAAACTATTGTGAGAATGCAATAACATAATTAAAGGTAAAGAACTCACCACAAATTATTAGCTGTAATAATGATGATGTCAGTTGAATCATTTATTTAGAAATAGTTGCATTTGGCCACAGGTGGCAGGGCCATAGACTCAGCGATGGTGGGAGGAGGTGGGGTCAGGTGACAGAAGGAAGTCCAGGCTGGAGGCCAATTTTGACATCCAAAATGGGAAAGCAGCCAACCATACCCATGTAAAGAAGCAGACATTGAGTGTACCCCCGCCTCACAGACAGGCGGACCACAGGGCAGGGCATCCAAGCCCTGGAGAAAGTCTAACTCCACGACAGAAACAATAAGAGATCTCCGAACCTAGGGTCTGGGGTTAGAACGACCCACATGGAATCTGGGGAACTGGCAGAACCAACGAAAATGCCCAACATTAATGGGCTGGGTGCTTACCAAGCACTTCCCATGCACTGTCTCATTTCATCTTCACAGCAGCCTTATAAGCCGATGCTATCAGCATTTCACTTCACAGAGGAAACCAAGGCCCAGAAAGGTTATGAAACTTGCCCAAAGACACATAGCCAATGAGTGGAAGAGCGGGATTTGAACCCAGCCTCAGCCCCGCCTAGCCCACATGAAAAAGCTGGGGCAGAGCTAGCAGGTGGGGGTCCCGGGGGCCCGGAGGGGAGGAGGGGTGCAGGAGCCCAGAACTGGGTGACCCCGACATCAGGGGCCATGAGACCAGAGCAGTTTCTGCACACTGTTCTACCTGGGGGGGTTATCTCGCTGCGCAGGAAGCACTTCCCCTCAGAGCCCAGCCAAATGCAGCTTGGTGGGTTCCAGCAGGAACACCCCCCTACCCTCAGACCTACCAACAGAGCAGAGAGAAACTGATAAGAGTCCTCTGTCACCGGCGAAAATGCTTCCAAATTGCCTTCTTCGTGAACTACACAAATTTGCATCTTAATGAGACTTAATGGAATACAATGATCAGACCCCAAGTTTTCTCTCTCTGATTCAAGCAAGGATGCCAGAGACAGACCAGAAGCTAAAGCCGGTGGCTGAGGAGAGCCTGGCTGGGTTCTCCCTGTGGGAAATCTCACACCTGGAAAAGGGGGGGTCGAGGGGGTTCAAGGTACTGGGCAGGGCCGCTGGTGGCTTCGTGGGTCTAGGCCCGAGCGGGGAGCTGGAGAGGCCTGGGCTGTGGATCCGGGAGGCCCAGTTCCACCTCTGACCAGCAGTGTGACCTGCCCTCTGTGACCCTCAGTTTTCCCATGTGTAAATGGGATGGGTAGCTCGGGGAAGCAGAAGAGGTCACACGCATGACAGTCTGGCGCTCGGTGTGTTCTCTTTCTCCGTGCCCTCTCCACACGCACCTCTGAAACCCTGGAAAACTCTAAGCTCCTTCTTGTTTCAAGGGCTTTGAAGTGCTGTTCCCTCTGCTCAAATCACCTGGCCCACCCCTCTGCCCGGATAACACCTATTCATGCTTCCCACCTCAGCTCAAACACCGCCTCCTCCGGGAAGCCTTCCCCAGCCTAGACTAAACTCTTCTAACCTCATTTACCTGCGGGGTGATGTCACCAGGGCCCCATCCCCTCCTCACAGTGAGCTCCGTGAGCATGGGGAACACTTTCATTGTGTTCTCCATCGTATCTCCAGCTCCAGGCTCCGGGCTCATGCCGCGGTAGGTCCTTAATTCATACTCGTTTAAACGGATGAATGGGCACATCTCACCGAGCCTCAGTGAGTGCACCTGTCAAATGGGGCTCGTGACCCCACCCTCCTCAAGGTGTTGTGAAACGATTACATGATTTCTGGCATGCAGTAGGTCCTCGAGAGAACATCGCCCCACCCCTCCATTCCCTCTGATCAAGGAAGAGGCAGAACAGGAGTGGAGCTGGCTGCAAGAGTGGCCCGGCCCTGGATAGGCAGGTGGGGAGTCTGGGGGGCTGACACCACCAAGGGTCGGGCTGCTTAAAGCTTAGAAATGATCTGGTTAATTGGTTCCCAAACAAAGGCTCTTTTTTAACCTTTCCTGCATGAAATAACTCCATCCACCACCAAAGTCCACGGATCAAGAGAGACTCCACTTTCCCAGCTTTGAATGACTGAAAGACACATTTGGTGTGTTCTGTTCCATCACGTTCTCACCGTGTGAGGGCGCAGAGCTGAGCCACCGTGTCAAGACAAATCCGGCAGAAACGGAGGCCTGGGCAGCAGGTAAATGATTTCCTTTGACTTCCCGAAATGTTAACAACAGCCCTGGAGGCTGAGTGCAGGGGCCCCCATTTACAACCACCACGTGACTACCTGAAGGGGGAAAGTTTCTGCTTTTATTTTTCCAGGCTGGACAAGCTCCCTGTGGGCAGCTCAGTGGGCCCAGGACAAAGCCTAGATAGGAAAGCTTTCTTCCCCAGGTGGTTGGTTCCCTCTCTTGGGGACAGTGATGGCCTGGTGACATCTGTAATTTACAGATGACCCTTAACCGACAGAGCCTGAGGTTGCATTGATTTTTTTTTTTTTTAAAGCCTGTTTTTTCGGAAGCCCGAATCAGACATTAGGTCCTTACAAGCCTCTGGAGACATTCTCTTCCTGTCCCCCACTCTTGGAAAACCCCACCCCCACCCCAGCAAAGTACCCTGTACCCTGCCTCCTCCCGCAGGCTCCTCTCCCACGTGGAATTCTACCCTTCCCCTACCCTCCACCATCTCCCCTGCCCATGCCTGCCTGGTCTGTGCTAGGCTTAGTTGCTCAGTTGTGTCTGACTCTTTGCAACCCTCTAGACTGCAGCCCGCCAGGATCTTCTGTCCATGGCATTGTCGCATTGTCGAGGCAAGAACACTGGAGTGGGTTGCTATTCCCTCCTCCAGGGAGTCTTCCTCACCCAGGGATCGAACCCATGTCTCCTGGGTCTCCTGCACTGGTGGGTGGGTCTTTTACCGCCAGCACCACCTGGGGTTGGGGGGAGGCCAATGCTGATATATAATATCAAGTAAGAACCTCCCCATAGACCCTAAGTGTCCAAATGGATACAAATGTGTCAAAGTCCCTCCCTGGGTTGCACAGCCCAGCACAGGGCAGGCCCTCAGCACACAAAGCTATCAAGTTATGGAGCCTCTTTGATGGAGAGCTAGTCCAGCCTTCCCATTTTACAGACAGAGAAGCTGAGCCTCAGAGCCAGGAGACAATTCCTCAGCCCAATGGATGGCTTTAGGGGAAACCTCCTCTCCCTTATGAGCCGGGAAGTAGCAATATTAATATTAATCTACTCATCTTTCCACTTCAAGTCCAATGCTTTTTCAAGCACCTGCTATGTGCAAGGTACAACACGGGGCTACAGAAATGGTGAGTGTCCACAAGGCACGTCGAGAGAAGATGCAAGCGGGGGCCATGGAGACACGCAGACAGAAGAACTGGGGGGAGAGAGGGGCCGGCTCCCGGTGGTCCTCAGAGGAGGCTTGCCGAGAAGCGGCACCCGAGCCTCGCGCCAAGCCCTCACGGACCGTCGGTGCTATGAGCCCAAGTTCCCGCCAGTGTTCTCCACCTGCCCTCAGACTGCCCTGCCCTTCCACCACGCAGTGTGACTGTCAGCTTGACTTAGGCTAAAAGGAGCAGAAGACCTCAACTCACTTGGCTGAAGCAATAAGGAAGTGTCGTCTCCCTCTAACAAGAAGTGCTGAGTCAGGACAGGTGAGTTCTGCTCTTCGAGGATGTCATCAAAGACTCCTTTGCCACCTTTCGGCTCTGCTGTGCCCGGTGTCTCTAAGGAGTGTGCTCAGAACAGATCGCTTCCTGGTTATGAGACAGCTGCCCAGGCTTGGAGGTCACACCCAGGCATGACAACATCCTGCTCTCTGAGTTTCTTTCCTAAGATCAAGGAAATCTTTCCTAGAAACACATGGACCCCAGCCCCACCACCTTTCCTAACGTCTCAAGCCCTAATGTCTCACTACTGAGTGAGTCGCCAACAATGGGGGTGGATTTCCCAGGAGTGGCTAAGAACAGGGTCACCTTCCCTGAGGGTTAGTTACCCAAATAAAGTGAGGGTTCTACTTGCCAGGAACCAGGGGGCTGACTGCCAATTGTGACAATGATGCTTACTGACCACAAGGACTGTGTGTTGGGTTCCTTATCTGGGGAACATCAGAAACGGAACCAACAACGGTGGTAAAGTGCATGCAGGTCTTCAGCCAGGCACTGTCTTGGATCCACAGCAGCACCTAACGGTTACACCTGGGCCCCTGCCATGGGCCTGGCTCCGTGCCACGCAGGGAGGATTGTGACGGGCCAGGTAGACAGTCCTGTGCCCAGGAGGGAACAGACAGGTGAACGGGCAGTTACCACGCAGCATGGCGAGTGCTACGGCGGCGAACAGGAGAGCCACGGATGCTGGGGAAGTGGCTCAATCTGCCTAAGACAGGAAGGGTGTAAGCAGAGAAGGCTTCCTGGAGGAGGCATAGTCTAAACCGTGACCTGAAGGAACCGTGAGAGTTACCTAGGCAGGGAAATGTGGGGGAAGGGGTGGGCACTGAAGGCGTCTGCAAAGACCCTGAGGTGAATGCCTGTGAGTATCCCCTAGGGCTGGCAGTGTGTTTCACGAATTAGCATAAGATATGGAGTCAGCACTAGGCGGGAACAGGACTGCAGGCAAGCTGCTAAGACTTTAGTGCCTAAACTATTTCAGGAGTAATAATATTAAAACATATCTCACATGGTGGGTGTGAGGCTCAGATAAGGTCTTGCCTTTATAAAGATCACACCACAGTCCAGTACTGTAACGATCTTATTATGAGGCTGGGATCCTACAGTGAAGAGCTGACAGCAGAGGCGGGTGGGGCTGAGCTCCTCCCTGTTCGGCAGAGGCAGGTGGGGGGCTGACCTTCTCCCCGGGACTCTCTGGGCAGGTGGCCTGAGCTTGAGCCCCCGCGTATGTGGCCACCAGCCACAGGTCCCTGGGGAGACCTTGACTGTGGTGGGTCTGAGTTGAGATCTGCTATAAGTGAAGAGGATACGCTGGAGTCTGAAGAATTAATCCTTGCTCCCTGGCCACCATGTACAATGGCTCACTCAAATTTCTTTATGTGGATTCCACGCTGAAATGATAATATTGGGAGTATACTTAGTTAGATAAAATATGTTATTGATTTTTTTTTACATCAATAACATATTTTATCTAACTAAGTATACTCCCAATATTATCATTTCAATACAGTATACTAACGCATATATATGGAATTTAGAAAGACGGTAACAAGATCCCAGCATGCGAGACAGCAAAAGGAACGCAGATGTATAGAACAGACTCATGGACTCTGTGGATGAGGGCAAGGGTGGGATGATAAGGGAGAATGGCATTGAAACATGTTAATTACCATATGTGTAATCAATTGCCAGCCCAGGATTGATGCTCGGGGCTGGTGCATCGAGATTTCCCGGGGGGAGGGAGGAGGGAGGGAGGAGGGAGGGGGGTTCTGGAGGGGGAACATATGTAAACCCATGGCGATAACATGTCACTGTATGGCAAAACTAATAAAAAAATTAAAAAAAAATAGGGTCAACACAAAATGCCTTGTGCGTACCAACCACCTTGTGAATCTCATTGTTATCAAAGAATTGGAATATCTGAAATTCCTAAGAAAAGAGGGTTTAATGTTTGGCTTGGTTAGCCAGACTAAAAAAAATAAAATAAAATGTGGCTATAAAAAATATATATATATATATGTTATTGAAATGAATGGCATGCGTTTCTTTTTCCTTTTTAAAACGTGGATACCAGAGAGGCTTCCCAGGTGGAGCTAGTGGTAAACAACCTGCCTGCCAATGCAGGAGACTTAAGGGACACAGGTTTGATCCCTGGGTCAGGACGATCCCCTGGAGGAGGGCACAGAAACCCATTCCAGTATTCGTGCCTGGGGAATCCCACAGACAGAGGAGCCTGGCAGGCTTCAGTTCAGAGGGTCACACAGAGTCGGACATGACTGAAGCAGCTTAGCATGCAGCACTGGATGTTTGCCATCACATTTGTGGCTCAAGTATATTTCTACAATATTAGATGGTGCTGGGCTAGGCATGACATCCCACTGCAAAGGAGGAAATTTCTGCATTCAGAAATTTGAGGAAATTTCTATAAAGAAACAGAAATGCAGACCCATTCAATGACTCCAGGGAGCTCACTTAGTGTCGCTGATGTGGATACGCTCCTCACCCCACTGGGCTCTCTTGCTTTTGAATCTCCGGACTTTCTTCGGATGGACCTATCTCCTCCAGGCTACCCGCTTCCTCATTGCTTAATGAGCCCCATTTCTTGAAACTGTTGACAAGTGATGCTCCCGACAGAGCAGGAGGGAGGGCAGAGGTGTAGAACAAGCCGATGGCTATTGTGCGGGAAGGGAATCGAGCACTGAAGTCATGTGGGCTCTGCAGTCAGCCCAGGGGTGGGAGGTGAGTACGCGTGCTGGGTCTAACCCAACCATGGGCCCGCGAGGGCCCTAAACAAGCATGAACACCCATGGGTCCAGGGCATAGCGTCCAGGGCTCCTTGGTGGCTACTACCGCGTCATCACTATCTGTTTGGGGACATCTCCGGGGCAAGTCTCAGATGCCGGGGACTCAACCCACCTGAGCTGTCTCATCACCTATCACAAATTCAGCAGACCCCTTGGTCTCCTCTGAGATAACTGTGCATTTCCAAAGGGGCTCTCCTCCTGGGGACATTGTCTCCCCACGCCTTCTACCCCCTACTTCCCTCACCCCCTTCCAGTCCCCACAAGCCCCCAACCACCACAGGGCAGGATGGAGGTGCGGGAGAGTTGACCAGTCCTGCAGCAGTGATGCTCAGCCGGCTTCCTGAGACCAGCCTCAGGCGTGGCCCACACTGCCTCAGGGGTCCCCAGAAGGGCAAAGGTCCGCCTGCAGTGGTAGTCTATGAGTTCACACTGTTCATCAGTGTCCTCCCTTCCCACTCAGCTCCCTTATCATCCCCTTACTCCAAATCCTCACCTCAAGGTCTGCTCTGGCAACAACGCAAACTAAGTCGTCCTCTTTCCCCCCAAAACTGCTCCTTGTCCCAGGGCTGTCCTGCCCTCCTCTCAGATGCTGTGGCATCTGGAAAACAGGAGGTCAACTTTGATTTCTGTCCCCCTCTCACCCCCCACGTTCCAACCATTTCTAAGTGCTGTCCATCCTACCTCCCAAACGCTTCTCAATTCCATCCACTTTTCCGGATTGCTTTGCCGCTGAGTCTGGGTCACCTCACCATCATCTCTCTAGCCTTCTGAATCCCTGCGGCAAGCCCCAAATCTGCCCAGATCTGCCAAGCCCAGGCCTACGTATCCAAATGCCTGCTGGACAACTCCTCCCGCAGGGCCTCTCATGGCTGGCATCTCCCAACCTCCTCCGGGGCATCTATGTCTATGACTGGGTGCCCGCCCACCAGCCGCACTCCTTTAAAGCAGGAAGTCCTCCCCAGGCGATTTCTTTCTGCATCATCCTGCTTCTGCCTTATGACGTTCTTACACACCAATCCTCTCCTTCCTTTTTTCCCGCCTCTGCCTTGCTGCAGGAGGCAGGAATGCCTCGATTCTCTCCTAACTGGTCTGCCCTCCTCCCGTCTTGCCCTCTCTCATCCCTTCTCTTTGTTGTTGTTAAAGGGATTGTCCTAAGACACCATTGGATTATGCCAACGTCCTGGTCCACTCCTCACCGCTCCCCACATCCCACAGGGTAAACTCTGTCTTTGATATGAAAGACCCCTTACAGTTTGGTTCCCAAAACCTCAAGTCCCACATCTATCCCCCAAATCCATGACTGCAACCACCCCAGTCCATTTGTACTCTTTCTTGCCTTGGGCTCCACGGCCATCAGGGGTGGACCTAGAGGTGGCATCTCCCTTGAAAGCCCCATCAGCTTGGTTAGGAAGTCCCCACTCCCCTCTCCTCCAACCCAGAGAATGCCACGCACCCCCAGCCACCTGCACATTCACCCCAGAAGCCAAGCAAAACCAGATGTCCAATACAAAATGGCAATTGTTAGCATAATAAGAGATGGGCCTCCAAGTCATTCATCTACTTTTGTCCTCCCATTCCTTCATTAAATAAAATCCTGGTAGCAGGACAGAATGGGAATTAGATCTGATGGAAAAGTGTTCGGAGCATGAGGAACTGGAAAGGGAGGGTGGGGAAGGGAAGCTGGTTTCGGTGGCACTTTGTAAGGAGGGCAGTGAGCAAGCACTGTGGGAATGCAAGGCGGAGGGTGTGCAAGGCAGCTGGGGTGTGCAAGGTGGAGGGTGTGCAGGGCGGATGGAGTATGTGAGGTTGTGGCGTGTGTGAAGAGGACGTGCGAGATGGAGGAGTGTGCATGGTGGAGACTGTCCAAGGTAGACAGGGTGTGTGAGGTGGTGGGTGGGCAGGAGCAGGAAGTGCGAGGGCACAGGGGACCAATCGCAGCCCCTGGGACCTACAGCTTTGCGGAGGCATGGATCTTGGGTCCCCACGAGTCCCTGGGCTACAGATAGAAGAGGCTACAGGTAGTGAAGGAGGGGAATGACCGAGGGTCCTGAGGGGTATCTGGGTAAACGAGGCTTCAGCTTCAGAGTGGAATAAATGATGCTGGAAGGCAAGCAGACTCCGAGAGCAGCATCTCCATCTTCCAGGCACATCATGAAGACTGGAACTGAAAACTCACCTACAACCACCAGCTAACAAGGGCAGCGTAAGGACCTTCCAGTCACCTGTCCAACGTGGTCCCTAGGGGCTAACACTGCAGGGTTAGGGAGCCTATGAGGGGAGCCTTCAAGGAGCAGTTTTTTTCTGAATTAATTTTGTGGATGCAGGTTGTGACCCAACAACATAACCACATACTGTAATACTTTTAAAGGTGACCTTCAAAGGGCACGCATATGGTGATACCCAGCAATTACAATTGTGAAGTCATACTTTCCAGAAATGATGAGTAAATTGGGTCGCATTTCTTTATTTTTCATCGAATCCACCAGTGACTGCTATAAACATCCAAGGTAGCACTGAGCTCATTTTCAGATAGTGTGCCTTTCCCAGACAGTACTTTTTGTTCAAAACAAAATAATTTATAGCGCATCCTATAAAAATGAAAGGTTTTGTATGGACCTCTCCTGGGGCATAATTTTAGGGAGAAAAATCCTTGCCTATAGCATGCCAGGCCTGTACCCGGCCCTGAGGTCATGCAGGGTCCCAGCTTCAGAGAGCTCACGGTGCAGAAGGCAAGCAGCGGGAAATGGAAAGACATCCCAGGAGATTATAGGGATGCACAAAAGTGCTTCTCAGACCTTAATTGCACGTGAATCACTTGGTAAAATACAGATTCTCCAGGCTTCTCTGGTGCTCCAGTGTTTAGAATTCACCTTGAAATTGAGGAGACACAGGACCGATCCCTGGTCGGAGAACGAAGATTCCCCATGACTCAGGGCAATGAAGCCCGTGTGCCGCAACTAGACAGAGTCCTTGCGCCTCAAAGAAAAATCTTGCAACAAAGATCCCATGTGCTGCCCCTGAGACCCAACGCAGCCAAATAAATAAAATTTTAAAAATGAGTTAGACTTTAAAAACAAAAGTACAGATTCTCAATCAGTAGGACCGGGGTCAAGTCCAAGATTTTGCATTTTTAACCAGCTCCCCAGGTGATGCTGATGCTGCCGGTCCGTGGACCAAACTTTGAGTAGCTGAATGGCTGCTTGTGATTTGGGATATAATTCCCTATTAACAGCGTCATATTTGGTTTCCAAAAGGGCGGCGTCTCAAACATAATACATGGGTCGATAGCGTCACCGACTCAATGGACGTGAATCTGAGCAAACTCCAGGAGATAGTAGAGGACAGAGGAGCCTGGGGTGCTGCAGTCCATGGGGTCACAGAGCGTCAGACATGACTTAGCAACTGAACAGTAACAACAACAATGAAAATCAAAAGCTCCGAAAGGCTTGGAGACATCTCTCCGAGACACGATGAGGCTCAAGCTGCTGTTCCTGAGGCACACTGACTGTGCACTAGGAGAGTAAACAGACAAGTTTCCATCCTGCAGGAGTGAGCAGCTGAATGGAGGCGAACAAGTAAAAATCAAAGACTCATCATACACACAAATGTAAACGCGCGTCTGGGACAAAGGTTATGAGAGTCTGTAAAAGGGAGCATGACCTGGCTGGGGAGGTTGGGGACCAGGCGGGGGAGGTGGGGAGGAGAGAAGAGCAAAGGCCTGGCGGAGGACCGAGGGGACCCGGATGAGGCTGGGCAGAGGGGTGAGGCCCCTACGCAGGGGCTGACCATGCAGGACTTCCAGAAGTTTCATCTTCATGCTAAGAGTGTGAGGGGCTCCTGAAGTGTCTTACCAAGGAGGAAGGATGTAATCAGATTTGCATTGTGAAAAGATTGCTCTGACTGCAGCAGAGGAGGTTTAGTCTCTCTCTGGGTGGCAGAAAACTCTCAAGCTACGGACGGCCACTTTCTGCCCTACGGATGCTGGAAGCCGGACAGTTGGTCTGCTCAGACACGCGGGAATGAATCGGACACCCAGGAAGTAACTGCGGGCGAGAGGTCGGAGGAGGAGGGGGGAGCCGAGCCTCTGCTGTACCCCAGCTCCTGGTTCCAGCCCTTCCTGAAGGCTCCTCTGCAACCCTGCCCCCATCTCTTGGACTGCCCCTGTATCCATATGAAGAGTTCCCTGGTTGAGGAGGTTTCTGTTCCTTGCAGCCCTGAGGGTCCTAGAGAGCTCAGCAGCACACTTGTCCTGAGGCCTTCACCAGTGCAAGAGCACCACCCAGGTTGCGGCAGCGTCCCAGGACTAGAGTCTCCAGACACCCCATAATTTGAGCCAGTGACACTGCCAAGTCACTAAGTTCTGAAGAATCCACGCAGGTACCTGAGCTCTGGCAGGGACGCGTGAGGCCCTTCCCACCTACTGGGCTACGGGGGTGGGAGTTACAGCCAACCCAGGAGTGGGAAGATGGGGGTAGTGGGCAGTCAGGGGACCACATGGTAGGAACGCCTGGACATGGTCCCAGTGGAGCACAGCCAGGCTTTGAAGGTCCACCTCCGGCCCCAGCCATCCAGCCCCATTCAAAGCTGTTTACGTTTCTCCCCACAGCGGAGGCTTGGGTTTGATTTACAAGGGACGCAGATGAAGTGTGAATCTTTTCAAAAGGAACAACAAACTTGCAGGAAGCTTCGAGGTCCGGGAACCACTCGTTGCAGCGTTCTGTTCTCTTTGGTGACAGGGGAGGAGATTCAGGATCTGAAAGATCCCTCTTGAAAAGAAAACGTCTTGAAGGAATGTCAAACCGACCTTTGAAATCTACCAAGACAATGTCTTTTTAATCGGGAAATTCATTTCTTTATCTTGAACATAGGATAATTCTCCTCTTGACAGGACATCCTGAAGATTAAACACGGATGTTCGGGGTGTCCAAAAGTATGCTGTGGGCTTTCCAGATGGTACGAGTGGTAAAGAACCGCCTGCCAACGCAGGAGGCATGAGACTCAAGTTCGCTCCCTGGGTCGGGAAGATCCCCTGGAGAAGAACTTGGCAACCCACTCCAGTGTTCTTGCCTGGAGAATCCCAGGGACAGGGAGCCTGGTGGGCTGCAGTCCATGGGGTCACAAAGAATTGGCCACGAGTGACACGACTTCACACATGGCACAACCAAGTATGCTGTGGAGATAAATGCTGGCGAACAGTGATTCTTTTCTTTTTTGTCTCACACAAAGAAAATTGTTGTTTTACTGGTTATGCACATATTTTAAGGCATATTAGAAAAAAAAAGCCCCTCAAGCCCATAGTTTCATGGCTAGTACTGCTCGGGATGAGACTTAATTTGAAAAATGAGTTGAGGATAAGCAACAAGGTCCTGTTGTAAAGCACAGGCAACTGGAATCAAAATCCTGTGATAAACCGTAATGGAAAGGAATATGAAAAAGAATATATATGCATAACAGAGTCACTTTGCTGTACAGCAACAATTAACACAATATTGTAAATCAAGTATTTTGCTGCTGCTAAGTCGCTCAGTTGTATCCGACTCTCTGTGACCCCCAAGGACTGTAGCCTAGGAGGCTCCCAGGCTCCTCTGTCCTCAGGCAAGAATAACTGGAGTGGGTTGCCATGCCCTCCTCCAGGGGATTTTCCCGACCCAGGGATCAAACCCATGTCTCTTACATCGCCTGCATTGATTCTTTACTAGCATCACCAACTATACTTCGACAAAATTTTAAAAGTTACTGGAAAATTTCATCGGGCAGCTTATAAGTTTCGCACCCAACTTTCTAAAATAAAAAATATGATATGCCGGCAGAAAAAAAGTGAGTAGACTTAGAAAGTATTGGGTTGGCTAAAGATGTTCTGTAACATCTTATGGAAAAACCTGAAGGAACATTTTGGCCAATGCAACAACTCAGTAAACAGTAGTGCAGTTAGTATAGGAGTAAGGCCAAGGTCATAAAATTCAAGAACACCGAGATGAAGGGAAGGCAAGCATCTGGCACAGAACCTCGTATAGACCAGGAGCCCCAGCATGACAGCCACCAGTTCAAGCACCTAGGTCATCGCTAATCCTTCTAATTGGCAGGTAGGAATTACCCTTCCTATTTTAGAGCTGAGAACGGGAGGCTTGCAGACATGAGAACACTTGCCAAATGCACACAACTAGAGAGCGTTGAGGTTGGGATAGTTGGACGTAGGTCTGCTAACCTTCAGCTCCCAGTTTCCCTAACTGCAACACATCACCCTTTGCAACACATCATTATCTCTCTCCTCTGGAAGATACAAGCATCTTTCAGAAGAGACCTCATAAGGCCCCCAGGTCCGGGGCCTAGGCTATTGTACCCCAACCTATATCCTTCAGCCCCATATCTGCTTGCATCTGTGCTTGGGCGACTGAGAGCTGGACCATCAAGAAGGGTGAGCACAAAGAAGAATGGATGCTTTCAAACTGTGGTGCTGGAGTAGACTCTGGAGAGTCCCCTGGACAGCAAGGAGATCCAATCAGTCCACCCTCAAGGAAATCAGCCCTGAATATTCATGGGAAGGACTGATGCTGAAGGTGAGGCTCCAATACTTTGGCCACGAGTTGTGAAGAGCCAAGTCATTGGAAAAGACCCTGATGCTGGGAAACACTGAGGGCAGGAGGAGAAGGCGATGACAGAGGATGCAATGGTTGGATGGCGTCACCAACTCAATGGACATGAGTTTGAGCGAACTTCAGGAGACGGTGAAGGACAGGGAAGGCTGGCGTGCTGCAGTCCATGGGGTCGCAAAGAGTCCAACATGACTGAGCGACTGAACGACAAAAACAAAATTCTACTGAACCAACAAACTTTAAGACCAGTGCTTCCTCCCATGTGACTGACCCACTGCCCTGTCCTTACCAGGCCCAGGGGCCTAGCCTGGGTCCGCTTGGCCTGGGGCAGCGTGTGACATCTATCTTTCCTCACTATTGGGGTGGGACGGGCTCAGGCCCGAGTGAGGACTAGGGAAGGGGACAGAGGCCTTCTGCTCTGGTCTAACTGTGCCCACTTGGGGTCCAGGGGTCCAGGTGCGTTGCTGGAGTCACAGTTGCAGAACGACACTCTGCTCAGTGTCTTCTGGGCACTTACGTTCCCCCTGGGGGTGAGCAGGGCATGAGTGGGTGTTCCTGGGCCACTGACTAAATGCCGCATGAATGATACCCTTCTACCAACGTCTGCAGTTTCCCAAAGGTTCCCACATGGCACCAGAGACATTCCCGGCATTCTCCCTACACACAGTCACTCTAGAGGCACAGGCTTCCTGACTGTCTCTCCTCCAATTATATGAAAGAAAGTGAAGTTGCTCCATCGTGTCTGACTCTTTGTGACCCTATAGACTGTAGCCTACCAGGTTCCACCGTCCATGGGATTTTCCAGGCAAGGATACTGGAGTGGGTTGCCATTTCCTTCTCCAGGAGATCTTCCCGACCCAGGGGTTGAACCCGGGTCTCCCGCACTGCAGGCGGACACTTTACCGTCTGAGCCACCAGGGGAGTTACACGGGTAACTCACTATTCTCATTCCCTTAGTGGCCATTTTTCACAAAGGGGTGCACATGTGTTTAAATTATCGCCATGATATCATTCCATCTAAGTAGTTAACTTCTGTTTCAGCAAAACAACAAGCTGTTACACATCTGGGACCACTGAGGTCCCTGGGAATTGCCCACAATCCATCTACTGCTGCCCAGGGTCCCCTTAGGGTCCTGGCGATGTGGACGGAGCCCTGTGGCCCCAGTGCTATTTTAAGACCATCGTACATATTAGCTGACTTTTTCGTGGGGTACTATTACCTTCCCATTTTACAGCTGAAGAGATCGAGTCTCAGAAGGGTTGAATGACTGGATTATGAGTGCAGAGCTGCGCCCGTCACCACCAGGCTGGTCAATGGCAAGAGCCCGTCTCCTGAATCTGGAAGGATCATAGTTTTATCTGAGAATAAAGCCATCTGGGTTGCAGGTACACAGGGTGGTGTGACCTGGGACAATTTACTTCACCCCGCTGAGACTCAATGGGTTCTTCCTCATCTGTGCAAGGGGGACGAGGCCTGCTCTGCTCCCTCCGAGGGCTCCTGTGAAGGTCAGAAGAGGTAACTGATGGGGAAATACTTGGTTTTTGGCAAAGGTGTTCATGAACAGACTGGGACAGGCAGATGAGTCCAAGGCGGTCACGCCTTCAGGATGCTTTAGGATGTTAGGAGCAAATACGTTTCCTTCTGTGGGCTCCTGCCCAAAGCCCAGTGTGTGTGGTATGGCTGTGAGGACCACCGAGAATGCACCATGAGATCTGAATCAGGACACTTCCCATCTCTGGGCTGTGCCCTCCTCCATCCGAAAGTGAGGGCATCTCAGAGGCGGTCCCTTCCTATCCTAGAGTTTTACAATGTTGACCCTGTTTCTGGGTTAAAATACTCTTGAAACAGAATGGCTTATATTAGGAATTCTTCTTACTGGTGGGAGCAAAACACTAGCGATGTGCCTGACAGATATTAATGGTGTGTACACATGCAACACATAAACAACATTTAAAATGGCATTTCTGTCTCCCAGACATCGGCATTCTGATAGGGGACCTTGAGCCTGGATGCTCCTTCTCATCAGCAACTAAGGACCTCGCCTTTGTCCCACGAGCCCAAACTCCAACCTTCCCCTTGCAGAGTATATTTTCTTGTCTAAGCTCTCTTGAACTTCCAACTAATTTAGGAGGAAACAGCAACCTTGAAGTCAGACAGACCTGAGACTGAATCATGATCCTGCAACTTACTAGCTGTTTAACACTGGGCAAGACTCTCTGGATGCTTCCTTGTCTGGGAAAGGGACATGGTAACAGCTTTCTTAAAGGACAGCAGTGAGGATTAAATGAAACAAAACAAGTTAAGTCCCTGGGGATATAGCAGGCACTCAGTAAACAGTAGCTCTTATTACTGAGGGCTGGGACTGTATTAGTCAGCCTAGGCTAGGTTATGCTGCAAAGAACAAGCACACCCAAATCTCAGAGGTATAACGAAGCAAAAGTTAATGTCTTCCTCATGCTAAATGGTCAGTCCTGGTCAGCAGGGGATTCTGTTCCATGTGGTGACTCCCGGAGGCAGGATGAAGAGGCTCTGTCATCTGATACACAGCTGATTAACACCACATGGGATGCGAGGGCCAGTAGCCAATGAAATGCTACGGACTTGGCCACCCTGCACTAGTTACTGGCCCTGATTGGCTGCCAGGGCCTGGGAAATGTAAGGGAGTGCATGGAATATTAGATGACATGGAGTCAAACTTTATGCAATACAGAGCCAAATGTTGTTGACCTTTACTTCTCCCACAATGGTTAGCCCCATGTTATTAGCGAAAGTAAGACACGAGTCAAAAAGAAGCCGTCTCTGACAATGTAATAATTTGCTAACTGAAAGAATGTTCTCTCTTTTTCTTTCCACTTTAATCAGATGTTTGTCATTTTCATCATGCAGTTTATCACTGAGACTAGTATTTCAGAAGTTTTATAAATAATGCTCATTGTGAGGAAGTTGGCCAATACCCTTTGACTTAAGAGAAAATCCCAGGTCATGTTTAGGCTGGGGAGGAGGAAGAAACAAAACTGGGAATGGGACTGATAAGGAAAAGATAACAACTTACTGGCACTTCTTAATACTTCCCACCCTCAGGAACCTTAAGTCACATGGGGGCAGGTAGGTGGTTCCTGGCATGGAAGTCAGTGCAAGGAGGCACTGTGGCTTGCCCATGGACCTCAAACAAGTCAAGGGTAGGTTAATGTTCCTCCAAAACCTAAACAGTGTATTAAAAAGCAGAGACATCACTTTGCTGACAAAGGTCCATTTAGTCCAAGCTATGGTTTTCCCAGTAGTCGTGTACGGATGCGAGAGTTGGACCAGAAAGAAGGCTGAGTGTTGAAGACTGATGCTTTCGAACTGTGGTGCTGGAGAAGGCTCTGAGAGTCCCTTGGACAGCAAGAAGATCAAACCAGTCAATCCTAAAGAAATCAACCCTGAACATTCACTGGAAAGACTGATGCCGAAGCTGAAGTTCCAATACTTGGGCCACCTGATGTGAAGACCCAACTCATTGAAGAAGACCCTGATGCCAGGAAAGATTGAGGGCAAGAGGAGAAGTGGGTGACAGAGGATGAGATGGTGGGATGGTATCACTGAGTCAGTGGAGATGAGTTTGAGCAAACTCTGGGAGACGGTGAAGGACAGGGAAGCCTGGCATGCTGCAGTCCATGGGGTCAGAAGGAGTCAGACACGACTGAGTGACCGAACAACAAAGTTCCGCCCATGTTTTCTCTTCTTCCCAGATGCTGGCATTCTGCAAAGTCCTTCTCCCTGCATTCACTGAAATTATTGTGAGTCAGGACAACATGTGGATGCATCTACACAAGCAAATTCCTGAGAGCTGCTGTTGACTGCACCTCACCCCCCCATTCTGGGGAGAGAAAGCAGAGCTCAGGAAAGATCCTTTCCCAGGGAAGGAATGGCCCATCGCTGGGCTCCCTTCTGGACCCACAGATCTGCTCTGGTCCTGGCTCTGCCGCCACATCACTTGGACTGGATGCTCCTCTCAGGGCCTCCCTTTATTTACCCATAAACTCCTTCAACAAGCATGCAGCGCAGGCTGGGAGGAGGGCTGGGGGACAGGTAGGTGACTAAGCCATGACCTTGCTCTCCAAGCAGAGGAGTGGGGTGAGCAGGGGTCAGGCTGTCCAAGCCAGCAGGCCAGGCGTAGACAACAGGGAGGGTGGAGGCCGGTGACCGGGGGCTGTGGACAGCTCACACTCATGCTCCGACCAAAGGGGCCAGCTGCCTCTCAGCTCCCGTCATGCTCGCCAACTGGGGACGCAGGCCGGTGTTGGCCAAATCTCTTGAATATTTTTTTTCAAGAGAAGCAGGAAAGATAAAATAATATATGAAATGTGAGCAGATCAACCAAATCAACTTCATCTGTTGCCTGGCTGAAGCCCATGGCCCACCCATTTGCAACTCCTAATAGATGTCAGTGAGAGGACTTTATGAGACTATAAGATGATACGATCCTATTTGACCTGATTATTTTTCATATGATCAGGCTTTAAAAAAAAAACACATGCATTGTTTTACTCTAATAAGAAAAGTACTGCTACAAAAAGATGAAAGCATGTATATTCCTTAATTATTCCTAATACCATCCCCCAAAGTTAACATTTTGATGTACATTTTAGTATATTTCCTACCAGCCTTATATCTATGCATAAATTATGTAAATAATATTATACGTGGGTATATATTTATTTATGTGTGTATGTATGCATATGCTTTCCAGGTGGCACTAATGGTAAAGAACCCGCCTGCCAATGCAGGAGACTTAAGAGACGTGGGTTCAATCCCTGGGTCGGGAAGATCTCCTGGAGAAGGAAACGGCAACCTGCTCCAGTGTTTCTGCTTGGAGAATCCCATGGAAAGAGGAGCCTGACGGGGTAATACGTAACAGTATATAAATAAAATGTGTAACATGAATCTCTTCTAAAATTAGGGGGACACCATTTTGGCTGTTTGACTTTGCATCATTTTTTACTTAACATGACACTGTGTCATTATATATTCTGCAAAAACATGACTTTTAATAGCTATATAAAAATTCTATAATACAGATTTACCATAATTTATACATTTAACTTACACCTGAACATTTGAAGGAGTTTCTAATTTTTAAAATATATATTAATAAAAGGAATTGCAATGAACATTCTTCTATATAAATATCTGTTCATGTATCTGATTATTTATTTAGGATAAATTTCCACAAGTGGAATCCTAGCATCTAAAGGCATTAACATTTTTAATGTTGATATATATACTTAACTGCTTTTCATAAAAGCTATATTACTTAGGCTTTCATTATATTCTTAATGACATTGCATACTGTCATTTTAAAAACTGAATGTTAATTTGATGAAGTTAAGTGATATTTCATGGTGATCCTAATTTTACCAGTGAAGTTTGAGCTATTTTCCCCCCAAATGTTTCCTGGCCTTTTGTATTTCTTTTCTGAGTTGTCCTAATGCTTTTTCAAAGAACCACTTCCTATATTATATGCAGGAAAACTTTGCATCGTGTATTTGTAAAATAGTAAAAAATGAGATGAAATCAAAATGTCCAGTAACATGAAAATGTTAAGTCAACAAAGGCACAAGTAGTTGATGGAATATTATGCAGTTATTATAATGTGAGGCTATTTAGCATTGTGGGAAAACACTCATGACATATGTTAAATGAAAAAGAACAGCTATAAAACTAAATGTATACCATGTTCAATGTTAATAACCACATAAAAACACCAATTATAATAGGAGTTGTGTTCAAGGGTTGGGATCTCTGAAGACATTTTTTTTTTTTTGCTTCTACGTTTCAAATGTTTTGTAATTCTGTTGCATAACGCTTTGTGATTAAAAGAAAAAATACTTGAAAGATATATTTTCAGTTGTCTTTCCAAATGTGTCCTCTCAGTTTCTTAGGTTTCCCTCTGTATTCCTTTTAAAAACGTCCTTATGTGTGTCACAGGAGACGAACCTCTTTTGATTCACTTAAATAAATCTGCTGGCGCTGCAGTCAGCAGAGAAAAAAGACAGTTTGTCATCAGTAGCAAGCAGAGCTCACAGTAATGACCTTGAGGGTGGGCTATTCCAGGTCTTTGGGTCCCTTCCATCCCCACGCCATATTTCTGCAAGGCTTGGCAAGAAGGACAGTCTGGAATTGCATAGACCTGAGGGGCCTCCAGTAAACGGTTGGGGAGGAGGAAGGAAGAAATAGGCTGCTCCCATCAGAAAGAGGAGGAAGGCTTCCAGACCTCCAGGATTAGGAATCACCCACGTGAGACCCAGACAGGCACATTTTACAGATGACAAAATGGAAGCACAGAGAGGAAGAATTTCAGTCATCAAGAGAAGCAGACTGGGTCTGTGGGATGCCCGGAGAAACCTTAAAGAACAACAACATCATTACCATTACTACTGCTGTTGTATCACCAGACACCTTTCCAAGCAGGTTCCCTTTGGATGGTTGCGCTGACCTTCACAATGGCCCAGGGAGGAGGCAGTGCTGGGGTTCAGGATTCCACTTGAGCAGAAGAGGGGACTCAGGTGCAGTGAGGGGGAAGGGAAGGGATATATTAAGCCCTTCTTATGTGGCAAGTGTTTCTGTGCTGCTTGGTTTATTATTTGTTTGGACATACAATAGATTTATGCACAGGGTTAGAAAAAAGTGATACTAAGGAAAATAGAGTAAAAACCAAGCCCTGTCCCGCCAGCCACTCAGCACTTATTCCCAGAAGCACTTATTCCCTGTGTGCCCTTGCAGGGCCAGGCTAAGTGCACACTGGCATATGTATTTCATGCTCTTGGCCTTCTCCTTCCTTCCTTTCTTTCTTTTTTGTTGCCTCTTACCCACCCTTTCCTTTCTTTCTTTTGAAAAAAATTGCTTCTGGGAAGCATTCTATTATCAGTTTATACAGGCTGGCTTCATTGCTTCCCATACATAGTAAGCCATATATGGAGAGATGACCATTTATTTAGCCAGTGCCCTAGAGGTGGATATTTATGGTTCTTTCCAAGCTTCTGTTGGGCTCCCCTGGCGTCAAATGGTAAAGAATGTGCCTGCAATGCAGGAGACCCAGGTTTGATCCCTGGGTTGAGAAGATCCCCTGGAGAAGGGAATGGTACCTACTCCAGTATTCTTGCCTGGAGAATTCTATGGACAGAGGAGTCTTGTGGGCTACAGTCCACGGGGTTGCAAAGGGTCAGACATGACCGAGCAACTAACATTTTCATTTTCACTTTTTCCAAGCTTCTGTCACTTCTGACTCAGACGATCATTGGTTCACATATGCACAAGTTTATCTGTAGGATGGATTTCTGCAAGCAGAATTGCTGGGCCAAAGGATTTGTGCATTTAAATTTTTTTCTAAAGATCCAAAGTAATCTCCCTGAAGGCTATAAGTATTTGTACAACATTCACAATTTATGAGGGTATCTGATTCTGCACAAACTTGACAATAGAGTGTCTTGTCTAACTTTAAAATGTTTGCCAATCTAATATGTTATAATGGTTCCTCATTGTAGTTTAATTTACACTTATAATAAGGGAAGTTGAGCATAATTTCCCAGGTTTAAACACCATTTGTATTTCCTTTTCACTTTGACCATTTTTCCTTATGAGGTTGGATTTATTATTGTTGGTTGGTAGGAGCTCTTTATATATTAAGAAAATTAGCTGCGTCCTAGGATTTATGCTTGTCATTATTTTTCCCAAATAACTCATTTGTCTTTTGACTTTGCTAATAGTATTGGGATGAAGACATTTAAAATTTTTAGGTATTAGAATGTATCAAAATTTTCGGTACATTTTAAATTATGTATTATACCTAGGAAGACCTTCTCCACCTTGGGGTTATTTTAAAAATCTCTTATTTCTTCAAGTAGCAGCAGCAGCAGTTGTATATAAGCTTTAAGAAATCTTACATGCTGAGTCATCTGGAATTAATTCTGGTAAAAGGAGCAAGCTGCAGTCCAACTTAATATTTTCCAGGTGTTTCTTCAATTGTTCCAATTCCATTTATTGAGTAATTTATCTTTTTACCCCAGCCCAGCAGCTGTGCTGATGGGCGGCAAGTGGCCTGACCGAGTGAAGCCAATTCAATTACGTAGCAGTGCCAGACACCCTGGGAATCCCCAGAGATCTGGGAATCTCGAGGGAACTGTACTTTGAGGGCCAATGAAAATTTGCCTACAGAACCTGCATAGGACTGGGGGAAACAGAGACTCTTGGGGGTACAAACAAAGCCTTGTGCACATCATGACACATGGGAAAGGAGCAGTGACCCCCACAGGAGACTGAGCCAGGCCTGACTGTGAGTGTCTCATGGTCTTCTGCAGAGGCATGGGTCAATGGTGGCCTTCCACGGGAACAGCAGCCGTCCTGGGAGGCACCTGTGGACATAAGTCCTTTTGGAGGTCACCATTAGGCTGGATGGCATCACCGACTAGATGATATGAGTTTGAGTAAACTCTGGGAGATGGTGATGGACAGGGAGGCCCGGCGTGAGTGACTGAACTGAGCTGATTAGCCCTACCATACGGCCTGTAGACTCCAGGACTAGGTGGCCTCAGGCCAAACAACAGGAAGAGAGCAGAGCCCCACCCATCAGCAAGCGATTAAAGATTTACTGAACGTGGCTCTGCCCACCAGAGCAAATCCAGTGTTCCCCACAGCCAGTCCCTCCCATCAGGAAGCTTGCACAAGAGTCTTAACCTCATCCATCAGAGGGCAGACAGAAGAAGAACTACAATCCAACAGCCTCCAGAACAAAACCACAATTACAGAGAGCTAACCAAAAGGATCACATGTATTACAGCCTTGTTATGACTAATGGGCTTGCGTAACTCCATGAAGCTAGGAGCCATGCCGTGCAGGGCCACCCAAGGTGGACAGGTCATGGGGAGAGTTCTGACAAAATGCAGTCCACTGGGGAAGGGAAATGCAAACCACTCCAGTATTCTTGCTTCAAGAATCCCATGAGCAGTAAGAAAAGGCAAAATGATATGACACCAGAAGATGAAACCTCCAGGGATGCTAAGTGTCCAATATGCTACTGGGGAAGAATGGAGAAATAGCTCCAGAAAGAGAGCTGGACCAAAGCAGAATGATACTCAGCTGTGGATGTGTCTGGTGGTGAAAGTGAAGTCTGATGCTGTAAAGAGCAATATTGCATAGGAACTTTGAATGTTAGGTCCATAAATCAAAGTAAACTGGACATGCTCAAGCAGGAAATGGCAAGAGTGAACAACGATGTTTTAGGAATCAGTGAACTAAAATAGATGGGAATGGGCAAATTTAATTCAGATGACCATTCTATCTACTATCGTGGTCAAGAATTTCTTAGAAGAAATGGAGTAGCCCTCATAATTAACAAAAGAGTCTGAAATGCAATACTTGGGTGCAGTCTCAAAAATGACAGAAGGATCTCTGCTCATTTCCAAGGTAAACCATTCAGTATCACATTAATCCTAGTCAATGTCCCAACCAGTAATGTTGAAGAAGCTGAAGTTGAATGTTCTATGAAGACCTACAAGACCTTCTAGGACTAAAACAAACAAACAGAAAAAGATGTCCTTTCATCATAGGGGGCTGGGATGCAAAAGTAGAAAGTCAAGTGATGCCTGGAGGAACAGGCAAGTTTGGCCTTGGAGTGCGAAATGAAGCAGGGCAAAAGCTAAAAAAGTTTTGTCAAGAGAACACCCTGGTCATGGCAAACATCCTTTTTCAACAACACAGGAGACGACTCTACACATGGACATCACCAGATGGCCAATAACCGAAATCAGATTGATTATATTCTTTGCAGCCAAAGATGGACTCTATATAGTCAGCAAAAACAAAAACGGGAGCTGACTGTGGCTCAGATCATAAATTCTTTATCACAAAATTGAGGCTTAACTTGAAGAAAGTAGGGAAAACCACCAGGCCATTCAGGTATGACCTAAATCAAACCTCTTATAATTATACAGTGAAAGTGATAAATACATTCAAGGGAATAGATCTGGTAGAGGGAGAGCCTGAAGAACTAAGGATGGAGGTTCATAACATTATACAGGAGGAGGTGAACAAAATCATCCCAAAGGAAAATAGATGAAAAAAGGTAAAGTGGTCTTCGGAAGAGGCCTTAATGACCCCAGACAACCATGATAGTGTGGTACTCACCTAGAGCAAGACGTCCTGGAATGTGACTAGACTGGACCTTAGGAAGCATCACTACAAACAAAACTAGTGGAGGTGATGGTATTACAGCTGAGCTATTTAAAATCCTAAAAGATGATGCTGTTAAAGTGCTGCACTCAATATGCCAGCAAATTTGGAAAACTCAGGATTGGAAAAGTTCAGTCTTCAGTCTAATTCCAAAGAAGAGAAATGCCAAAGAATGTCTAAACTACAGTATAATTGCATTCATTTCACATGTTAGCAAGGTAATGTTCAAAATCCTTCAAGCTAGGCTTCCATAGTATGTGAACCAAGAACTTTCAGATGTACACGCTGGATATAAAAAAAAAAAGCAGAGGAACCAGAGATCAAATTACCAACATCTGTTGGATCATGGAGAAAGCAAGGGAAATCCAGAAAAACATCTACTTCTGCTTCACTGACTATGTGAAAGCCTTTGATTGTGAGGCGAACAACAAACTGTGGAAAATGCTTGAAGAGATGGGAATAAAGACCACCTTACCTGTCTCCTGTGAAACCTGCATGCATGTCCAGAAGGAACAGTTAGAACCAGCTGGACATGAAACAATGAACTGGTTCAAAATTGGGAAAGGAGTACATCAAGGCTATGTTTTGTCACCTTGCATATTTACCTACTATGCTGAGTACCTCGTATGAAATTCTGGGCTGGAGGACTCACAAACTGGAATCAAGATTGCCAGGAGAAATATCAACAGTCTCAGACCTGCAGATTATACTACTCTAATGGCAGAAGGCAAAGAGAAACTAAAGAGCCTCTTGATGAGGGTGAAAAAGGAGAGTAAAGGGCTGACTTAAAACACAACACTAAAAAAACTAAGATCATGGCATCCATTCCCATCACTTCATGGCAAATAGATGGAGAAAAGGCAGAAAAACTAACCGATTTTATTTTCTTGGGCTCCAAAATCACTGCAGATGGTGACCGCAGCCATGAAATTAAAAGATGCTTGCTCCTTGGAAAAAAAAACCTATGACCAACCTAAACAGAGTATTAAAAAGCAGAGACATCACTTTGCCAACAAAGGTCCATATAGTCAAAGCAATGTTTTTTCCAGTAGTCATGTAT
Organism: Antilocapra americana; assembly: GCA_007570785.1. Taxonomy (NCBI): domain Eukaryota; kingdom Metazoa; phylum Chordata; class Mammalia; order Artiodactyla; family Antilocapridae; genus Antilocapra; species Antilocapra americana. The sequence continues at coordinate 50,893,143 of ML660201.1, read as the reverse complement.
GGATGTGAGAGTTGGACCATAAAGAAGGCTGAGCACTGAGAACTGCAGTCCTGGAGAAGACTCTTGAGAGTCCCTTAGACAGCAAGAAGATCACACCAGTCCATCCTAAAGGAAATCAACTCTGAATGTTCATTGGAAGGACAGATGCTAAAGCTGAAGCTCCAATACTTTGGCCACCTGATGTGAAGAGCTGACTCATTGGAGAAGACCCTGATGGTGAGAAAGATTAAGGCAGGAGAAGTGGGGGGACAGAGGATAAGACGGTTAGATAGCATCACCAACTCAATGGACATGAGTTTGAGCAAACTCCAGGAGATACTGAAGGACAGGGAAGCCTGGTGTGCTGCAGAACACAGGGTCTGTAAGAGCCGGACACAACTCAGCAGCTGAACAAACATCTTTTCTTCAGTGATTTTCAAAGTCACCTTTTAATATATACCAAATCCCCATATGTATTTGGGTCTATTTATGGACTCTCCTCTGTTCTGTGTATCTCTGCCTGTTTATTCTGGAGCCACTTTCGTACACTATCACCTCAAACCAAAGCATCCTACTGGTGCAGGTAAAGCCAGAACCAGGTCTCCTAGCCTGCACTCCTTTCTCTCCCATAACTGGGTGGTCTCCTAACTCTGCGGTGGGGTTGAGGGGTCAGAGAGGTCCCAGGTCCTGATCCTCCAAAGCAGAGAGATAAACAAGCATAACACAGCCTTTCCCTCCTCCCTCCCTCACTCAGAGGCACTGACTGGTCCCCGTAGTCTCCAAACTGGACTCCCGCTTTCTCAAGAGTGACGTGGTGTGCCCTGGGGTGAGTCAGCTCCCCTCGTGATGCCTCAGCTTCCCATCACCAAAGTGGTAATGATAATAATGACACCTATGTCTGGAGGATGTGATCGTCTGATGCCTGTACAGATGCCACAGTGAGAGCCAAGATGCCAAGGACACTGGCCCATGGCAGAGCTGCCCTCTTCACTCTGAGGCAAGTATCACCCATCCCTCAGGCCGAGATTTACCAGGGACTGTGGTGTGCAGCCTTCCAACAACCAGTGAGTCAGTCTGGAGGTCTGACCGCCCAGACCCCAAGGACACAGGATTCACTAGGCCAGGTCGTCCCAGGATGAGAGGGTGGAATCGGCTCTGACCTCAGAACTGCTGAGCTGTAAAGGGCATAGCACAGCCCCAAGGAGGGCCCCATCCTGCTTGGCCCAGGACCTGGGGCCCACGAGGAGCCCTGCGAGCTGGGCAGGAAGGGCAGGGGAGCTAGGCAGTGCGGGAACACCGGGAAGGTGGCTGCAAGTTGAGACAGCCAAGAACCAGCGGGTGCCGTTCCCTGGAGCCGCCACCGGCTTGCTTCTCTTTGGAACGTCCATCTGCCCTCACCCAGTGCTGTGAGCAGAGGGGAGGCCAGGCCCAGAGCCCAGAAGCCCTGTGAGCAAGCCCTCTCAGAACATCCACCTTCCAGAGCAGGAACAGCACAGCCCCCAGGCCGTCCGCCCACCCCTCCCCGCCACCAGCACCGCACCTCAGCTTCATAAAGATCGTCGCACTGCTTGCCTATATCATGTGAGCACCTCTGAGGGGAAGGGATCAATATCATTCCCATTTTCCAGACGAGCAAACTGAGATTCAGATGGAACGCATGCACAGCCCAAAGTCAAAACGACAGCAAGCGGCAAAGTTAGACATGTAGTCTTTCCAGCCTACAAGCCTGACCACGAGGAGCTCCGGACAGCTGTCTGTTCAGTCATCTGCTTGTTCTGCAAACGTTCACTGAGCATCAGCCCACAATGGAATAGGTGCTGGGGGTACAGGGGCAGGGGCTTCCTTGGTGGCTCAGTGGCAGAGTCCGCCTGCAGTGCAGGAGACTGGGTTCGACCCCCGGGTCAGGAAGACCTCCTGGAGAATCCCGTGGACAGAGGAGCCTGGTCGGGTACAGTCCATGGGCTCGCAAAGAGTCAGACACGACTGAAGAGACTTGGCACACACGCACAGAGACAGATAAGAAACATTTCCTGTTCAAAAGGGCCAAATACAGTAACGGTTCTATGATATCAAGTCTAATGGACATATACAGGGAAGGAGCGATTAGCTACTTTGAACCAGGGCAGGCTTCCAGGAGGAGGCAACTTGGAGGACATAACCTGGATGACGTGTTCAGCATCAAAGATGAAAAGGAGGTTCCTGGGCTGAACCTGAAACGCAGGTTCCTGGGCTCCGGTGTTATTTTCCGGGCTCCTGTCCTCTCCGGTAGACTTAAGAATTTCCAGGGAAGCTTGTTAGGAATACCCATTTGCCAGGCCTTGTGTCAACCCTTCCGAATCCAAACTGCAGCCCTACAGCCGCTTGAATGTTTTCACAGCCTAATTTTTTTTATCTGGGGATGTTCCGTTTGGGACCTGCCATCCAATGGGCAGTTCCTGACAGGTTTTTTTTTTTTTCCTTTTATGAACATGGTTCCTCTTAAGAAAAATTCTAAATGTAATGGGAAAATAAAGCCAGAAGCCCCAGGGACAAAGCTCACACCCAGTTAGCCTGTCCCAACGTTCTCTGTCTGGTGTTCTCTCCTGTGCTCGGAAGTCATTATCCGGGTCATGAGGGAAGCACTTCCTGCCCTCCCACTGATAGTGCACGACACTGTGGGAGAGGCTGTGAGCTCTGGGAACTCCTGCGCCTGCCTGGGACAAAGGGGGTCTCCTTTCAAGACACAAGGGAGGGAGGGAAGGCGGGCCGGGGTGCAAGCCGGGCTTCACCAGCGGTTCTTAAGCGAGGGAGCGAGCCATTTGGCGGTAAAGAGCGTGGGGCCAGGAGACGCGTGTTCAGACCCTGCTTCTACTGCGGCTGCTGAGCTGTGCCGTTTCCGACAAGAGACTTAACCTCTCTGTGTTTCACTTTCTTCACCTGTAAAATGGGGACAAGAGTAATATCTATCGTGTGGGCTGTGTGAGGATTAACTGAGTTAATATGTATAAAGGACTGAGAACAGTACCCATCAGATACAGTAACATTTATATAACTATTTGTTTTCATTACGTTAACATGCCAGTCGGAGGTGGAAAGTCAGGGGCTGACTATGGTTAAGACTTAATCCAGCTCAAGGCATCTTCTCTGACTAACCGTCGTGGTTGTTCAGGCGCTAAATGGTGTCTGACTCTTTGCGACCCAGTGGACTGCAGCACACCAGGCTCCTCTGTGCTTCACTGTCTCCTGGAGTTTGCTCAGATTCCTGTCCATTGAGTTGGTGATGTTATCTAAGCTCATCCTCTGTTCTCCTCTTCTCCTGTGGCCTTCACTCTTTCCCAGCATCAGTCTTTTCCAATGATGAACTGCTATCATTCACCAAGCGCTGCCCGAGAACCAGCTCTGATGGTTTCCTCTGCTGGCCCCTGGGAACACAGCAGGGAAAGAGACAGAGCCCCTGCCCCAAGGACCCCACCTCCACCCCTAGTGAGGAGGCACTTGACTCTAGAAGGAGAGGCCCACGGGATCTTTGCCCCCAAACTCAGCACAATCTAGGCTGGGTGTGGTTCTCAGCTGAGCCTGGACTGCATTTGAAAGTATCAGATCAGGAGATCTAAAAAGGGATAAAAGGATTTTCTTTTTCCGCAGGTTTCCTCTGTGGTCATTCGAGAGTGTATGAAATAACCACAATGAATACCAGAAAAGGAAGAAAAAGGGGAAAGTGCTTCCCAGGAGGCAAGGCAAAAGCTAGGATGGGCACTGGAGTTGGGAAATCCTGGGACTGAATCCTGGTGCTGTCACTTTCTAGACACCAGCCCTCGGGTAAGGGGCTTTACTTCTCTGAGCATCAGTTTCCACATCTGTGAAATGGGCAGGTGGGGACATGTAGGACTTAGTGACGATGGGAGGACTGAGCAAGATGACATTTTTCAGACAGTGCTTGCACACATGAGATGCTCAGTGCCAGCTAGCTGAACCCCTCCGTCATCTCCATTTTGCAGATGAAACCACTGAGGAGCAAGGAGAGGAGGCGGCCTGCCCACATGATCTGGGCTCCATCCCAGATCTGCTTTAGGCCATTTCTGAAGCCAAGAGCAGGAAGTAACTTCCTCCCTCTGGCTTGAGTCACTTCATCTGTGAAATGGGTAGATGGAGCAGAGGATCAGATCAGATGATGGATGTCTGGAGGTTTATCTGATGCTGGGAATTAAAAGAATGTTCTATTAATGACAGCAGCTAACAGCTACTTTGAGCAAACTCAGGGAGACAGTGGAGGACAGGGAAGCCTGGAGTGCTGCAATGCATGGGGTCACAGAGAGTCCCATTCTATTCAGTGACTGAACAACAACAGCAGCAGCTACCCAGGGTGTGTCGGGAGCCTTACATACATTGTTTCTAATCTGCGGAACAAAGCAAGTCACAAACAAGAGAACTGAGGCCTCAGGTAGCTGCTAAGGGACTAATATCCAGACAATAGAAAGAACTCACACAAATCAACAGTAACAATACACATAACCCAACTATAAAAGGAGCAAAGACTCTGAACAGGCATTTCTCCATAGAACCTATGTAAACAGTCAATAAGCACGTGAAAAAAATGCTGAACATCATTAGCTATCAGGGAAATGTGCATAAAACCACAGTGAGACTTCACTTTACCCACACCAGGATGGAGACAATCAAACACACAATAACAGGTGCTGTCAAGGATGTGGAAAAACTGAAACCTTCAAACATGCTGATGAGATTGTAAACTGGTGCAGCCCCTGTGGAAAACAGGCAATCCCTCGAAAAGGTAAAGATACAGTTACCGTACAACACAGAAACTCGACTCCTAAATATATACATATATGCCTGAGATAAATAAACCCCTTTTTCCATACAAAAATCTGCTCACAGCAGCACTATAAACAACAGCCAAAAAAAATGGAAAGAACCTAAACGTCCATCAACAGATGGATGGATAGACAGAGTGTGGTACATCCATATAATGGAATATTATTCAGCCATGAAAAGGAATAAGTACTGACGTGTGGCACAACATGGGTGAACCTTGAAGACATTATACTGAGTCAAAGAGAGTGATTAACAAAGATCACACATTATACAGCCGCACTTACACAGAATGTCCAGAGCAGGGAAATCTATAGACACAGAGAGGAGATTAGTGGTTGCCATGGGTTTGAGGAGAGGTGGAAGGAAAAGGAAAGTAACTGAATGGGTAGGGGTTTCTTTTGGGGGCAATGAAAATGTTCTCTAATTAGACTGTAGTGAAGAGAGTATATCTCTGTGAACATATTGGAAACCCCTGAATTGTGTACGTTAAATAGGTGGATTACACACTATGTAAATTACATCTCAATAAAGCTATTAAAAAAAAGAAAGAAAGTCTGAGGCCTAGAGAGGCAAAGATACTTACTGAAGTACTTTAGTATGTACTTCAGCTACTGGAACAAGACTCAGGCCTCCCATCCCCAGGACAGTGAGCCAGGCTGACTTTCTGAAAAGAGGGATCACTAACAGGACCTGTGGATTCACTACTCGTCCCCACGCCAGGCACCTCATATACTATTTTATCTAGTCCTGTCAACAAGTCTAAGAAATACACATGACTGACCCCAAGCCACAGATGGGAAGACCGAGGCTCTGAAATGAGCAACGACCTGCCCAAGTCACTGTCCTGATTCACGCTCCCCAGAAGCAGACCCAGAGATGGGAAGTGTATGAAGGAAGTGCTCCGAGGAGAAGGTGGAGAGGGCTCGGGGTGGACCGGGCAGAGAAGGCGGGCATCACAGGCAGAGTCCTGCCCTCCCTGCAGCGTGAGTCATCCCCAGGCTTGGCGCTGGTGAGGCAAGCGAGAGAGAGAACCGGCCTCTGTGCACTCAAGAGCCTTTGGTCCGGGGCCTCAGGGATGGGGCTGGGAGGTGGACATCCCAGGTGCGCCTAGGTTTCTGCACTTGTGGACAAATGGCTCGCAGCCCAACAGCAGCCTCCAGAGAAGGGTCACAGGTGCAAGCAAGCCTTTGGAGGCAAAAGCACAGCCCGACTGGAGGCGGGTTTCCCAGACACTGCAAAGGATCCAAGGGGCTCTGGGTGGAGCACCAACACCCCCCGCCTCGGGCACCTAACTAGGAAATAAGGGATCTGGGGCTTATCCCCGAGTCTGACCCCAAAGCCCATGACCTCCTCACCATCTTCCAGAAGGATGTGTTCATGGCCTGGGCTAGGGAAGTTCCTGGTGCATGGCCAGAGGGGTTAGGATGACAAGCAGTGACAGAGGAAGAGGAGGATGGTGGTCGGTGGCCAGATCCCAGGGAAGACAGACGAGGAAAAAGCAGGCACGAGGTGGGCGCTGCAGGCTAAGGGGTGAGGACGGGGGCTGGCAAGCAGCAGCCCCTCCCTCTGTGGCCTGGAGTGAAATGCAATCCAAGCACTTCTTCTCTGCTGCTGACAGCTCTGGTTAGGGGGTGGAGGGACCCAGCTAACAGACATGACTGCAGGATACAGATGTGCTTGAAAGAAACCCCCATGGAGGGATGCGTTTTGGCTAAACCTCTTCAGAGGGAGGCTGGATGGAGGCAGGGACATGCTGACTCCTGTCTCTATCTGTGCTGACAGAGAAGCCGCAGTGTTTAAAGCGAGGCCATCAACCACTAGTAAATCCCAGGTGACTGTGACCCGTTCCACTTAGTCACCCAGCACAAAGGATCTGCTTTGAGAATAGCTTAGCAGGCAGAGTGAGTTGACTCAATCAAACATTCCTTCCATCTCCACGTATTCATGTCTGTGATGCAGCTGGCTGATGTTGTGTTTGGCGTTGGGGGTGAAGGGAAGGTGCCGGGGGGGTGGTCCTAAAAATGAATCAGAGGAGGTGTCTACACTCAAGGAGCACATCATGAAGCAGGGGAGACAGAGCAGGGACCACAACACAGGGTGGTAACTGTCATGGTGAGAGTTATGGATGGGAGCCCAGAGGAGGGAATACTTCCTTACCCCTGGAGGAGCTGGGAACACCTTACAAAGAAGGTGAAGCTGGAGTTGGGTTTTGAGGAATGAGGAGGAGTTTTCCTCAAAGAATGTGAGCAACGAACGCCCTTTCAGGTTCACTTGACTGATGAGGAGTCGGACTGGGGCTGTGCTTGAGCGCCAGTCTGTGCTCTGAACACCACACGATACTGTTTATCTTGAGACTCCCCTTTCATTTCTCCCCCAAATTACAACTTTTTAAAGTATGGTAGGAATCACTCCCCTCAGAGTCAGTCCTGTTTGAATGACCTTGTGTCCAACCGAGAGTAAACACTCGGTGTTCACTAATTTCTTTCCCATTTTCTTACATGTCACAGGCTTAGCCTGCCCAGTCCCTAGGCCGATCCGAGACACCGGCCACTGTTCATCAGGTTAAGCAGGAGGCAGCACCTAGAACCGTGGACAGCAGGCCTGAAATTCACTGTGTGTCAGAAGGGTGGGGACTGTGAGTGCCCGTGTGCCTCTTGAAACCTCAGACCCCACCCCGCCCCACCACGGTGGCCTAGGAGAGCAGCTTTTAGTGGGGGAGTGGTGACCGGGGAGAGGTACCACCTTCTGGTAGCTCCTTGGAAAAAGAGCTTGCTTCTTGTAAGGAAACCTATGATAAACCTAGACAGCGTATTAAAAAGCAGAGACATCACTTTGCCAACAAAGGTGTATATTGTCAAAGCTATGGTTTTCCCAGTAGTCGTGTATGGATCTGAGAGCTGGACCATAAAGAAGGCTGAGTACCAAAGAACTGACGCTTTTAAACTGTGGTGTTGGAGAAGACTCTTGAGAGTCCTTTGACCATAAGGAGATCAAACCAGTCAATCCCAAAGGAGATCAACCCTGAAGATTCACTGGAAGGACTGAACCAGAAGCTGAAGTTCCAGTACTTTGGCCACCTGATGTGAAGTGCTGCCTCACTGGAAAAAAATCCTGATGCTGGCAAAGACTGAGGGCAGGAGGAGAAGAAGGAAGCAGAGGATGAGATGGTTGGATGGCATGACCAACTCAAAGGATATGAATTTGGGCAAACTCTGGGAGATAGTGATGGACAAGGAAGCCTGGTGTGCTACATCCATGGGGTCACAAGGAGTTGGACATGACCGAGCAACTGAACAACAACTGTCTCCTGGACACAGAGAGGTCATCCTGAGTTATCACACTGATTTGGAGGACACAACTGGCATTCCACTGTCTTCTGTCCTGCCATGTTCCAAACGTTCCCTGGAAGATATGCAGGTAGGAAAGCCTGTTTGTGTGAAATTGGCTCAGTCGTGTCCAACTCTTTGCAACCCCATGGACTATACAGTCCATGGAATTCTCCAGGCCAGGATACTGGAGTGGGTAGCCTTTCCCTTCTCCAGGGGATCTTCCCAACCCAGGGATCGAACCCAGGTCTCCCACATTGCAGGCAGATTCTTTCCCAGCTAGGCCACAGGGAAAGCCCCCCAAACCTGTTTCTAATCCTCTAACTCCAACCCTCCCAATCTATGTCATATGAACACAAAAGCTCACTGCACAGCTTTAATCCACTCTAAACTATGATTGCTCTGATGATGTGAGCTGAGGGAAAGCAATACAGGACTCTGGATGCTTTTCAGCAGTTGAATCATCAGTGTTTGAATTGCCAAGTCAACACACCTGTACCCGTTTGCTCTGGTAACTGTATTTGCTCAGTTTTAGACATGACTATAGGCATCAACTGCTCCAGAAAATCTTCAAGTGTGGGCATGCCCAAGCACTTATCGAGTGAAATCTATATTTCTATTTCATTACAAATGGCTTTCCTTTTATTCCTCCTTTACCATCTGATTGGCATATTATTGTTGTTGCCATTTTTAGTATTTGTAGATAAACTGTATGATCTAGGCATGAACTGTCTTTCAGAATAATAAAGAGGCCATCACAAACTATTTGTTATAAAGGGGGCACTGAAGGATTCAGAACCACGGAAAGGATCCAGACAACCGGAAAGCTATCCTGTTTTCCTTGGGATGACAGACAGTACAGCCTAAAGATCAGAGACAGGGCTTGGGAGGCAGAAAGACTGAAATGTAAAATGCAGAGCTGTTGCTTACTAACTATATGACCCAGGAGGAATACATATACTCTTGCTAATTGTTAGCATCCTCACCTGCAAAATGAGAATAAAATACCCACCTCAGAGGGTTATAAAATGTTAGTCGCTCAGTTGTGTCTGACTCTTTGAGACCCATGGACTGTAGCCCCCAGGCTCCAGATCCTCTATCTGCGGGATTTCCCAGGCAAGAATACTGGAGTGGGTAGTCATTCCCTTCTGCAGGGGATCTTCCTTACCCAGGGATCAAACCTGGGTCTCCTGCATTGCAGGCAGACTGTTTACCATCTGAGCCATCAGGGAAGTTGACAGCGGGTTATAGTGGGGGTTATATGAGGCTGACTACAAGTGAAGTCACTCAGTCGTGTCTGACTCTTTGGGACCCCATGGACTGCAGCCTGCCAGGCTCCTCCGTCCATGGGATTTTCCAGGCAAGAACACTGCCATTTCCTTCTCCAGGGGACCTTCCTGACCCATGGTTCGAAACTGGGTCTCCTGCATTGCACGCAGGTTCTAGTTTTTGAGCTACTAGGGAACCCCAGAGGTTGACTTCTGAGGTTGACTACAGAAAGACACCAATTAAGTGCTGAGTGCTAAGAGAAGTTGCTATCATCATTGTCAATGCTGTTATTATTATCTCTCTAAGGATCCTCCCCAGGTGGGACCCTGAGATGGCATCAGGCATCAGCACCCCCCACTTGCCACACATCCAGTCTGCCTCAGCATCCTGGATCTCCAGACACTGATCCATATGAACCATGATAACTAAGACCCCCTGTTGGAGCATGATAACTAAGATAACTAACCATGATAACTAACACGGCTAACCATCATAACTAACATAACTAGCCATGATAACTAAGATCCCTCTGAGTCAGGCCTCGCCCTTTACTTTGCCATGGGTGGTGACGGGGGAGCAGACTATTACCCAACAGCTCCCCGAGTCTCCCCACTGGCTTCCAGCTCACCTGTCCTGTGCTCCCCACCACTGCTGGGGCCCTGGCATGCCCAGCTGAGTCCCCTGGCTGTGGGGGCCAGCAGGATCAGCCTCTCAGCTTTCAGCTCTGGTCTCAAGCCTCCAGAACAGCCCCTCTGCACTGGCCTATGCTGGCCTGCAGAGCTGTCTTCTTCCAAGGTTAAGCATCCAGAGGACCCTCGCCCAGCTCTCAGCAAGCCACCCACCTGACAGCTCATGGTGCATGAACTCCGGAGTGGAGGCTGGGAACTGCCTTTCTTATCACTGTTCCTCTGTGGTTCTCTTCACCCTTCCACAGCAGGAATCCCAGCGTTCATCTCCTGCCTCCCCCATCCCCCCGGGACCTCTGCTCTTAGGGACCCCAGGAAGGTCTTGACCCCAAGGCAAAGGGAACCAGCACAGTTGTCAGAGCTGAGAGGGCCCCTCCCAGCCTCAGAAGACCCAGAGATACCTCTTCAGCCCTCCAGTCATTGGTGGAGTCATTAGGACTCCCTGCAAGGTGATGGATGAAATATGGTCTTGATCAAGTGCTATGAGAGAGCTCTGAAATGACACACACGGGGCCCACCCTGAAGAAGTTCGCGGTGCAGCTGGGAGGGACAGTCATATAATAGATAACTGCAGTTCCGACATGACCCATGGTGAGCGTGAGGTATGTGCTAGAGGCCACTGACCTTGTCATGTGGGAATGGCTAACTAAGTCTACCTGGGCAAGGCAGGAAGGTTTCTGAGAAAGGTTTACATTGAAACGGGATATTGAAGAATGAGCAGGAGTTTTCCAAGGCCTGAGCTGGACTCTCAAGTCTCTTCCCCTATTTCTAAGCCCTACAATCCTGGCATGGATAGCCCATGCCTTTCTTCCTGAAGTGACAATCTTGGGGGAAGAGGCAATAGAGGAGAAACTGAGGATGGAGAACAGCTCTTTACATCTGGAAGGATCCATGTTTGGGTCCTTTCTGGTTCAGAGACACTGCCTTCCCCAGACAATTCCAAAAACTCAAAAATCAGTATTTCCCAGAGTCCCACAGAGCACAACTTCCCTAGGAAAGAACTATATGTTAAGTGAAAAAGACGACTCCAAGATCATATATTTCAGAAACACTGAGTAAGCAAAGTCAAGCAGATATTACTGCAGGACTTCTCAGGGCCTTTAAAGGTAAAATAAGATAATAATTTACATATTTAAAATAATTTTTATAACTATAATGATTCAATAATATTAAAAATAAAACAATAATTTTATAGCTACCTTTTATTTGATGCCTCCTAAAGTACAAACCATGTGTTGTATGTTATCTCATTGTTGTTATTCAGTCACTAAGTCGTGTCCAATTCTTTGTGACCTCATAGACCCCAGCATACCAGCCTCCTCCACTCTCTCCCAGAGTTTGATCAAACTCATGTCCAACCATCTCATCCTCTGCTGCCCCCTTCTCCTCCTGTCCTTAATCTTTCCCAGCATCAGGGTCTCTCCAATGAGTTGGCTCTTTGCATCAGGTGGCCAAAGTATTGGAGCTTCAGCTTCAGCATCAGTCTTTCCAATGAATATTCAGGGTTAATTCTCTCTATGATTAACTGGTTGGCTCTCCTTGCTGTCCACGGGACTCTCAAGAGTCTTCTCAAACACCACAGTTCAAAAGCATCAGTCCTTCAGCATTCAGCCTTGTCTATAGTCCAACTCTCACATCCATATATGACTACTGAAAAAAACCATAGCTTTGACTATATGGGCCTTTGTTAGCAAAGTAATGTCTCTGCTTTTTAATATGCTGTCTAGGTTGGTCATAACTTTTCTTTCATAGTTGTCTCATGAATCCTCATAAAACTTCAGGTCATCAGTACTGCCCCATTCTGCCCAAAGGGAGACTTAATCAAGCCAAGAAGTGAAGTTCACTTGCCCAAGATAACACAGTAAAGTATGGCTGTGATTCAAAGTCAAGTTCTGTCCGACCCAATGTCCCCACCCTTTCCTGAGAATTCTGAATTCCTAAGAAGGGGGTGTGATGTACTGCATTTCCAAACTTCTTCAGCCATGGACCTTCCTTATATCTAGGGTTCCAAAAAGTGACTCTTGGGAATCACTGCTCTTCTGTTTATTCCCAGAAGATTCACCAAAAGCAACCTAAGGAGGTCCGCTCCTCTTCTTGCTCCCCATCCCCGGCTGGGCCCTGGGTGCGAGTCCCTGAATAGGCACTCCAGGGGCCAACGGGAGAATAAGGAGGGCTTCCCATTAGTGGCTGGGACTCCAGCCGGCAGCTCCAAAGCCGTCCAGATCTAAGCAGATGACCTCATTGGTCACATATGGCCCACAGAGGGGTCCAAATTCTCTTCTCTGCCAGTTTTGAGTTGCTGTTTCCAACTCAGTTGCTACTTGAGTCACCAGCAGACTAGTTAGGTTATGAACTCTGAATCCTTTGAATCATTGCCCGCTTAGCAGGAAAAAGGACGGACCCTGTAAGGCCAAAAGCAGTTGACCAAAGAAGGCGACTGGCTGGGCCCAGGCCTTGTCCTTCTCACTTGGGCGCCTAAGTCAGCCTCTGTGCTCATGTGTCTAGACACTTCCTGCCACCTCCTCACTGCTGGCAGAGCAGTCTTGCAACAGGCAACATTCAATTCGTCACTCCTAGGAACTCTTCTGTGGCTCCCTAGTGCCTGCAGCAGAAGGCAGGACCACCGAGCCTGATTTTCAAGGTCTCTGGAAATGGGGGAGACTCTGCAGTCATTTCCCTCTTCTCAGGGGGCTTCCCTGGTGGCTCAGCCAGTAAAGAATCTGCCTGCAATGAGGAAGACCTGAGTTCGATCCCTGGATTGGGAAGATTCCCTGGAGAAGGGAATGTCAACTCACTCTAGTATTCTTGCCTGGAAAATTCCATGGACAGAGGGGCCTGGGGGTCTATAGTCCATGGGGTTGCAAAGAGTTGGACACAAGTGAGCAACTAATACAACACTTCCCTTTCTCAAAAGAATCAGTAGGGACCTCCCTGGTGGTCTAGTGGTTAAGAATCCAAACTTCTAAAGCAGAGGGTGCAGGTTCAATTCCTGGTCAGGGAACTAAGATTCCATGTGCTGTGCAGCCAAATAAAAAATTGATTAAAATAAGATATTCCAGATTAGACCAAGACAGGGAAGGAGGCGATCCCTGATGACCCTGCTTCCTTCTCTAGGAGGGTCCACCTCCTGCCCTTAAGCTTTACTTCACGTTCTGGCAAGCCTAATTCTTTACAGTTTCCCGCACACATCACACTATTTTGGATGCTATGTTGCTCTGCTCAGGCTGTATCTTCTCCTGAAAGCTCTTCTCACCTTACTCTGCTGAATTAAGACCTGCTCATCTTGGAAAACCCTGCTGGCACGTCCTCGGGCTGAGATGAGCGCCCCGCCCCTCCATCCCCACTGCGACTTCTGCACACACACAACCCTGGGAGCACCGAGACCATAACACGTATCTTATATGGAGGCTGCCTGAGTCTGGGTCTGCTTTCCCCACCAGGCTGTAGGTTCAAAAGCACGGATCGTGCCTTGTTCTTTCTGTCTCCCCAGAGCCCAGCACAGAGTCTGCACACAGTAGGTATACCTTAAGTGTTCGTGGAACTGCTTCAAAGCTGGCAACATCTCTAAGGGAAGGGTTTCTTTCATCTTAAAGAAAAATGATTTAATTTTATAAACAAAATATGTGCATGTGTGTGTTCCGCTGCCTTCCTTATTCCCAAGTTTAAAGAAAAGTGTGAAATGATAGGGCTTCCCTGGTGGCCCAGATGGTAAAGAAGCCGCCTGCAGTGCGCGAGACCAGGGTTTGATCCCTAGGTTGCCTGGAGAAGGGAATGGCTACCCACTCTAGTATTCCTGCCTGGAGAATCGCCATGGACAGAGGAGCCTGGGGTCACAAAGGGTGGAAATGACAGTGAGGCGGTCTGCAGATGTCTCACTTGGAGTAACTCGTTGAATCCTGTGACGCGGGTTCAGCTATCAAGCCCCTTGAAGAGATAAGAAACTGAGACTCACAGGACCAGTGAGCTGTCAACAGCAGCTAAGCGGCCACGCAACTGGGGCTTCCAACACAGGCCTGCGTGGCACCAAGAGCAGGGGCCTCTCTGCTGAGCTCTCAACGCTGCAAAGCTTGAGGTCTGCATTCGAAACGGGGGTGGGACAGGCTTGACAACGGTCACACACTGGAGAGGAGGTGGTGGAAAGAGTAGAAGGACACAGGGATGGGGGACCAGAACTGTCCCTGCCTGCAAGGCAGTGAGCACCTCCCTCTGACACGTATTCAGAGAAGCAGCCAGAAGTGCCATCGGCTTTGACCCGATGGCAATGGGGTGGGGAGGCTCTTTCAAAGAGAAAAAGACAATGACTGTTTCGCCTCTTGAAGAGGGACAGGCAAAGGGATTGTAGAAATGAGTCACATCCCGCTCCAGCCTGCCCAGGCCTCAGGGGGCCTAGGAGGTGGCTGCACGTGGTCCCACCGGTGGGAGGGCCCTGTGTACCCCACACTCCCTACAGGAGCAAAGCCTCGGTGGGGTAGGGACCCCAGCGGCCTTTGTTTCCATGGGGGCAAGGGGCCTCAATTCCCACCCCACTCTGCTCCTCTAAGCCATCCCTGCTACAATGAGCCAGCTGAGGTAGGTCAGAGGGTGACTGCGGGAAGGACGTCCCCTCCCCCACACCTCCTCTGGACCTCGCCTTTCCCCCCATCTCTTGGTTTCCATGGCAGCATCTGGCAGTGAGGCATCTACTTCAAAACGCTGGCAGGAATGCCAGGCAGGAGCCGCAGAGATGCAGGCCTGGGAGTGAGAGGAGAAGCTCATCAGATGAGTACCCCACTCTGAGCAGGTCCCATCCAAGGCTTCATATCCATCGCCTCCCTCATTCCTCACCCCAGTCAGGCAAGGAACCTATTATTATCCCATTTTACAGATAAAGCTATTGAGGCACAGAGCAAGGAAAGGCTGTTCCCAGGGTGGTACAGTCAATCAGTGGCAGAGCCAGGATTCGAACACAGGTTTCCATGGATCCCAAGTCCAGGCCTTTATTCACTTCTTGCCTCTTGGCCAGGGCTCAGCTGCTCGGGCTGGAGCTCTGCCATGGGGCCACAGGCCTTTGGGTGAATCCCTTCACCTCTCCCAGACTCTGCAAAATGGGGTGGTGAGTCCCATTGCTCCCAGGGGCCGGGAGGAATGAGGTGGGTTGGGAGAAGCCCTGAGCTCTTGGCTGGGGTTCGGGAAAGGTGTCTGCTCCTCCATTTCCAAATGGGGAGATTCCCATCCCAAGGTTCCTGGACAAGGAGAGACACAGCTGCCCAGATGCACTGGGGGAAGTCGGCCCAGCAGGCCCTCTGGCATGCTGTCCCCGACCCAGTGCTCTTGACAATGACATCTCTCATCTGCTGGGCATCCACCTCAGGTCAGGAGCCCCGCTAGGGCCCTGCGTGCTGCCAGTGACCCTGGGAGGGAGACACACTTACCCTCCTCTTGTTACAGATCAGGAAAGCCAGCCGTGGCACCCACACTGAGCTCACTGGAAAAGACCCTGATGCTGGGAAAGATTGAGGGCAGGAGGAGAAGGGGACGACAGAGGATGAAACAGTTGGATGGCGTCATCGACTCAATGGGCATGCATTTGGGCAAACTGCAGGAGATGGTGAAGGACAGGGAAGCCTGGCGAGCTGCAGTTCGCGGGGTCACAAAGAGTCGGACACGACTGAGAGACTGAACAACAACCACCCACGCCGAGCACTCAGGAGCAGAAACGGGGTGGTACTTCCACCGACCTGGTGAGTGGGGGAAAGTGCCACAGAGACACACCCATTACGCTCAGCTCTACCTTCAGACTAGACCTGGAAGCTGACCCCTTCCCATTGAGTCCACGTTTCACTGGCCTGGCCACCCTGGCCCCAGCTCGAAGGCCAGTGAGCCTCCCTTGGGGTCCCTGGGGCACTGTTCCTCATCCTTTCTGTCTCCTCTGCACAGCAGGCTGAGGGATGCCTCTCATCGCACACCTCATCCTGTCATTGGAGGCCCCAAGCCCTCCGGTGACCCCCAAGGTCTTCCCAACCAAAGCCAGGTCCTCACACTAGCCAACAAGGGGACATCAGCTCATGACCTCTCTGACCTCATTCCCTACACTCACCCTTGTTCACTCTGCTCCAGCCACTGAACATTCTTCCTAAAACATTCTAAATCACTTCCAGCCCAGGACCTTGCTGTTCCCTTTGCCCAGAATACATGCTTTCAGACACAAGCATGATTCAATGTCTTGTGATTCAAATGCCATCTCTCCCACCATATATAAATGAGCCCTCCCACTCACCCACCCTGTTTATCTGTGACTGCTCAACACTCAGTTCATATGGATTTGTCAGATGTATCTCTTGCCTGGCTCTCCACTAGACTATAAGCCTTAGGAAGGCAGGACTGTACATTTTGTTTCTTTTGTAAGCTGTTTTTTTTTTTCTGGCTTCAGCCAGTGGCCCATGGGATCTTCGTTCCCTGACTCGGGACTGAACGCACACCCCCTGCGTTGGAAGGCAGAGTCTTAACCACTGGACAACCAGGGAAGTTCCAAGACTGTCTATCTCTTTCATCCCTGTCCCTCACCACCCAGAACAGCCTTTGACCCTCCTTCATGGGGCAAAATTTTTGGACAACCAAGTACTGGTTAACTGAATTAGTAAGATTCCCTCTGGAAAGGCTGAGTGTGACACACACAGAACAGCAGCAGTTGGTAGGAATCAGAGGCAGGAATCAAAAGCCATGAGGATGCAGGAGCCAGGAGCCATAGAAACCACGAGACAGCAGATGTCACGGCTCAGCAGAAGCCAGGAGGTGGGAACAGGCTCCACCTGGGTGGGCATCTTTGTCTGCTTTCTCCTGCGGAAAACCCCAAGGGTCCGGAGGAGGGCCTGGTGCACATAGGTGCTCAATCAATGTTTGCTGAACAAATGAAAGGTGGAGTGGCGTCAAGAGAGGAGTTAGCGGCAAAGCAGGATCGGCCAGAGTAAAGGGAAGGAGTGGAGGTCTCGGTCACCAGCGGGAAGCAGGGGCCACAGCTACAGAGAAGACAGGGTTACGGCTCCAGGGGACCCACCTGACCCTACAGTCCCCGTGGGGCTTAGCAGCATGGCAGTGACCCTGCTTTCTGCCCTTTGCTACATCCTCCTATATCCAGACAATAACCCCCATTAACCGAGGCTAACTTGGACATGTCTCTAGTTCCAGGCAATCTGCTAACAGGTTTCCTGGAAGAGGCATCTTGGAAGGGGGAACTTGAAATAGGCATCCCCAAAACCCTCTTCTCAACCATTCTTTTCTTAAAAAAAACTTTATTAAGACTACAGTTTATATTCCATGAGACTCACTTATTTTGCAATGTATATTTTATCACAATTTAAAAAAAACTCAGAATTAAACTCTTGGGGACTTAGGGTTCAAGTGGGCAGAGGAGGCAGGAGGGTATGTTGGCAGCAAAGTCACGGTGATGAGGGAGCCTGAGGTGCGTCTGGGGAAGGCCAAGGTGTCCTGCATGGATGGGCAGGTGGAGAGGGCAGGGGTAGGGGTGAAGGCACCCAGGGGCAGTGCAGAGAGGGCGGCGCACAGGCAGCCTATGAACGGCATGCTGGCTAAGGGTCTGATCTGCCGTGATGAGCCTCGGAAGGAAGGCAGTCTGCCCGAAGCCAGTGAGGCACCTACAGAGGTCAGCAGGGTGGGGTTCCAGAGCCAGTTCTTACAGCCTTCCCCGGTCCCTCTCTCCCTCTCCTGGTCCCTTGCTCCTCCCCTAAAGGAGGGGCCTCATCCCCACCCCCCACCCCGCCCCAGCATCTCCCAAAGTCCCTTGCAGCTCTAACTTCCCCTGAAAAAATGTGATGAGGAGGAAGGAGCTGGGAGCCAGACCGGGCTGGGAAGCCCTGGTCCTCCCCCTTCTAGCTGAGTGACCCTGGGCTCCTCATTTCTAGGATGGGGACAGTAGTCCTGACCACACACAGCTGCTGAGAGGAGCAAATGAGACAAGTAGACCACCATCTGGTGTTGGCTGATGGCCTTAAGATGCACAAGGGCTACCCTGTAAACCAACAAGCACAGAAGTGGAGACTGCTCCCAGCTGCAGTGTTAGTGCATGGACAGACACACAGCTCGGTGTCCGGGATCAAAGGGAGGAAACGGTGGTCATCAGAAGAAAGCTTGGTTTCCCTGCGTGAGTGAGGATGCAGAGAAAGCCCCAGGGGTTCAGAACCAGCATGGTGTGTTCGAAGGTACAGAGCCTGGCACCGATGGGCAACCTGGCCCCGCGCCAGGCAGAACCTGGGGTGTCCTTCCCTGTAACTCACTCCGCTTTCCCTCCTATCCGCAGCCTCAAATGCTCCGTTGATTCTTCTCCCCTGTTTGCCTATGTGACTTTCTCTGTTTGTAACAGCGAGAAAACATCATCTCTGGGTATCCATGACCATTCCAGATCAGAAGCCCAAGGCTTTATTTTGGGACCTAGTTTTGCTACATAGCCTGGAACTCAGGAGAAAGGGTATGGCCAGGGTCTAACATCTAGAAATACCCACTTTTGATATTCACACGACAGACTCAATTGACAAATGCGACATAAGGTACCAAGAGAGGAACTGGAAGGGTTACCTAAGGCTGAACCGTTTCCAGAAACACTTCAGGCAATTAGCATTTCACTGTGAGAGGCTGCCTAGCTCGTGGGAGAGGGATCCAAGCATCTCAGTTCAAATCCCAGCTCAGCTAGAAGAGCGGTGTGACCTTGGGCCATCACTTTGCCTCTCTGAGCCTCGGTCAGCACCGTGCTTCCCCATCTGATGAGTACCGTTACTCATCCAGCCAGGCTCTTCATCACCCTGCAAAGCCATGGCTGTGTCTGTCTGTCCTACTGCAGTGTCTCCTGCAGACAGCCAGGCATGATCCCCCCCAGCTCTTCCTTCCCACGCCTCTCCTGCTGGCTAGCATGCTGCTGCTTTGGGTTTGGCAAAGATTCTGCTCAGTCCCAAGAGCTTAAGGGAGGACTTGTTCTCCGGCAGGCCACTGGTCAAAGGCCAGTACCGCAGTCTGACCCAGCAAGGAGCTGCAAGGCTGGTCTTGCTTCTGGTGTGTTTTAAGAACTCCATAAAAAGGAAACAGAGCCGGGTTGATTAAGCGCAGAAGCTATAAATCATCGACTCCCACAAGAACGGGAGTGACGTTTACTAGGATCCACACATCAGAATCCACAACACAATCTATCAGTAGCCCTCGGTGACAGAGAAAAAATAGAGGTGGATGAAGAAACAGCTTATCTTTGTGGGCAAGAGTTTTAGAAAAAAGAGGGGGAACATCATACATTTCCATCTCCCAGGGAGCTCACTGTCTGGGGATGGAGAGAGACAGGGAGAGCAGGTGTTGACTTGACACTATGGTGAGCGCACCCACGCCAGTCTGGGGGGTCAGGCTAGAAATGGGGGAGGGGGACTGTGGCCCCGTAGGTCCTGTCCTTGCCCTGCCCAGCCCTAGGACACCTCTCACGCCCCCTGTTGACCTTGCCCAAGATAGTTGGTCTCTGTTACCCTCCCCGATCTCATGCTTTGCTGTGGCCTGACCAGGCCACCTGCTCTTCCTGGAGCTCACAGCTTCCCATCTCTGCCAGGAATGTCCTTTCTTCTCATCTGTACCCCCTGAAAATTTATGTTTCAAAGTCCTGCTCACACTCATTCATTTGCTCACTCAACAAGTATTTCTAAGGGCTCACTATGTCCCTAACATTGTGATGGACACTAGGGATGTAACAGGGAAGCCATAGCCTGTGCCTTCAGACTGCTTACAGCCTTGGGGAGACAGTCACAATAAGGAGTAATACGTGTGTGGTAGACCTGAGTCCAGAGAAGGGTCCTAATCCAGCTTTGGTGGGATGTGTTCAGGGAAGGCTTCCTGGAAGAGAAGAATTCTGAGTCTTGACGTATGAGGTGAAAATGGGGAGCTGTGCCTATAAATGTAGGTGAACCTAGGTGAACCTATATAACGGTAATAGGAGCTGACATTTAAGGGGTGCTGCTAGGAGCCAGTGGGGCTTCCTTGGTGGTTCAGCAGTAAAGAACCCACCTGCCGATGTAGAAGATGTGGGTTCGATCTCTGGGTTTGGGAAGATTCCCTGGAAAAGGAAATGGCAACCCACCCCAGCGTTCTTGCCTAGAGAATCCCAGGGACAGAAGAGCATGGCAGGCTACAGTCCACAGGGTCACAAAAGAGTCGGACACAACTTAACGATTAAACAACCACCACAACTAGGAGCCAAGCACTGGGCTCAGCCCTGCACGCGTATCGACTTCTTTTCAGTCCTCACAACCCATTGGGAGTGAGTATTGCCATCATTCCCATTGCCAGATGAGCAATCTGAGGCATAGAGAAGTTCAGAACTCACTTCTGGTCACATAACTACTAGGCGGCAGAGCTGGGGTTCAAACTCAGTGCAGCCCCAGAGCCCAGCTTTCTGACCACTGCCCTCGGCCATCCCGGGCTGTCGGTATTATTCCGCACATCCTCTTTTCGTTTGGTGATGAATTTACCACAGACATCCTTCCAAGTGGGACATCCCAGGCTCCATTCTACTTATTGGCTGCAGAGGTCAGTGCTCACCGGAATCTGAGCAGGGGAGTGACTTGACCAGATTCTTCCTGGGAAGCAGGTAGGGGGCTGGCTGCCCAGCACCAGGGGAGCTAGGCTGGGGTCCTGGGGAGGGACGCCCAGGCCCAAGCTCAGGCTGGGAGCGGGAGGGCGGCTGGCTCTGGGGACATGACTGAGCAGCAGGGTGCCCTGCCAGGGGAATGTGGGAGGCGGAGAAGGGGTCCTGCGATCACACCCCCCCACCCCCCTCCCCTGCCGCTGACAAGCCTCTTACAGACTCAGCATCTCTCCTCTCGTCCCCACCCCAGCCCCGTGTAGCTGGCCCTCTCTGTGCACACCCCAGCTGGCCCTCCCAATTCAGAGTACGCCATCACCAGCTCAGTTCCCCCGGCATGTGTGGATGTGCTGTCTGTGGAATTCGTAATTCACTCAATAGTCTTTGCCCAGGAGCGTCACATCTATTCTTCCCAAAGTGCAAAAAAAAAAAAGCAACAAAACCACCACAAGTTACCCAGCAGCACTGCTTCAACACCGTCCGCCGGGACCGCCTCGCCTGCCCCAAACATCTGTCCATCCACTTCCCTCCAGGGCCCCCACCGCTGGTCTGAGCGACCCTCCTCTCTCACCTGGATGACTGCAATAGCTTCCTTCCTGGTCTCCCCAGCTCCACATCTCCAGCCTCAGTTTTCAGATCTCTGCAATGGACACATTGACATTTCTATCGCAGGGCTGCGGGGAGGATGGGGTGACATGATGAACTGAAAGCCCTGGCCAGGGAGAGCCTGCGTCCGACTCGGCTCTCTACCAGGAAGGAGGAGGGCCTTCGGTCTGCAGGGACCCAGGCTTGCCTGCCCTGGGCAGGTGGGAGATCTTTCAGCATTAGCCAGCCCACATGCCCTGATGTCATTCGGGCTGGTGATAAACAGCGATGTTTTGTTGTCTGGCTACCTCGCTTTTTGTCTTAATCCTGGGTTGCTCCAGACCTCAGTCTGGGCAGAGGAGCGCTCTTTACCGGCCCCTCCCACCTCCACAGGGAAGAAGCAGTGGGAGAAGACCCCACCCTTTGTTCCTGACCTGTTAATGGATCTCCTGAGGGCCTCCCTCCTCAAGCCCGGTGCTGGGTGCTGTGAGAACCGATCAATAAATGACTGGCGAACACTGAGCTCCTGATATTAATATAACTGTGAAAAGAACTCCTCTTGGCTCAGTGCTTCTCACTACTTTTGAGGTGCCTCAAAGGCTTTTTCAGGTACCTGCATACTAGTAGTGCTGGCACCTTCTCCACCTAGGTGGTCTTTACTGCCATTTGCGTGATCAGGGCATGCCTGGTCTTCCAGAACCCAGCTGTGAACTCATCCAACTTCCTTCATCCAGTGATTTTACTGCACACCTATTAGGTGCCAGGTGCTATGGATGAAGGCACTGGGGCACGGCCATCAGCCAGGGAGTGAACACTCCTAGACTCAGGCAATCCGGTGTCAGTGATGAAGATATTCAACAGACAGGGAGTGCCTGGGTGGGGGTCTAAACAGGGTCGTCGGGGAGCAAACAGCTGAGTCCTCAGTGACAGGAAGGTGCCAGGTCACTGCAAAACCTGGAGGGGGTGGGGGAGGCTCCCATTAATGCTGTGAGTGGTGATACGATTATCATTATTATTATTATTATTATTATTATTATTATTATTATTACTATGATCCCCCTCTTACAGATGCAGAAAGTGAGGTCAAGGAGGCTACAATACTTCCTTCAAGGCCAAAGAGGTAATTATTTACAGAACCAGGTCAAAACTCGGAAACCCCAAGTGCTGCCACCAAACCCACCTGCCTCTAGGGTCCAGCACTTTTCAAAAGAATCTTAACCTCAGAGATCTTCAGCAAAGTAGCCTCTCAAGGAGGCGCCAGTCTAATCTGAGAAAACATCTTTACACAGAAACACAAGGTGGGTTAGAAATTAATGCAGCGGTCCCCAACCTTTTTGACATTAGGGACCAGGGTCATGGAAGACGATTTTTCCACAGACTGGGGAGGTAGGGGATGGTTTCAGGGTGACTCAAGCGCAGGACGTTCACTGTGCACAGTATTCCTATTACTGTGACATCAGCTCCACCTCACATCATCAGGCACTAGATCTCAGGGACCCCTGGTAAGATTCATCTAGTTTCAAAACTTTAATCTCCAGTGGGATTTATTCTGAAACCTTACAAAATGACTCCCAGTTTCTTGGGGGAAAGGAAATCCATATGACATAGTTATTTTTTCTTTGCTTTAATTCATAAACATTTATGAGTTGCCAGGCTCTGTTTCCAAAGCTTTTCAAATATTAATTCTTTCCAACCTCATGACTCATTTAATACTTATAACAATCCTGTAAGGTAATACAGTCACCAACACCACTTTCTAATCGAAGGAATCAAGGCAAAGACAGGGTAGATGGCCTGCCAGGGACGCACTCTGCAAAGCGGTGGAGCTGAGATCCAAATCTCAGTCATCTAGCACTGGAAACTTTGCTCTTCGCCTTAAACTGAATTTACAAGTATCATTCACACAATTGAATTCACATGTACAATTACATTTTGTCTCTCTGTCTCTGTCATTTCTGCTCAGTCGTGTCTGACTCTTTCAATCCCATGGACTGTGGCCCGCAAG
This sequence comes from Antilocapra americana, assembly GCA_007570785.1. Classification (NCBI taxonomy): domain Eukaryota; kingdom Metazoa; phylum Chordata; class Mammalia; order Artiodactyla; family Antilocapridae; genus Antilocapra; species Antilocapra americana. The sequence continues at coordinate 50,869,878 of ML660201.1, read as the reverse complement.
GCTCCTCTGCCCATGGGATTCTCCAGGCAAGAACACTGGAGTGGGTTGCCATTTCCTCCTCCAGGGGATCTTCTCAACCCGGGGATCGAACATGTCTCCCTGCATCTCCTGCATTGCAGGCAGATTCTTTACCATATGAGCCACCGGGAAAGCCCCTGTCTCTATCTCACATGAACTTGTTCTCAGATGGTCTGATTTAAACATGGAACTTACTGTTTCCTCCAAATTTGCTGTGGGGAATCCTCAGACTGTTGTAGCCACGGGCTCTGGGAAGCAAACTCACTCAGAAGGACAATGCAGACAGTGAAGTACAGTTTATTACACCGGCGGGCCCAAGGCAGAGTCTCCTCTCAGCCAAGGACCCCGACCAGCATTTGTGAGGATCTTTTATACCCATGTGTACGTGACTAAACCCACCACCCCAAATCACCCGAAACTTACATCAACAAAGGAAAGGTAAATACAACCACAATAATGCCATCATTCAAGTATCATGTGTTCGAACAGTCAATAAGCCCGAGGTTACATTCCAAATAGTTAATAGTCGATAAGCCTGAGGTTACTATCAGAAGGTTTATGACCTGTCCGGAGCCAGGGTTTATGACCTGTCCAGAGCCAGGGGTGATTAGTGCATGTTTTCTCTTAGGTGTTGAATATCCTGGATATAATTTTAGAGATTCCCCTGTCCAGAGTGGAGTCTTATCCCTCCATTGTAATTTCCACAGGCACTAAGCACAGAGTTCAGAGAGGTGCCCGATCATGATCAGCATGAACAGGCCTGAAATGGAGATCGGGCCCTATGAATTCCTTCTTCAAGACAAGTTAGACCATCATCCTCCAGGGAGGCAGAAAGTAGTTCTCCCAGAGGCTCAAATTAGGCTCATCAAGGTGGACTGGCTATAAAAGAAGTGAGATGTCACAGACAAAGGAAAGAAAACAGCCTTCGATGAATGACCCAGTGTTCAGGTTACACTGACAGGTGCTCAGGATCACATGTGTGGGCTGGAGATAGAACTGGGCTTCACTTGGGCTCAGGGAGAAGGCCAGTGGGATGGATTCATTCAGTGATTATTTACTCGAGGAAGGGGCTTCCCTGGTGGCTCAGATGGTAAAGACTCTGTCTGCAATGCAGGAGACCCAGGTGCGATCCCTGGGTTAGGAAGATGCCCTGGAGAAGGGAATGGCAACCCACTCCAGTATTCTGGCCTGGAGAACTCCGTGGACTGAGGAGCCTGGCTGGCTATAGTCTAGCAACAGGGAAAAGCCAGCTAGTAAATAAATGAAGTTCTCCTGGAAGAATAAACCAAGTGACAACTGCCTAGTAAGTCTGAAAGAAAGAAAAAGAGACAGAGAGAGAGAAAGGAGATGCCTTTGGGAGCTGTTAACATTTATGCCCCGCCAGGCATCCCTGTGGGCTTCCCAGGTGGCTCAGGGCTAAAGAACTCACTTGCCAGTGCAGGAGACCTGGGTTTGACTCCTGGGTCGGGAAGATCCCCTGGAGGAGAAAATGACAACCCACTCCAGTATTCTTGACAATCCCATGGACAGAGGAGCCTGGCGTGCTGAAGTCTATGGGGCTGCAAAGAGTCAGACACGACTGAGCAACCAAACAGCAACAAGCACGCCCCCAGCTGCAGGGCATGGACCCGCACTGTTCTCCTCCAGCCACGGCTGCCTGGCCAGCGTCTGCCCCCTGGCCCTGCCATGGCCCTGTCTGATGCTTGGCCACCAGAATCATCAGAAAGTCCAACACCCAAACAGCCAGGAAGGAGACCTGCTGCTGAGGACGAGGTTCCAAGTGGCAAACCCTGAGGTCCGAGATAGAAAATCGTGTGAATGGTGCCCCCCAGGAGATGTGCAGGGCTTGCCGCTCTGCCTCTGAAGACAGAGCAACTGGGGGGCTGATGCAGGTGACAGAAGCGAGGGGAGGGAGACAGAGCCCGTGGGCAGGGTGGGGACAACTGGGGTAGAATGTGAAAAGAGGGCTGAGTGAGCCCCTCATCTGAGGCCCAAAGTCAGACATGTTAGAGAGTGATCAAGTGGGGAAAACGTGACAGTGTTAGCTGCTCAATTGTGCCTGACTCTGCGACCCCATCGACCATAGCCCGCCAGGCTCCTCTGCTCATGGGACTTCCCAGGCAGGAATACTGAGGTGGGTTGCCATTTCCTCCTCCAGGGATATCTTTCTAATCCTGAGACGGAACCTGGGTCTCCCCCACTGCAGGCATAGTCTTTACCGTCTGGGCCACCAGGAAAGCTCCAGAGAGGGATAACTTACTGTGAAAGAGGAAGCCATTAAAACTAGTCACAACCAGAAACTCTGGCTTCCTAGTCTGAATAATGGGGAGGTCATTGAGCTCCCTCGTGGCTTTGTTTGGGGATTAAGAGAGGTGATCCAAGTTGGCTCAGGGCCTGGAACTTCAGTAAAAGAGAAACTGAGAAACTTGCCCAAATCTAGATCCCTTGTGTGTGGGCCCAGGTCAGAATCTGGGAATTCTAGGCAAACTGGTATCGCAGAGACAGAGAAGGAGGTGAGCACGGGTGGAGTCAGGTCCTTGCACTGCAGGCCCTGGACAGACAGCAGTCATTCACCGCAAGCAGGGCTTCCCTAGTGGCCCAGGCGGTAGACTCTGCCTGCAATGAAGGAGACCTGGGTTTTGATCCGAGTCGAGAAGTTCCCCTGGAGAAGGGCATGGCTACCCACTCTAGTATTCTTGCCTGGAGAATCCTACGGACAGAGGAGCCTGCTGGGCTCCAGTCCATGGGGTCACAAAGCATCGGACATGACCGAGTGACTGATTCACTTTCACAACTTTCACTTTCTTTCATGCTGGGTCTGCAGTTGCAGCAACTTGAGGAGGAGGAGACGGGCACCAGATTTTCACCCTGGGCTGAACTTTCCCCGTCTGGGATGCCTGGATGGAAGAACCCTACCCGACGCCCACAGCAGGCTCTCCCTGCAGTGCTCGGGAGAGCTGGGTTCATGGGCTCTGCCCACTTCCCTGAGGCAGCCCAAGCCACTCCCTGTTGGAAGGCTCTGCCTTGGAATGAGCTGAGACCAGCTGTCCTTCTCCACCCTCCACTTAGTTTCCACCCACTGCAGGGGGTGGGGGGGAGTCCCCATGGGTCAGTTCCAAACTCTTGACAAGCACAACACCCAGCTTACACAATCTCTTCTAGAGAACTGATGAAGTGGGAACACAGTCCACCGTGTTGTGTGAGTCCAGCCTAACCTCGACACCAAAGTCTGACAAGTAAATAGCAGAAAGGAAAATCGTCAGTGAATCTCACTCATGAACTCTGGATATGGAAGTCCTCCACAAATATGGTAAGCAGAAACAGCCCAGCAATAAAGACGCAACAGTGCAACCCAAGTTGGTTTTATTCCAGAAATGCAGAAATCTATCATGCTAACAGATTGAGAAAGAAATATCATGACCATCTGAGCCGATGTAGGAGAAACATCTGTTAAAAGCTCTACTTCCATTTATGATTCAAAAGAAAAGAAACACTCAGCAAACTGGGAATAGAAAAGAGCTTCTTCAATATGATAAAGGTTACCTGCCAAGGGAATTCCTTGGTGGTCCATTGGTTAGGACTCGGTGCAGGTTCAGTTCCTGGTGGGGGAACTAAGATCCCTCAAGGCTGTCTGGCAAAACCCTAGAGTAAACACTATACCTAATTGTCAAATGTAGACAGCCCTCCATAACAGAGAGGAAAAGAAGAAAATCACAAACCAAAAGGAATGAAAGGATTGAAAAGGAAGAAGCAAAACAGTTATTTGCACCTCCTATGATCACATACAATTTTCTAAAATAATCTACAAGTACATCTAAAATTAGTAAGAGAGTTTGGCAAGATTTCTGGATATAAAACATGCAAAATGCAAAATATTTCTCCAAAAAGCAACTGACGTAGCATAATTTTTTTAAAAAAATATGTGTTGAAAGATATAGATAGACGTACAATTTACAATAGCATAGAAAATATCATGTAACTAGGAATAAATCTAACAAAAATGTTCAAGGCCACCAAGGGAAAATTAGGAAACTGGAACTAAACTGTATCCTAAGTCATGAAGAGAGATACTATGTTCATGGAAGTCTAAATATTGACCCCTCTACCCACAACAGGCAATAGAGAACTCAGCTGGAACACCTGGCAGATGAGGGTAACCTGAGCTTGTATTCTACCTCCTGCTGCTTCGAAAATGTGTGGCTCTGGGTGTTCCACCAAGCCCTCTGAACCTCAGCTTCCTCACGTGTAAAACATGGGTAGCCAGTCCTGACTAGCTGTAAAGAGTCAATGGTGACAGAGCACTTCAGGAGAGAGGAGGGATAAACTGGGAATTTGAGATTAACAACAGATACACACTACTACATAAAATAGATTAAAAAGGGCCTACTGCACAGGGAACTATATTCAATACTTGTAACAACATTACACACACATATATATTCAGTTTTATATATATACACACACACACACATATATCAGTTTGCTGTACAACTGAAATACTAAATCAACCATATTTAGTAAAAAAAGAGAAGAAAGCACTTTGCAAAGTGTTGCATAAATACAGGGATTCTTACGACCAGCATTATCACCCCTGAGGGTGGGGGAAAAGTTCTTTCTACCACATTAGGCCAGCTGTGTCTTTGCTTCTGCTCATCAACTCGTCATCCAAGGCATCGCTGGGTGCTTATTCTGCACACAACATTTTTCCATTCAGTGCTCCAGCAACTCATAAGGCAGGTGCTGTGTTAGCCCCATTTTACAGATGAGAAAGCTGAAGCTCACACAAGCAACTTGTCACTCACACACCCACTCTTAAACATTCATGAGCCTCTTCTATGTACTAGGAGCAGTGCATACCCTGCTGAATAAGATGGACATGGTCCTTGCTCTTTTAGAACTGACAGTCGAAATGGGAAGATAGATAAAAATCGCATCCCAACTAACAAGAGGACAGAACCAAGATCCAAAGTCAGGTCTGTTGGACCTGAGAATCCATGCCTTGAACCATTCCCTGAGGTGTCTTCCTCAGCTTCCTCTGCTCAGTCCGCTCTGCTGTGATGTAATGGTTTCTAACACCCACTCTGCCGGCAGCGACAAGTTTCAATGGATCTTGCCATCCAAGCTGCAGTGCAGATTGAGAGCTGTCAGCTTCCACCCTAGCCCATGTGATCCTTATGCATGATCACTGGAGAATTACAGCCAGGAAGATGAATGCGTGAGAGAGGAGAGCATCCCGTAACCCCTCCCCCCAGCATCAGCGGCATTGTTCCCAACGAGTGTGCACCCGAGTCCTCTGCCACCATTAACGGCAGAAGTGAGTCACTTATAAATAAGACACGGGAGCTTTATCACAATGACATCCAGAGATTCAGAAACGCTCAGCGTCACTGTGAAAGGGAGGGCAGCAGGTGACTGGGCTTCAGTGATCCTCTGCCAGGTACGTCTTTCAGATAAAACGTCTTGGGTCAGGAGCAATTACAGCTAATGCCCAGCCTGAATGCTAATGAGAATTACTTACAATTGCTTGTAAGTCTTTGCCATTTATACTGTCTGCTTTTCCCCTTCCTTCCTCTTCTTTTCCCACTCTGGCGTTAACCCTGAGAAAGAGACACTAGAAAATATCATTAATGGCCATTCTGAAGATGAGGAAACTGAGGCTCAAGGTTACTCAGCTCAAAGACCAAGGGAGTCTAACCCTGAACTTTTTTTTTTTTTTAACTACACCATTCTGTCTTTAATGGGCTTCCCAGGTGGCTCAGTGGTAAAGAAGTCATCTGCCAATGCAGAAGATGCAGGAGACTGCAGGTTCGATCCCTGGGTCGGGAAGACCCCTGGAGGAGGAAATGGCAACCCATTCCAGTATTATTGCCTGGGAAAGCCCATGGACAGAGGAGCCTGGCGGGCTACAGTTTGAGTGGTTGCAAAGAGTCTTTAAGAAGAAAAAGAAAATCAGAACTCTGAACAAGTCTTCTCCACATGGAAGGTACACAAAATATCAGTCTGAAAGGCAGCAGGGGTGGTGTGTTCTGCTGATGTCTTTGCCTTGGTGAGGACAGGGCAGACCTTACAAAGTGACCTTCAAACCTACCCTCTGCCCTGCCACAGCCACCAAGAGGTGCACACTTGTCCCTGAGAAATGACCATGAAGAGAGAACCTGGGCAGAGAGAAGAGTCCTTCTCGTGCCCACACAAGCCAGAAAACTGTCCCAAACCCATGCCCCTAAGAAACACACCAGAGGATCCAGTTCAAGCTACACTGGGAAGGAGTGTGGTTCACCAGGACAGTGCTAAATGTGGTAATGCCTAGCATTTGTTGAGTGCCTCGCACAGCACTGGAAGTTTTTTAAATAAGCCTGCACTGGGACTTGAGGCTTTCAGCTATTTAAAGCGTGAGCCTGCACTGAAACTTCTAGCCTGCACTCGACCACTCCCACTTCACAAACTAGAAAGAGTCTTATGGCAGTCCGGTGGAGCCAGGCTACCAAGCTGGGTCTGTTTTGATCTTCATAGTAACAACAGTGCCAATGAACATCTCCATAGCACTTCTGTGGATTACCTGACTCCATCTAGGTGCTTTATGCATATGAACACACACAGTTCTCTCTCTCACCAACCCAGCGAGGAACGTGCTAGAAATACTCCTGTCCTAAAAATCGCACAGAGAGATATAGCAACGTGTCCAAGGCCACAGATTTCTTAAGTGACAGGGCTGGGATGTGAGCCAGCCCCAGAATCCACACTTCTGATCTCTCTGCCACGCCTCCTCTTTGTTACTGAAAGGCCACACCTTTCCACCAGGCACTCCTTGATTATATGTAAAAAGAGGAAAGTGCAAACAGGAACAGGGAATCTTGAGAGAGTCTGAGGGAGGAGGCTCAGATGCAAGTTCTTCCTACCTCGGACACTCAGCCAGGAGGGACGCCTCCCAGCCCAGCACCACCCTAACTCCTCTGGGGTGCAGGGCTTCCAGGCTGCTCTTGCCTCCACCCAGCGCTGAAGTCAGGTCTGGGCCACCTCCACCCTCTGCCCCGGAGGGATTCTCTCTTTACGCTTGAAAGTGGTACTGGGCCTCCTTACAGACCTGCCCTCCAGCAGGGGAAACCCCTCCAGAGACAGCGGGGCAGCCTCAGGCTTCCGTGGGGGGTCCACCAAGCTCTGGGTCATATGAGGGAAGTTATGTGGACTGTCAGGGCTTCCTGTGATAACCCACTCCAGCGGCAGACCTCCTGCATGATACCTGTCACAGAGAGAAGGGTGGTACACGGGTAGGTGGCTCGGCGGTAAAGACCCCACCTGCCGATGCAAGAGACTCAAGAGAAGTAGATTTGATCCCTGAGTCAGGAAAATCCCCTGGAGTAGGAACTGGGAACCTGCTCCAGTATTCTTGCCTGGAAAATTCCATGGACAGAGCAGCGTGGCGGGCTACGTCCATGGGGTCACAACGAGTTGGACGCAACTGAGTATGCAGGCCTCAAAGTTTATTTGTGTTACGGCATGTGTTCAAATTTCCTACCTTTGGGCTTCCCTGGGGGCTCAGACTGTAAAGGATCTGCCGGCAATGCAGGAGACCAGGGTTCAATCCCTGGGGTCAGGAAGACTCCCTGGAGAAGGGAATGGCAACCCACTCCAGTATTCTTGCCTAGAGAATTCCACGGACAGAGGAGCCTGGCGGACTCTAATCCGTGGGGTCACAAGGAGTCGGACACAACTGGGTGATCAACACAGGGGTATTGGGACCCTGTTGCTTGGCATCTCCCTATTTTCATCTCCACTGCTACCAGCCACACTTAGGAGGGGCCTAAGGTCCGGTCTGCCAGCCTAGATGTCACTGACAATCGAGAAAGAGTCAGGCAAAACCTGTGTTCAAATCCCAAATCTGCCACAGACCAGCTGGGCAAGTGCAGGCAAGCTATTTAACCTCCCTGAGCCGCAACCAACTATCTGTTCAATGAAGGTAATAATAAAAATAGTGCCTGCTTTGCAGAGCTGCTGTGCAAACTGAGTGGGATGATGCAGAATGACACTCTGACCTGTTCATTCTCTCTCCTATTCTCTGCCAGTTCCTGCCTGCCTCCAAAATTAAAGCCAAGATTGAGGGTGTCGAGAGCTGCCTATCAGACCCCCAGCTCGCCTCTCCTTCATGCTCCATCTTGGCCCCAGTCGCAGGGCACCAGACCCCACCACGGAATCAGCTCCGCAAGCACACTGCGGCCGGAGGAGCTTGTCAGAGTGCTTACTCCTGGCACCACTGGGGGCTCCAGGCCTGAGGTGGGAGCCCCCTGCTGGAGGACAGGAGCCCTGCATGGAGCATCTCCCAGGCAGAGCCCATACCTCAGAGATCAAGGGATGGCGTGGAGTCTACCTGGGCAGCAGAGGGGTGGCTCAGGTGGTAAAGAACCCGCCTGTAATGCAGAAGACCCAGGTTCAATCCCTGGGTCGGGAAGATCCCCTGGAGAAGGGATAGGCTGGAGAATTCCCATGGACAGAGGAGCCTGGCGGGCTACACTCCATGGGGTCATAAAGAGCCAGACCCAACTGAGCAACTACCCTTACTTACTCCTTGGATGGTGGAGGGTGGGGGCAAGGGGGAGAGTGACCCAGAGAGGGAAAGGTTTCTGTGAAGATCTGCTGTGCTCCAGCCCCAGCTTCTGACTCCCTTGGCTCCTTCCAGAAAAATCAAGACTAACTTCTGTAATCGGGCTCCTCTCTCCTGAAACCACAGCCCCCATGGGGCTTTTGCCACCGGAACCCATTCCCTGATATGTAAGGGTTTCCCACCTTTCCAAAGGATGGTGGCCGGTGCCTCCTGTGTTTGCAGCCAGGGCTGTAGGGAAGGCTAAGGTGGTCTCCATGCTTCCCTCTACACTCCACTCCTGGTGATGCGGAACCTGGGGCTCCACCGCATCATGTGTGAAGTGGTTTGGGTCCGGCTTACAGCCGCAACCTCCTGGCTCTCTCCTTGACTGGCTGGTGCGCCTGGGCACAACTTGCCCCTTCTGAGCCTCTTTCCCCCTCTGTAAAATGGGTATAGTAATACAGGATCATCGAGTTACAGGGAGAACCCAAAGAGACCGAGGGATAACCCAGTGCCTGGCACACTCAACGCACTCAAGAGATGGGCTGGAACTATGGGGAGCATCGAAGTCAGAGCCTGGGGCAGGGCTGGGAAAACTGGACATTCGCCCTCTCCTGTCTCTCCGGGAGGAGCCCAGGCAGCCGCCCCGGGTTAGGGTTAGGACGCGCACCCTGGCGAACCCCGGCAGAGCCACAGGTGTCTGCGCGTCGGGGTGGGGGGAACCAGAGCTGAGTTATCAGGGTGCCGCGGATCCCTACCAGCGCCGCCCACAGTGCCCTGGGCCCCCAAGCGCGCCCACCCCACGCCGGCGGCTCGGGGAGCCCCGTGGCTCCGCCAGGATGCCCGGACCCAAGCCCGGCCGGCCGCGCAGCATTTCGCCCAGCCGCCGCCGCGCTCCGGCCCCTTGCCCGCTCTCCGCTCCGACTCACCGGCTCCAGCTCCGGGGAAAGTTTGGTGGCGCGGCGGCCGCTGCGGCCAGGCTGCCCGGGGCTCGGTGGCGGCGCGGCGCCGAGGGAGCGACCCGGAGGCGGGGCGCGCGGGGAGGAGCCGAGCCGAGGGGGCCAGCCCGGAGGGAGGCCGGGAGGCGGAGACCCGGCCCCGGGCCTGCTCCCCGCCTCCGGCTCCGCGCGCCTCGGCCGCCCCCGCGCCTGGAGGCGGCATGAGGGGCGCGACCTCTCCCTCCGGCTTCGGGCCCGGCTCGGGGGCGAGGCTCCTCGGGTGTGCGGCGAGCGGGGAAGGGAGCCTCCGAACCTTGGCGAGAACTCCCTCCGGCCCACGCACACCTGAGGGCGGACACCCAAGGTAAGTCAGCACCAGGAGGCCAGAGGGGGAGAGTCAGAGCTGCGATGCTGCTTGGCCAAGTGAGCCACAGCGCGACTGACACGGACCTCCAGTGACACTTCAGTCCCCCACGGCCCTTCGCAGAGGCCGAACGGGGAAGAGACGACGGGGCGCCGCCGTAGACGGAGGCTGGCAGATAGGCACCCCACGCCCAGAGGCTCCACCGGTCCACCGGGATCTAGAGAGGCCCCCGCCCCTCACCAAGGTCTAGAATTCTGTCTCTCCTCCCCCGTCAGCTGTTTCTCTCCAGCTGCTCAGATGAGCCCAAGTTTCAAAATTCAATGAGTTCTATTAGCATCCTGAGGAGTAAGGATGGGGGTGTGTGGTTCCTCTGCAGGTCTCCTCTGCCCCTGACGCTGGGAGCCTGAGAGTTCTTACCGGCTGCCTTCATCCGGGGGACCGAAGAAGCAGAATTCTCTCCCTTTCCTCAGTGCCAGGAAAACTACACTGGAACCACTCATCTGGTATCTTATCTCAACACTCCAAAAGAGACACCCAAAGTTAGTGGGGGAGATGGGTGTTTGGAAGGAGGGGCTTCCTTGGTGGTCCAGTGGTTAGGACCCACGTTTTCGCTGCAAGAGAGCATGGGTTTGATCCCAGGTCCTGGGAATTAAGATCCGTGCGGCAGGGCCGGGGGGAAAAAGGGGTGTATGTGGCTGGGTATGGGTTTGGGGCTATTTCATGGGGCTCTCTTAGCCTCCTCTGAGTGGAGGGAAATTCCACTCAGGGGTAGTGAAATGGGGCAGAGTGAGTTTGAGGTCCAGCTTCATGAGCTGTGCATGGTACGTGGGTGATCTCACTTTCCCACCTAAGGGTCCACATCTGTAAAATGAGGGTTAATAAAAACAGCTGTCATTGTGCCATGCACCTTTCTAAATGCTTCAAGTACTTACTCATTCAGTCTTCACAACAGCCCTGAATAAGTGGGAACTATTATTATCACTCATTTGCAGAGAAGAGAACTAGGGTACATAGAAGCTAAGTAAATTACTCAAGGTCACACAGGAGAACTGAGAGACTCCTATATGCAGCCTGACTCCAAGATCCAAAGTCATAATTATTGTACTGTAATTTTCATCTCAATGGGGCTGCAGGAAAGTTCCACGAGATCATTTATGTAAAGGAGTTAGCAAGTGCTCCATAAATGGTAGCTCATAGACTACTGCAAAGAAGGCAATGGCACCCCACTCCAGTACTCTTGCCTGGAAAACCCCATGGACAGAGGAGCCTAGTAGGCTGCAGTCCATGGAGTCACTAAGAGTCGGACATGACTGAGTGACTTCACTTTCACTTTTCACTTTCATGCACTGGAGAAGGAAATGGCAACCCACTCCAGTGTTCTTAACCTGGAGAATCCCAGGGACGGGGGAGCCTGGTGGGCTGCTGTCTCTGGGGTCACACAGAGTCGGACACGACTGAAGCGACTTAGCAGCAGCAGCATAGACCACTGAGCCTGTCTATCTGGTGGGGATTTGAGGGGAAAGAGGAGACTTTGGATTCTGGACAACTGGCAGACCATGCTACTCTGACTTTTATGAAACTGAGAGGCAATGGGTTCCCATGTGCTCCTTAGCATAGCCCACAATCAGGACTCACCCTGAGTCCACAGTAAGCTCCCTCCATTCCCTGGTGATTCTCCAGGGCCTCCATATTTTACACTTTACCAGACTCTTGCACCCTTTGGAACTGAGTGAGCACTTGTGGTAGCAACTGTTATAAGCTCTAGAGGAAATGCATTTCTGCTCTCCACAGCTGTAGGGCTGATAGAAATGAAGGGGGGGGGCGGACCTCAGAAATGGCTGGGTCCATAGCCATCCCCTGTCTCCTTTCTGCAATTCAGCAAAGGCTTGATTATTTGGAATTCCTCCCCAAAGTTTCACTTCCTGGGCTGGTTTTAGACCTACTAAAGCCACAGTGATCAGCATTTTGAGAAACATCAATATTTAAAGAACAGCACATCAGACATTAATTGAGGTCCCTCATGACCAGGGTGTGTTTTGTTTTCTTATGGCATTTGAAACTGATGTATCATGAGATAATTCAGGCCATATCCTGGGTGTGGGGGGTGGTGAAGGAGTAGCCAACTTACTAAGAAAATATAGGCAGAAAAATAATAGCTAGCCCTTGGGTCACACATACTGTTTGCCAGGCTAGTCCAAAAATGTTACATAATCTATTTTATCTATTCACAACAATCCTATGAGGTAGATACTATTATCATTCCATTCTGCCGATGAGAAAACTGAGGAACAAAGATATGAGATTGGTTTAGTAAATGCAGCCAGTGAGTCACCTCAAGATCAGACAGGTAGAAAGCAGCTAAGTAGGTCTGGAACCTGGATCAACCTGGATCCACAAGCCTTCTGTTTTACTTCTGTGGTTTGTGAAAGAAAACTTAAAAAGAGGAATCACTTGAGGCCCTGAGTAAAGACTAGAGGTATGGATTAAAAAGAAACAGAGATAAATTACAAGTTTGGGATTTAACATATATATACTACTACATGTAAAATAGGTTAAAAAAAACATAGACCTACTGTACAGCACAGGGGACTGTATCCACTATTTTGTAATGGAAAAGAATTTTTATAAGAAAACCTATAATGGAAAAGAATCTGAAAAAGAAAATATGTGTGACTGAATCTTTGCTGTAACTTGAAACTGACAGAACACTGCAAGTTAACTATGAGTGTGTGTTAGTCGCTCACTAACTAACTAACTAAAGAGTTAGTGTCTGACTCTTTGCCACCCCGGGGACTGTAGCCCGCCAGGTTCCTCTGTCCATGGAATTCTCCAGGCAAGAATACTGGAGTGGGTTGCCATTCCCTTCTCAATGGAATCTTCCTGATGCAGGAACCAAACCCATGTTTCCTGCCTGGCAGGCTGATTCTCTACCATGGGCCATGTGGGAAGCCCAGGTCTCTCCATAGGGAGGCAGAAATGGCCCGTTAAGCAGCCTCAAGCCAAGAGAGCACTTCCTTCTCCAAACCTCCAGCAAAAATCCTAGATCCGATTCCCATTGGCCTGGCTTGAGTCACATGCCTAGCCCTGAAACCATGATAGCTGCTCTGAGTAGCCAGTCCTGAGTCACATGCCTAAAACTGGAGTGGGAGAGAGGGGTCAGTCCTCCCCGAGGACGAGAAGTGGGTGGGAGATGGTTCTATAAAAGAAAATCAGGGCGGGGCTTCCCTAGTGGCCCAGTGGTTAAGAATCTGTCTGCCAATGCGGGGGACACAGGTTTGATCCCCGGCAGCTAAGCCTGTGCACCACAACTACTCAAGCCCGCTTGCCTAGAGCTTGTGCTCCGCAACAAGAGAAACTAGCCCAGGGAGAAGCCCTTGCCCCACAACAGAGAGTGGCCCCTGCTCACTGCAGCTAGAGAAAGCCTGCACGCAACAATGAAGACCAATCACAGCCAAAAATAAATATTAAAAAAGAAAAAGAAAATCAGGGTGCCATTAGCAGAATAAGGGGGCGTTAGTGCTGGGCAGGCACAGATGTCTGCTTCCTCGCAGAGCCCTTGTCTGTTAAATACGCCTGTGTTTGCAAAGCGTGTGGCTCTGGTGGGTACTCAGGAACTGAGTCCCTCCCTCTTCCCACCCCTCTGGGAAACAGGATTCGCATCCCACCAAACCCAGGCCAGCAGCTTCCTTGTTCACATGCAGAGACTGAGACACTCCAGGGGCGAGAAGGGACTTGCCCAGGGTAACCCCACAACCAGCCAAGCGGTCATCGAATCTGTGTCTTTTGACCTGAAACAAATCTCAGTGAAAGTCTTAGCTGACAGCTTTGAGATCCCCTATGAGCCACCAGAGTTATCTTGCATGTGCCCAGGGGAGGTGGGAAAGATGCAGCACTCTGAAGACCCAGAGGAAATGATGCCACCCACGTTGGGATCCCAGCTGTGCACCAAGCTGTGGGCTGATGGATCTGGCAGAGTGCCTGTCCAGGCTCGTGCCCATCACATTATGAACTTGGCCGTCTCCTCTGGGGACTGCACTCTGGAGGCTGAGAGATCCCAGCGGTCATGTTTCCTACGGCTGCCCCAAGTAGCAACATGGCCCTTCCCTTGTTTAATTTCCAGCCCCGTTTGTGAGAGGAGATGTGCCTCCTTCAGGACCGAAGTGGACCAAGTAGCAAGCATGCGATTTAGAGCTGTCAGTATCGACCCTTTCAATTGGGCCCTTGACTCGGCTCTAGGGTTTCTGACCTCGGCAGGTCATCTGACTCCTCCACTCTCAATATAGTTAGGCTGGCATGCTGCCCAGCGATCTATTTAAAGGAAGCTGGGCCACACCCGCACACATCTGCTGGAATGACAAGACTGTTCCCTCCATCCCCCGTCAAGCGAAGCGCACTGGTTTGCTATACGCACTTCTTCGGGGAGTGTGCAGCGATTGCTACCGCCTTCCTGGGGGGTAACTTGGAGGCAGGTGATGACAACTTTAAAAATGTTCAGACTATTATTCCATACCCTATGGAGTTTTCCTGAGAAAATAACTATGGATATCACCAAGATATGCATATTCACTGCAGGACTGCATGTAGCAGTAAAAGACTGAAAATAATCCAGATGTCTAACCACAGGGGATTGCTTCATTTAATTGTGGTTCCCAGGTGGCGCTAGTGGTAAAAAAAAAAAAAAAAAAAAAAACCCCACCAGCGAAAGCGGGAGACTTACATAAGAGACATGGGTTCAATCCTTGGAACAGGAGGACCCCCTGGAGAAGGGCATGGCAACCCACTCCAGTGTTCTTGGCTGGAGAATCCCATGGACGAGGAGCCTGGCGGGCTACAGTCTATGGGATCGCAAAAAGACACGACTGAAGAGACTTAGCACACACACACTCATATCGATAGAGTAGACTATATGGATAAGATTGTACTACAGCATATAGACTTATGTGAAAACTGATTATAATATGAATGTCAAAATGAGGTGTGACAGAAAACAACAAAATTCGGTAAAGCAATTATCCTTCCTTAAAAATAAACTTATTTAAAAAATAGTAAAACCTTAAAAAATAGTAAGTGTTAAACTCATTTTGTGAAGAAATACACCTATTTATGTATTAAAAAGCTTAAAGTGGTTGTATCAGACATAGGTGGGAAGGAGAGAAAAATCTGTGGGTGTTCTTGGTTTTCATGTACCTGTGCATTTTTCTAGCATTTCATTAATCAATTTGTATTACTTCATTAATTAGGAAAAATGCCCAGTAGTTTTTACAAAGAGATTTTTGCTAGTTTCCTTTTTAAAAAGCACTTTTACTTATTAAAAATCACCATCAGGAATGAGGTTAAACTGATCCTTCTCTCTCTCTCTGTCTCTCTCTCTCTCAGGCTATGATGTGTGGAAACGAATGCCAAGCTGACGGTTGAGAGAACAGCAACGGCTGCAGAGCAATACCGTGCAAGAAGGCTGCAGCAGGAGGCTCTGCCCATTTGCTGTGTGACCCTGGGCGACTCACTCAGCATCTCTGGACCTCAGGTGCCACATCCACAAAATGAAGTGTTTGGTTATGTCATCTCCAGAGTTCTTTCCAGCGTGCAAATTCTACTATGGATAAGTCCATGCACTCCGGTGAAGGTTCATAAGTCATTTTCGTCTCTCCAGACCCGCGGGGCTGCGGAAACCCGCCTGGCCTGTGTCTCAGCACGGGCCTCTGCTCAGTCTCTTTATCCAGCTCCTTTGAAACTGGCAGTTTCATGGGGAAGCACATTGACTTCGGGCTCTCATACCCTGGGATTTCTAGCACCAACTCCTGGCTTCTTGGATAGCTCTTTGAAGCCTTGTAACAGGTTTTAATTTTCCTTTCAACCATTTTATCTAGGTCTTCTAGTTGTTTATTAAGAGGGTTGATCTCTCTCTACATGTTAGTTTGTCACAGGGAGAAGCAGAAGTCCCTTCATGTGTTAGTAAGTAAAACAACTAGTTATCGAATGGTATGTACAGTGGGTTCTACTTATATACAGAGTATATATGTATATATGTGTATGTGTGTGTTTGTGTGTGTGTTCATGAAGAAGAAAGAGAAGAACAAAAGCTATACATAGTGCCTAACTACTGAGGTTTTCATTTTTTAACATAAATATTTCCAGTTTTATACACTGGACACTGAGTGTATCCAAACTGGGATTGACTTTTGAGGTCATTTATACCCATTTTGAAAATGAGGACGTGGAGGTCAAGAACATTTAAGTTCATTTCAATTCAACAATTATTGGAGGCTTGTGGTGGGCAGAGAACCATGCAGTAGGCCTCAGGGCACCCAAAGAAATGTAAAACCTAATTACTTAATCCTCTGTTCCAAGTATCTCCAATGTGTGCTAGACTTTGAGAGATGAGGATGAAGACGGCAAGAATCTGCCCTCAAGAAATGCTGGCTGTGGAGGTAGTTATTGAGATAAACCATCCCACATATGATGTGATAAATGCTAAAGTAATGACGTGGCAGAGAGTGTGGTGTTCTTCTAAATAGCTATTCTTTCAACATCCAACTAAAAGATTGTATTTTCCAGCCTCCCTTATAGTGAGTTGTGGTCATGTGACAAAATTTTGGCCCATGAGATGTAACAGGAAATGTTGTGGGGGTTTCTGGGAAGTCTTTTTAAAGGGACAGCAAATCTTCCCTTTTTTCTGCTGCTCGGAATATGATGCAATGGCTGGAGCTTTATTAATCCTTTTGACCTCTGGAGGGACCCCCAAACTAGGATGATGGAACAGATGAAAATAGCCTTAGTCACCAACACCATGGAGCTGCTCTATCAGCCCTGTATTTATACGTTTATACTTACTTCACACAGGAGAGAAATAATCATCTCATTTCTTATGCCACTATATTATTATTTAGGATTTTTTTCTTACATGCAAATAAAGGAAGTCTCAATTTATACAAATCCTAAAAATAAAATGTTATAGGAGCAAAGGAGTGAATGAGGAAAGAGTGAGTATTTCCATTTTTGAGCATCAGAGAACTCAGAATAGGCATGGAGGTTGTGAAGAGAGTTTGCCAATGAGATGGGCAGGGATTAAGGAGGAACAGTGGACCAAGAAGGGAGCATGGGCACAGGGCAGGGAATGGGCAAAGGGGTGTTGGAATCACACACCCTGGATTCAAACCCCATCACGATCACGTCATTGCCCTATGCTTCAGTTTCCCCGTCTGTAAAATGGGAGTAATCATAGTGTCAGCTGCATCAGGTTGTAGTGAGAATTACATGGGTTAATATAACATGCCTGGTGCCTGGTGAGTGCTCAGCAAAGGCTGGCTGTTAACGTGCCTGTCTGCAAGCCGGGATAATCATGGTCTGATCTCTAAGGGCAGCCAGTGTAGATAACACAGCACAGGGCCCTACCCACACTGGGCGCTCAGCCGTGGTGCCCCCTCTCTCTCCCTGCTGTCAGGGAATTTACAGTCGATATTTAACAAATCTTCACCAAGCCCCTGCTCTGAGCCAGGTACTGGGCCAGGAGGTTGCTGATTCCAGGAAGAATCAGACCTTATCCCTGACCTCCAGTTGCTCACAGACTCGAGGAGAGGAAAGGAAAATAAAAAGATGAGCATAATACATTATGGGAAGTGCAACAGGGGTCCAAGTTCAGTCCATGAACTCGGGTGAGCAAGAAAGGTAACTTTATTTTGGTTAAGTAAGCTCAGTCTCGGCTATGATCTCCCATACTGGATGAGAGACCTTAATCTCAAGCAAGCTGAGATTCCCCATTTCTCTGGGGGTGGTGTTTCAGTTCTATGGATCTTCAGGGGAGTGTCTGAGGTGTGTCATCACATCCATGCTGATCTCTGCTGAGACATCTTTATTCCTACCTGAGGAGGGGTCACCTCCACACACAGGCCACTGCTAAGTTATCCCTTGAAGTTTCATCCCTTCTCTCAGCTGCTTCTGTGGCCCTTGAAAGTGCACAGGAACCGTTGCTCAAGTTCCCATGGCCCCTGGGGCACGGGGAACTCTGTTAGGCATATGAGGTTCTTCTGCTCAGCCGCACAAAGTCACTTCTTTCCACTCGAAAATCTGCCCAGGAGGAGAGCACAGGTCCTTCCCACATGGAACTTCCTTGAGGATCCCGTGGTCCTCCAAGTTCAGGGCTATGGCTATGGAAGCAGCAGCTTCAAGAGTCTCTTTCCTCCAGGGGTACACCATCCATCTCCCCCTTTGCCGATGCTCCAGGTCCCTCCTCACTCTTATCTGGAAGGTTTGGTCTGGATTCAGGAGAGCAGAATCTTGCTCTTGAACTCCCTGCCCTTTCCCGTATCAATCATGTCATAATGCACAACAGGCTTTTCCTGTCGCCCTTTTGAAACTCAAAAACTGGGCAAAGATTCCGGTTACTCTTTTTCTGCAGGGCCAGAAAAAGAACAGTAGGCTTGAAGCAGTAATCTACTATTTTCTGTTATAATGGCAGGGGCATGGGGGTGCATGTAAGGCTTCTGGGTCACAGAAATTAGCAAGAAAGGAAAACAACCCAGTGAGTTCCCTCCATTCCCCCATCCCTCCCAAGAATGGCTGAAATCAAGAAGACGGACACATCAGGTGTTGGCCAGGGTGGAGAGGCCCTGTGACTCTTCTGCTCAGGCGGGGGGGTGTGAAACGGTACAGGCGCTATGCAACACCGCTCTGCAGCCTTAATACATGTGGATCTGTCTTATGACCCGGAAAGTCCACTCCTAGGTGTGTCTCTAAGAGAAACGAAAACATCTATCCATAAAAGACTGTGCATAAATCCTAACAGTCATGTTAGTGAAAGTCACCCAGTCGTGTCCGACTCTTTGCAACCCCATGGACTGTAGAGTCCATGGAATTCTCCAGGCCAGAATACTGGAGTGGGTAGCCTTTCCCTTCTCCAGGGGATCTTTCCAACCCAGGGATCGAACCCAGGTCTCCAGCATTGCAGGCAGATTCTTTACCAGCTGAGCCACAAGGGAAGCCCAAGAATACTGGAGTGGGTAGCCTATCCCTTCTCCAGGGGATCTTCCTGACCCAGGAGTCAAACTGGGGTCTCCTGCTTTGCAGGCAGATTCTTTACAAACTTAGCTATCAGGGAAGTCACAAGCTGAAAACAACCCAAATATCTATCAACAAGAGCTTGAAAAAACACATTTTAGTTAAATTAAACAACCCAAGAATTAATCACAACCCTGGTATGAGAGTTGGACCATAAAGAAAGCTGAGCCCCAGAGAACTGATGCTTTTGAACTGTGGTGCTGGAGAAGACTCTTGAGAGTCCTTTGAACTGCAAGGAGATCAAACCAGTCAATACTAAAGGAAATGAGTCCTGAATGTTCATTGGAAGGACTGATGCTAAAGCTCCAGTATTTTGGCCACCTGATGCAAAGACCTGACTCATTGGAAAAGACCCTGATGCTGGGAAAGATTGAAGGCAAGAGGAGAAATGGAAGACCAAGGATGAGATGGTTGGATGGCATCACCACCTCAATGGACATGAGTTTGAGCAAGCTCCAGGAGTTGGTATTGGACAGGGAAGCCTGGTGTGCTGCAGTCCATGGAGCTGCAAAGAGTTGGACATGACCGAGTGACTGAACTGAACCGAAACACCCAAATGTCTGTCAACAGGAGCTTGCAAAAACACATTTTAGTTAAGTTCATACTAACAGATACCACACAACCATAAAAGCAGATGAACTACTGCTGTCCACGAAACGCAAAAGTCAACATCATCATTCTGAATACATGAAGCCAAACACAAAAGAGTAAAAATTATATGTTCAACAGAAGTGGCTGTCTCTGGGGGAGACGGGGGCGACTGTCATTGACCACAAGGGGCACTGGCAGTGAGTTCTGGAAGACTCTGATCTTAGGGTTGGTAACACAGGTATAGAACAGGTAAAACAATATTTGTGCATTCTGTCATATGTAAATTATACCTCAGTTTTTAAAAATAGAAATTTCCTTAAAAAAGGAAACCACAGAGGCTGACATTTCAAAAGTACTACGCCTCCCAGGTGCCACGAAGAGGCAAGCACACAGCACTCGGCCCAGGAGAGGCAGTGATCACGCCAAAGGAAAGAGAGCTGTGTGCCTGCTGACGTCGTTTGGGCTCCTAGATGCAGCTGACCCTGAAGCCTAACCCGGACTTTTCATTTTTATGAGGAGAGCTATCTGTCAGCCAGGGAGAGAGGCCTCATCAGAATCCAATCAGGCTAGGTTGTCAGCCTCTGGAAATGACAGAAGGTAAGTCTGTGTTGTTTCAACCACCTGGGTTTAGGTGAGCAGACAAAGAAACATGGTAATGTACATTTTACAGATGGGGAACACTGAGGCCCAGGGAAGTGACGTGATTCTCACAAAGCCACACAGGCTTTAAGTGGCAAAGCCCAGGATAAAAGCCAGCACAACTGGGTATTGTGATAAGTGCATATGGTAGGTGGGAGGTCAGCGGCCTTCCTCTAGGAGAGGCTCCAGGAGGAGGTGTGTGGGGAGCAGGGGTCTGAAATGGGAGGTGGCTTAGTGGAGAGGGTGGGCAAGGGAGGGTCTGAGGGGCCAGAGTGAATCCCCAGGAGGCTCCTGGGGTGCATGAAGTAAAACACGGAGCACAGCTCGAGTGACAGGAATGAGTAAGTCTGGGTGTGTGGAAGGGGCTTGGTTAGGGAATTTGTGTTGGTGAAATTTCAGTTGGAAGGCTGTGCAGAGTGAGACAGCTCAGAGCTGGGGCCAAAGTCAACCACATAGCTAAAGGGAAGAAGGGCTTCTTTTACTTCCTGGGTGGCTTCAGTACATTCATAGTTTTGTTCAGTGATCACCACTGTCCATTTCTAGAACATTTCCATCACCCCACAAGATAACTCCATATGGCCCAATTCTCTTCCCCCCATTCCTTTGCAACCATTAATCTACTTCCTATTTCTATAGATTTCCCTATTCTGTACTTTCATAGAAGTGGGATTCATCAATTCCAAGATGTTGTCTGGTGTGACTGTCTTCTTTCTCTTAGCATAATGTTTTCGAGGTTTATCTATGGCGCAATGTATATAGGCACTTCATTTTTATGGCTGTATAAAATCCCATTGTGTGGATATTTCACATTTTGTGTGTTTATTCTTCAGTGGATAGACACATGAGTTGTTACCTCTTTTGGGCTGTTATGCAAAATGCTGCTATGAACATTCTTGTACAAGTTTTTATATGAACCTATTTTTTTATTCTCTTAGGTATATACCTGGGAATGGAACTGCTGGATCATTTTGTGATCCCATGGACTATAGCCCATCAGGCTTCTCTGTCCCTGGGATTTCCCTGACAATAATACTGGAATGGGTTGCCATTTCCTTCTCAACCCAGGGATCGAACCCAAGTCTCCTGCATTAGCAGGTGGATTCTTTACCACTGAGCCATCATGGAAGTCCCAAACAATACCACCACAATGGTGATTCTATGCTTAACTTTTTGAGGAATCACCAAACTGTTTTCCAGGGCAGCTGCGCCATACTACATTTCCACTGGCAATGTCTGAGAATCCTAAAGTCTCTGCATATCCTTGCCAACTTATCTGCCCCTCCCCTTTACATATCCATCTGAATGGGTGTGAAGTGGTATCTCTTTGGTTTTGATTTGCTTTTCCCTAGTGACTAATGATGTCAAGCATCTCTGCATATGCTCATTGGCCATTTGTATTTCTTCTCTGGAGAAATGTCTATTCAAATCTTTTGTCCGTTTAAAAAAAAATTCAGCTGGGTTGTTTGTTTTTAGTATTGATCTTAAGAATTTTTTTATATATTCTAGACACTAGACGCATATCAGACATTTGGTTTGGAATTATTTTCTCCCATTCTCTGAGAGTCGCCTTTTTTCTAATTCACACCAGAGTTCCTTTGGGTCTGGTGGGGACAGTAACCCCACTGTCAAAGCGCAGGTCACTTTTCTGCCACAAAAAAAGAAACAGCCTTGCCCAGGTCTCACCAAGAGGACATGGAAGCTCCTCAGCACCTTTCCAGCCGGTCTGCCACGCACGTGCCTGGCACTAGGGGCTTAAATCTGGAATTAACACGGTCCTTTTCCTCGCTTTCCCATCTTGCAAGCAATCGCTCAGGCTCTCAAGCCAAACACCTGGCGCCCTTGACTCCGCCCCCTCGCGCCGCCAGCCAATCGGCTCCCGCGGCCGTCAGCTGTCCTTCCTCCTCCTCCCCGCACCCCAGCCTAGGCGGTGGGTACCCGAACAGGCTCAGGCTTCTTGGTCGCGTGCAACCTCCCGGCTGGGCTTGCTGGCCTCTCCCCGTCTGTCCCAGCTCCACCAGGGCAGGAGCAGAGTGACTTTTCTTAAGTGAAAACCCATCCTGGGGCTCCCCCGACCGACAAGTTCCCGTGGCTATAGCCGTGAAAAATGCGCGGGAAACGACCTTTGTCTGGAACTGGCCTCCCCACCCACCTCTTGAAGTAACTCAGCCTGATCCAGTCTTCTCCCCATTTCCCAACGCACCCTGCCTCCAGGCTGTACAGAACCCACACCACCAATGGCCTCCCCCGACCCCTGCCCCCGCAACAGGGGACAGAAAAGACGCGGAGATTTACCGAAAGAAATCTCGGGGTGGGCAGCAGCTGGTCAGGCAGGAGTGGGGGTTTGAGTGGATAGGGGGAGGGGTGGTGGGGAGGGGAGGACCCTCCCGCTGCCTGTGCAGTGACAGCCTCGCTCACCAGCCCCACCTGGGACTCACCCTGGTCACCTGCGAGGTGGAGGAGAGCCCGAGTCAGCCTCAGGCACCGGCAGGCAGATTCCTCTGGCCCTCTTGAAGCCTCTTAGATCCCTCAGACCAAGGGCTAGAAAAGCCATCAGGCCACCTCTTGGCCTCCGTAAGCCTCCATCTAGACTCTTGGACTAACTTTGGTAACAGACAGGGAAGACCAAGGCCAGAAGAGAGGAAGAGGCCCTTTCCAACCCTGACTATGCCTTGACCACCAGCGGAGAGTGAAAGCATTAGGTGCTCAGTCGTATCCGACCCTCTGTGACCCCCCTGGAATGAGCCCACCAGGCTCTTCTGTCTATGGGATTCTCCAGGCAAGAATACAGGAGCTGGTAGCCATTCCCTTTTCCCAGGAATCTTCCCAACTCAGGGATTGAACCCGGGTCTCTCACATTGCCAGCACCCCAGGGGAATTTGAACAAAATAAGCTTCCCTAGATATTACTGCCCTGTCATCTGCATTTTTTAATAGATGATTCTGCTGGGAACAGGAGGGCAGCTGATGGCTGGGCGGAGACACAGAAAGGTGTGGGAGCTTGTAGGGGGCGGCCCGTCTCTTGATGGGGTCTGGCTTCCTTCCCAGAATTCTGGGGTGTGCCTGTGGTGAGAGGTCAACAGGTCTGGACTATGTGTGGCCAGACCACCTTGCTTTCTCAGCCTGGAAGCCTAGGCTGGCTCTCCTGCTGCCAAGATGCCAGGACTGCTGCTCGCCTCTGCGCTCTGGACTTGGCTGTTCAGGAGGTTCTGGGGAGAGAAGGCTCCTGGGAGGCAGCCCGTTCTCCTCTGAGCTTCCAGCTCTGAAACCTGGGAGGGGAAGGTTCGGAGCCCAGAGGGAGAAGTAGGGGATGGACAGAGCCTCTGTCCGAGGGTAAATACAACAGAAACCAAATGACAAAGGAGCCTGTTTGTCTGGGGCAGGGTGGGGGTGCAGGCAGGTGTGTCAGCTGTCACCTCCACTTCTGCCCCAGGCTCCCAGCACCCTGCTGGCTCCCTGCCCGCCCTTCCATCAAAATGTGTTCCCTGGGCATGATGTGCAACCCATCCACGCTTGGGTGCGATCGCCTGATAACACGGATCCAAAACATGAGCGTGCTCCCTTCTCACTTTCTTTCTCCTTCCCTCCCTCTCTGTGGTCTGCCTTCCCATTGCACCCCTGGTCTTGAGCTTTCTGATCTGAGCTTCCTGTTCCCAGGTCTTTGTTTCCTCGCTCATCATGTCTATTTTCCACGCTCACTCGGCCAAGCCGCCAACTCTGGCTGTGTCCCGCTCTCAGCCACCCCGGCCTTCACCCCCACGCAGCTGCTGTTGGACTGGGCTGGAGAACAGTAAGCGCTCTGGCTGTGCTCACCTTAAACTCATGACCTGGAATGTTACGAGAACCCTCGGTGCTGCCTGGCAGTTGGACTCCACCTCCCATTCATTCACTCCTTGGCTCCCTAAGTGTTTCTATGCCTCCTCCCAGTCCCCATTCTGGGCTTCCTATTCACTGAGCACATCAAAGCAGTCAGAAAGTCCACAGACCCACCAGCATCTCCACCCCTTTCTCATCCTGCCTACTCACTGCCACAGGTGAGCTGACCTGACTCTTGCACATCTGTGTTGTGCGGTGGACCCCACTCCCTTTCTCTGCTCAAGGATGTCTCTTCTTTCACAGCGTCATTTTTAACCTCCTGTGGATCATCCTCCTAAGCTTACAAACACACCATTATTTCCCCATCCTTAAAACAACAACAGCAGCAAAACAATCTTCTTGACTACTCTTCCTCTTCCAGCTACACCTTCATGTCTCCCTGTTGAGTTAGTTAT
The DNA here is from genome assembly GCA_007570785.1 of Antilocapra americana. NCBI lineage: Eukaryota > Metazoa > Chordata > Mammalia > Artiodactyla > Antilocapridae > Antilocapra > Antilocapra americana. Next base: position 50,845,432 of record ML660201.1, on the reverse strand, counting down.
TGCTGTGTAACAGTCCACCCCAAACATAGTGGCTTTCAAACCATCACCATCAGCATCAGTTTTATTTTCTTGGGCTCGAAAATCACTGCAGCTGGTAACTGCAGCCATGAAATTAAAAAACACTTGCTCTTTAGAAGGAAAGCTATGACAAACCTAGACAGTATATTAAAACCCAGAGAGATTACTTTGCTGACAAAGGTCTGTTTAGTCAAAGCTATGGTTTTTCCAGTACATGTACAGATGTGAGAATTGGACCATAAAGAAGGCTGAGCGCCAAAGAACTGATGTTTTCAAACTGTGGTGCTGGGGAAGACTCTTCAGAGTCCCTGGGACTGCAAGAAGATCAAACCAGTCAATCCTAAAGGAAATCAGTCCTGAATATTCATTGGAAGGACTGATGCTAAACCTGAAGCTCCAATACATTGGCCACGTGATGAGAAGAGCTGATTCATTGGGAAAGATGCTCATGCTGGGAAAGATTGAAGGCAGGAGGAGAAGAGGGTGACAGAGGATGGATGGCATCTCTGACTCAATGGGGATGTGTTTGAGCAAACTCGTAGGTGGTAAAGGACAGGGAAGCCTGGCATGCTGCAGTCCATGGGGTCACAAAGAGTTGGACATGACTGAGGAAATGAACAACAGTTTGGTGGGTGGAAGGGACTTAGATGGGTGGTTATTTGGTTTCACGTTGATCACTTGGGGCTGTAGGTGCCACTGGCCTACTATGTCACAAGGAGCATGGCTGGTGCTGGCTGTTGGCTGGATCTCAGTCTGGCCTGTAGAGCCCAGGGCCTCCATTCTCTCCTCCACGTGGTCAGTCCATGTGACTTGGGCACTTTAGGGTATAGGGGCCTGATTCCAAAAGTACAAAAGCTGCCAGGCCTCCTTAAGGCCTAGGCCTGGAACTGGCCCGGTGTGGCTTTGCCACATTCTGTTGGTTCAAGCCAGTCACAGGGAGAGCCTAGCTCTAAGGGTAAGGGCTACACCAGGACTTGAATAGCAGGAGCCAAAGTCACCGGGGGCCCGCAACCAACCACCTTCCACACTCCCGTTTTCGAAGGTGCTCTCCATCTTCAGTCTTTCCAGTTCCTCTGTGAAATGGAATGCCTCTTGCCATATCAACAAACAAGGATGTAACAGCTATCAGCCTCCAAACCTGAACAAGGCCTCCAAACCTGAATAAGGGCTTCCAAAAGGGAAACAAAGCCTGTGACCCAGCAGATGCCACCTCTCCCCGCCCCCCACCCCAAGTGATTGCTGAGGAGCTGGGGGGGTGGTAATGAGAAATGAAAAAACAGGATGCTGGCCCCAGATAGCGGAGATGCCTATGAAAGGGATGAGTTCAATAATCCCCAGACTCTTGCATCTTCCCATACATGGAAGAGATATCTGGTCTTCCTTAATTAACAATAATCTTTGATGTTCAGACTGCCTGCCCTCCTTTGTTATAAGCTCCTATATATCCTGACTCCTTCCCCCGCCTCCTCGGAGCAGTCTCCCAGGGCTCCTTGAGATGCTGTCTCCTGGGCTTGAAGTCCTAAGATCTTCCCACTGAATAAAACACTCTCTACTTTCAGGCTGTAGACTAATTTTTTAGTCGTCGCCTCCCTCCCAGTTTTCTTAAACCTGTTCCAATCAAGGTGCTCACTCCTGCTACTCCATAGATGACCCCCTCTCCCCGACCGCACCAAGACTGCCAGGGGCCTCCTCATGACAAACCCGACAGTCAGTTCTGGGTCCCCGTCTCCTGCGTGGCTTGGCCCCACTGGCTGCTCCCTTTTTTCCTTGATTTCTGGACCCCAAGCTGTCCTGGTCATTGCCTTCTCGCTCTCCTCCACCGGTTCTCTTCTTTTGCAACCTCTTAATATCGGGACGACCCAGGGGCTCAGTCCTTGACCCTTGTCTCTTCTCTGTATCCTTTCTCGGTAATCTCCCCGGATCTCATCACTTTAAATACCATTCATATGTCAGGGACTCCACGTTTAAATCTCCACCCTAGACCGCTCCTGAATTTCGGCTCTAATAGAATGCCTACCTGCTACCTCCACTGGGTATCCAAGGCACATAAAACCCTCACATGCAAAACCAAACTCCGGGCTGAGCCCCCAGCCCCACCCCACCAAAACTTTGATCTGACTTCAGCTTTCCCCGTGTCGCTTGATGGCAACTCGCTTCTTCCAGTTACTCAGGCCCAAACCCCAGCATCAAACCTGATCTCTCTCTTTCTCTCACACCGGTATCCACACCGCCATGAACTCCTGTTGGGTCTCCCTTCAGGATCTATCCAGACCCCAACCACCTCTCATCTCTTTGGGGGTCACCACCCCGGTGGGAGCTCCCATCCCCTTAGCTGGATGACTTCTCACTGTTCTATCTCTGCCCTGACCTCCTAAAGCCTACTGATTTATAGCTGGGTGGCCAGAGGGGTTCTTTTAAAATCTAAGCTTTTTTTTTTTTTCCACTAAATAGCATTAGAGATATTCACAGCATGTGAACCCTTGCAGGGCTGAATTCCATTTGAATTTTTTGTTTTTAATGAGATTCCCTAATAAATGTCTTTATTACATTTCTTTAAAAACTAAAATAAATAAAACCTGAGCCAGATCACATCCCTTCCCCTGCCCAACACCCTCCAAGCACTCCCATGTTACTCAGCAAAAATTTGCCAAAGTCCTCACCATCACCTGTAAGGCCCTGTGTGACCTGGACACCCTGTTACCTCTGACCCCCTTCTACACTCCCCTTCACTCCCTCTGCACCAGCTACTTGGCCTCTGATACAATCTTTCACACTCGGCAGGCACGCTGCCACCCAGAATCTTTGCCCAGGCCTTTCCCCTACCCCTAGATCTCTGCAAGGCTCCCTCCCTTGCCTCCTTCCCTCTTTGCTCAGAGGTCACCTCCTCCAAGAGGCCTTCCCTGACCTCCTCATTTAGAACTGCATCCCAGCTCTGCCTCTCTGGCTTTCCCAGTCTCCCTTTTCCTGCCCTTTTCGCTCACCAATAGCTCTCCACCTTCTAACATGCTCTGTAATTTACTGCTTATTGTCTGACTCATGCTGCTAATATGTGAAGTTCACAAGGGGTGTGCCTTGGCCTCTCATTCACAGAGGTGTTCTAAAGCCTAGAGCAGAGTCAGGTCCAGAGAGGGGGCTCAAAGTTTATTTTTTTAATTTTACTGTAACTATCTCAAGTCCTTTTAAGTATGTCAAATCCTTTAAAGTATATCAGATCCGTTGTGACACAAAGCAGGGTGTAGACACATTTATTGTTGCATTTGCTCTTCATCTATCCATCCATTCACTCAACTGCCCACCCATCTGTTTATAATCATTTATTTGCTTAACACCACCCACTCATGTCTGTCTCTCTGTCCAACTCTTCATCTGTCCAGTCTGCCATATATCTAAACAGTCCTTCAGCAAGCATATTTGAAGGTTCAAATTTTGGCCCAAGCTCTGTGCTGGGCTCTGCAATCACATCCATGACAATAAGATTCTGACCCCAGGGGTGGCTGTAAATAACTGTTTCAGGATAAACAAAACAAAACAGGACCTGGAGTCTTAATGTAAAGAATGGACGCTCCTCCCCTCCTCGGTCTCAGCTCCAGGCTGCTGCTGCCTGGACCGCTGACCAAGGACTTCTGGGTTCTACTTTCTCCAGGTCCCTGAGCCCCAGGTTCCTCATTTGCACAATGAGCTAGTAGCGCTCATCTGACCCAGTTTACTTAAGCATGTGTGAGACTTCTTGCAACATGGATTCTAACCCTGGCTACACATTCCTAACACCCCCAGGAGTCGGACACCCAGGCCTCATTTTCAAACAATGAGATCCGAAACCTCTTGGAGTGGGGCCTGGGCACTGCTGTTTTTAAAAAGCTTCCAGGGGATTCTGATGTGCAGCCAGGCTTGTGTACCAGCAGAGCTAGCGCCTGTTTAATCAATGCCCTTTATCTATTTAATTGATCTTGAATATTGCAGCTGGAGAAAAGCAGATTTAATTAGAGGAGCCTCGACATTTGTGAAGATGCTGATGCCAGTGTCTGAATACTTTCAAGGGCTTCACAAGTTGTGTGATGCTCGTTATTAATATTTTACTCTGGGTTGTTTTAGATTTAGTCACTCAGTCATGGCTGACACTCGGTGACCCCATGGATTGTAATCCACAAGGCCGTGCTGCCCATTGGATTCTCCAGGCAAGAATACTGGAGAGGGTTGCCATGCCCTCCCCGGGGACCTTCCCCACGCAGGGATCCAACTTAGGTCTCCTGCATTGCAGGCAGGTTCTTTACCATCTGAGCCACCAGGGAAGCATCACGGCAAAAACTCATGTTCATAAAGCTAACTTTTGGAGAGAGCAGTTAAAAAAAGTAAGAGCTGGAGAGAAACTATCAATGTAGGGAAGAAGAGAAAGTGAGAGAGAGAGAGAGAGAGGAAAGAAGGAGAGGAAGAAACCTTCCTGAGCTCACTGGGGCAAGAGTAAGTGGTAAAGAATCTGCCTGCCAGTGCAGGAGACCTGGGTTCGATCCCTGGATTGGGGAGATCCCCTGGAGAAGGGAATGACTACCCACTCCAGTATTCTTGCCTGGGAAAGCCTACGGACAGAGGCAGCGGGCTACAATCAGTGGAGTCGCAAAGAGTCAGACATGGCTGAGGGACTAAACAGCAGCAGCAAGTAGAGAAATGGCAAAGAAAAGTCTGTGAAGGCACAAGAGAACTGGCCCGCGGTCATATTCTCCAGCTGCTGACTCAGTGATGACTTAGAAGGCTGGGCAGGGGGGCACCTCCCACCAAGGGAAGGGGCGTGTCGTGGTGGGAACAGAACACTGGGCCCTGGTTCCCAGCTCACAGTCTTACTGTGATAGAACGCCAGGTCCTCCAGGAAGCAAACCTCCAGACAAGAGGCAAGACAAGGGATTTATTGGGGAGCAACTTGTCAGAAATAAAGCAGAAGGAGAGCACAAAGTAGGCAGGAGAACCTCAGACTGCAGTGTCGGTCAGACACCTGAAAAAGGAGAGAGGAAACAAGAGGCTTGGACCGAAGGAGCCCCAGGCTGCCAGGCGGCATTGAGAAAACCCCCTCCAGGCTGAGGGGGGCCCTGAAGCAAAGACTGGCTGCCAGAGGAGCCCCCACTGGGAGAAGGCCTAGCTCTGTCTAGTACCCCCACCAGATGCAGTCTTTGTCTGGGAACAGCTGGGGCACCCGCTGGAGGTTGTCAGCCAAATACACTCTTCCCAGGAGGGAATCTTCAGGGTGCAGCTCCAGGGCCACCACGGATACTCACAAAATAACGAAGACATTCATTAACCCAACCAATATTGGTTGAGCTCGTATTCAATACAAAGCACTGTGCTAGGCGTTGTGGCTTGAACAGGGCGTGACGCAGGTATGCCCCTGCCCTCGGAATCTTTCACACCACATCTAGGAGGTGGACACCACAAGATGTCTGAGTCATAATTAAGAGATGCTCAGAGAATCTAAGCTTCCCAGGTGGCGCAGTTGGTAAAGAATCCACTTGCCAAGGCAGGGGATGCAAGAGACATGGGTTTGATCCCTGGGTAGGGAAGGTCCCCTGGAAGAGGAAATGGCAACCCACTCCAAAATTCTTGCCTGGAAAATTTCATGGACAGAGGAGTCTGGTGGGCTACAGTCCATGGGGTCACCAAGAATTGGACAATCTATAATAGGTGGGGTGAACATACGATTTACCTGGACCTCTTTGAGATAAAGTGATCGCTACTAATAAACATGCCCAAACAACTGGCATAAACTGGGACCATCCTGGGCAAACTGGGGTACATGGTGATACTGAAACAGAGACACATGATCTAGTCCAGGAAGTCAGGGGAAACTTCCTTGGGAAAGAGACATTAGGAAGTGGGCTCTGAAGGGTGCGTAGGAGTTAACTTGTTGCTCAGGTCCCATATGTGCTGTCAGAGCCTGTTGATCCCTTAGATGGCTGTCAGGTGTTCCTTGACCATTTGATGGCTGACTTCTCACTGTCTCAGGGACTCCCATATTGGGGACATCACAGAACCCTGCCCGGGATTCTTCTGATGGCACTGAAAAGGAAACACAGGTCCTGAGACAGAGTCTGTCTGTAGTTTTCCCTCTGCCTTGGATGATGTCATTCTGCACAGGTGATAAGGGAAGCTGGTCACATGGATTACAGTCCTTGTTTACCTTTTTTGAGACATCATGGACCTGCTTTTACCTAATCTCTTTTACTATTGTAAATACACATAACATAAAATTTACCACCTTGGTTATTTCTAAGTGTGTGGCTGAACAACGTTAAGTGTATCCGCAGTGTTGTACAACCATTACCACCATCCATCTCCAGAACATTCTCAGCTACCCAAACTGAAAGGCGGGATCTGTTTAACACTAACTCCCCATTCTTCTCTCTCCCAGCCCCCAGCAACCACCCTTCTGCTTTCTGTCTCTATGGATTTAACTACTCTAGGGACCTCTGTAAGCAGAATCACATGATACTTGTTTTCCCATGTCTGACATACTTCATGTAGCCTAAGGTCTTCAGGTTCATTCATGGTGTAGCCTGTGTCAGAATTCCATTCCTTTTAAAGGCTGAATAATATTCTATTGTATGGTTTACCCCACATTACTCACCCTTTCACCTACTAGTGGACATTTGGGTTGTTTCCACCCTTTGGCTATCATTAATAATGCCGCTATGAACATGGGTGTACAAATAACTCATCGAGTTCCTATTTTCAACTAATTTAAATATATACCCAGAGGTGGTATATATTTATATAAGGTAATTCTGTGTTTAAATGTTTGAGGAATTGCCTTACTGTTTTTAACACTGTTTTCACCATTTTACATCTCCATCAACAGTGCAAAAGGGTTTTGATTTCTCTGCATTCTTACCAATGGTAATTTTCACCTCTAATCTTTCAAAGGGACTTAAATTGTTTTAGGTTCAGAGATAAATATTGATTCACAAGCAATGGTAAGAAATACTTGTGGGGAGGTCCCATATAACCTTCATCCATTTCCCCCCAGGGGTGACATCTTTGATAACTTTAGCACAATATCACAACCAGGATACTGCCATTGACACGACCCATGGACCTTATTCAGATGTCACCAGTTTTACATTCACTCAGGCATGTGTGTGTGTAGAATCAGTTTTTTGCAAATGTATCCAACGCATGGATCCATGTGACCACCACCACAGGGTGGTCACAGTCAAGACAGAACAATTCCATCACATGGATCCACCAAAGAGATTTAGAAACATCTTTTATTTTGGAAAAACTAACGCGACACCAGAGCAGAGAGCAGAGTGTAACGAAACACCCATGAACCATTGCCCGTCTCAATGGAAATTTCATTTCCTCTATAGCCTCACCCGCTTCTATGTTACAATGGAGAAAAATCTCAGCCTTCTTATCGTTTTTTTGTAAACAAGTATTTCAGACCATAACTCTAAGAGACACTTCTCTTTTAAACGAACCATACATTGTCATTATGCTCTATCCCCAGCACAGAGCCCACAGTAATCCCCAGAGGCTTCACAGAGAATTTGCAGATATCATAGGTTCTCCTTCCTCAAGCAACCTCTTAGAAGGGACGTTCACGGGCCATGAATAAACAGTTGAAGGAAAACGGGCAGGGGTAACAAGTGCTTTTTCCCCCATCCCCCCAAACCCACACCAGCCCATCAGAAAACTCATCCCACCACCTGCTGAGCAGAATCGGAATCCAACCCCGTGTCACCACCTCTGCTCCCACTGCCGCTGGGCCAGCAACCATGCCTCGTCCCTGCTCTCCCGGCCTCCAACTCTGCCCCACTCTGCCTGCTCTCTGCGTGGAGCCAGAGGGATGCAGAGCACACATTCTTCTGCTCCCCACCCTCCAGGGCTGCTCACTGCATCCAGGAGCTGCTGCCCAACCCCTCTGCTGTCTTGGGATTTCATGCACTCTTCTCTCTCTGTGGCCATGCAGATATGCCAGCCCCTCGCCCACACAGGGCCTTTGCCCGTGCCCCATCCTCTGCCCGAAATGCTCTCGTCCAGGTGTCCCCTTGACCCTGCTTCCTTCAGGTCTCTGCTTATATGTGAGTATCTTCCCTTTAAACACCTGGATCCACTCCACCCCCGTTTCTGCCCTGCTCTGTCCCCCAGGTGCTGATTATGGGGACTGAACCCATGGAGTCCCTTCTTCTCCGGCTCCCACTGGGCTCTCTCTGTGAGGGAAACTGTGAGAAGGCGATGATGGGGGAAGAGAAGAATGAGGTTGGGTATTTATTCCCAGGCTCCCTTCCCAGATGACTGCTGAAGGCCATGTACACACAGCCCTCCTCCTCTCTGTCCTCTGTCCTGCTTCCTGTCCTTCCATCCTCAGCGGACAGCAGTCCTGCTCCACGGTCCCTGTAGATTCCCTCCGTCCCACCCGTATTGTTGAAAGCAGTCCCTCTGCTCACTCTTCTCCAATGACGCACTCGCCGTGCCAGCTTTCCCTGCTGAGATCCTGACTAACACAGTCAGCTTCTCAGTGGGCCTCTCCCTGGCCACGCCGCCCCAGGCCTGCACCCTCTCTGAATTCTCCGCCTTGTGTTTGTCCGCATTCCTCACCATCTAACACGGTACACGCTGTACTTGCCTGTACCTGTCTCCTCCGGGGGGAGAGCTGTGTCCTGTTGCACAGGCTGCGCACTGCACAGTGCCTGAGGTCACCGCTTACACAGATTACAGTGTGACAGGGCAACGTCACCTTCTGGAGGTGTGCGACTGGGTGGCCCCACCCCCTACTGGAATAAGAGCTCTGCTTTTTTCTTTTTTCCACGACTGTATCTCAGTCGCTTAGAGCACTGGTGCCTCAGAAGGGAAAGAATCTGCCTGCAACAGAGGAGACCCAGGTTTGATCCCTGGGTTGGGAAGATCCCCTGGAGGAGGGCACGGCAACCCACTCCGGTATTCTCACCTGGAAATCCCCTGGACAGAGGAGACTGGTGGGCTACAGTCCAGGGGGTCACAAAGAGTTGGACACAACTGAGTGACTAAACAACAAAGGTTGGTTAGGAGCCTTTAGATGCACCCATCAGAATGTCGGAAACGTCACAGCCCCCATTTCTTCTGACAACTTCGGGAGGTGGGAGCAGCCGTCGCCATTGCCCTGGCCTGCTCAGCTCTTTGCTCTTCTCTGAATGCTAAATCTCGTCTGGCTGGCTCACCTGTTAGCTCCTGATGGGGTGGCATTCTGTCTCATGGCCTCTTTCCCCCAGGGACCGGGGCTCAGAGGCGCTCTGTGGATGCTCTCTGACTGATTGAAAGTGCTTTAGGAACCAGGAGGGACTCGGGAAAAGACAGCAATTAGAATGTACCATTAGGCATTGATGCCACCTGCCATCAGAGCGCTGGCCAGACCGGCCTCCCCTGGGTCTGATGGGCTGAGGTTAATTAGTTTTTGGATTCTTAGCTGTGGGGTGTCGCCTTAATTCAGCTGCCACCTGGCCCCGGCTCAGCCCTGGCAGGAGAGAGAGGCCTCGAGAAGCCTGAGCTGATGCAGGGACATTCCTGCAGAGGGAGAAGCCCTCAGAGCTGAAACCAGGCTTCAGTGAACAGACTGCCCGCCCGCTCACCCCACGAGAGGAATCCAGGGTGGGGCCTGACCCTCAGCACGCAGCAGAGCCGGGTGGAGTACTGTGATGCTTTGGGGCTTTCTCCATTTGTGACCCCTTCCATCCCTTCACTCAACCCTTAGCTGGCACCTCCTCCAGCTGGGATGCAGCACAGTGAAAGAATCTACCCCCAGGGAGAGGGAATCGGGAGGGAGGAGGGAGGGGGGTTCTGGAAGGGGAACATATGTATACCCATGGCAGATTCATGTCAATGTATGGCAAAACCAACATAATAAAGTAAAGAAAATTTAAAAAAATAAAAATAAAAGAAAGAATCTACCCTGAGTTGCCTTATACAGGGACAATGGAGAAAATCTCTCCAAGGGGCTGGCAATTCCCTAAGAATTTTCCTTAGAGAATGGCAGTGAATAAATAAAGATAAAATAATAGGATGGGATTTCCTGGTGGTTTGGCAGTAAAGAATCCTCCCGCAACACAGGAGATAGGAGACGCTGATTCAATCCCTGGGTCGGGAAGATCCCCTGGAGGAGGAAATGACAACCCACTCCAGTATTCCTGTCTGGAGATCCCATAGACAGAGGAGCCCGGTGGGCTACCATCCACAGGGTCGCAAAGAGTAGGACATGACCAAGCCACTAACACCGCTACTACTACTAAGGGAGGAATTGATTTTAATACCTTATTTAACCCAATCTCTCCAAGACATTCTCGATACATAATTTGATGCATATATTTCCACATATAATCAATATGAAAATGATCAGTGAAACAGCTTCCACTCTTTCTTGCACAGCCGGCCTTTGAGATCTGGTGTGTGCCTGACACAACACATCTCAGTCTGGGTGGGCCACATGACAAACGCTCAGGGTCCACCTGTGGCTGCTGGCAGCCGTCCTGGACAGCATGGCCCCAAGTCAGCTAACAGCTTCCAGGAAATTCGGAGAGCAAAGGAACATGGGAAGCAACACCATGCCGATGTAATCAACAGAATCCAGAAACTCTGGATTTCTGGAAAACTACAGGAAAAGCAACACAGCTTTTTTTTCTTTTTCTTTAAAGGAATACATCATAAAGGGGAAAATAGTGGAGAGAGAAGCCATAAATTGTCTTCAAAGCAGAAACAGAGGGGCAGAGAACAAACGTATGGATACCGAGTGGGAAAATGGGAGGCAGGATGAGTTGGGAGATTGGTATTGGCACACACACACTACTATGTTCAAAACAGGTGACTAAGGACAACTCACTGAGAACTCCACTCAAAGCTCTGCAGTGATCTAAATGGGAAGCAAAGCCAAAAAAGAGGGGCTATATATATATATATATATACAGCTGATTCACTTTGCTATACAGCAGAAACCAATACAACACTGTAAAGCAATTACACTCCAATAAAAATTTAAAAACATAGTCTTCAGTGACATACATACCAACTAATTACAATGTGTAAACAATTTCAAACAATACATAAAACATTTTGTTGTTGTTGTTGCTTAGTCACTCTGTCTTGTCCCACCCTTTTACAACCCCATTGCCTATATAGCCTGCCAGGCTCCTCTGTCCATGGGATTTCCGAGGTAAGAATACCAGAGTGGGTTGCCATGCCCTCTTCCAGGGGATCTTCCTGACCCAGGAATCGAACCTGCACCTCCACATTGGTAGGCGAATTCTTCACCCCTGAGCCACCAGGGAAGACCTAAACCATTTTACAGTGTTTATGAAATAACCAGAAATCTGAACACTGAACGTTTGATGCTCTTAAAGGATGGTTATTTGTTCTAGGTGTGATAATGATACTGTGGTTATTTATTTTCTTTGAGAGAGTCATTATCTTTTAGAGAGATATCCTGAAACACTTATAAAAGCATATTGAAATAATATGAAGTCCGCAGTTTGCTACAGAAAAACACAGGATGAGGGAGAAGAATGGGAGTGGGCGTAGAATGAAACACGGCTGATAATGGGTCATCCTAGGTGATGGGTACTTGGATTTTACTAAACTACACTGACTACATTTGCATGTGTTTGAAATTTTCCATAGTAAAAAAGTTTTAAGGAAACTGGGATGATATTGCAAAGGAATATGGATGCTGTAGTGGAGGCACAAAATGACAGATTCCAGGAGGGCAGGGGTGTCACCTTACCCACCAGTGTTTTGTGGCATCTCACAGAGACAGGACACGTGGGAGATACTTAGCACATATTTATTTCTTCTTCACAGTTATTTTCATCCTTGGAGCTCTTCAGGTATATCCTACCAGGGATGTGCAGTCAAATTACTGTTTTGTTTTGTTTTTAAAGAAATAGTTCTTCTCTATGTGATTATATCACTACTTTCACAGAGGTTTGTTTCACTTGATTTCTTACTGCGTTTTTAACTTTAATTTTGTTTCATAATTGTGTAACACATTCGGATGTTTCCCAAGTCAAATCTACAAAGCAAGGCACAAAGGAGCCCAACTTCAGTCCCTGACAAAATTTCCTTTCGAAGATTTACCTCCATTGTTTGGCTATAGCTACTGGGAGTGAGAGCTTCCCTGCCTGCAACATGGAAAACCCAGAGTTTGATCCCCGGGTCAGGAAGATCCCCTGGAGAAGGACATGGCAACCACTCCAGTATTCTTGCTTGGAAAATCCCCCAGAGGAGCCTGGCGGTCTACAGTCCAGGAGGTCGCAAGAGTTGGACATGACTGAGCGGCTAAAGGACAACAGAGTGAAGGCAAGGACTCCTGAGCTAAAGGGTTGACTCATGGCCCATAAACTAACCCATGGCCATACCTTTTTGGAACTGCAGACTCTAGTGAAGTGAAAGTCAGTCAGTCATGGCTGACTCTTTGCAACCCCATGAACTGTATAGTCCATGGACTTCTCCAGGCCAGAATACTAGAGTGGGTTGCCATTTCCTTCTCTAGGGGAATCTTCACCGTCCAGAGATGGAACCCAGGTCTCCTGCATTGCAGGCAGATTCTTTCCCAGCTTAGCCACTAGGGAAGCCCAGACTCTAACAGAGGGACAAAGAGATAAAGGGGTTGAATTCATCATCAGGGGGTGATGTACCAACCAGCATGCCTCTGCCCAGACTCCTGAGGTCCTGGTATCCAGCCCTCTGACACACCTTTGGATCCTGCGTGGGTCCGAGGCAGGTTCTTAAGCCCTCATGAAGTTCTCTGCTATGAACCCACCAGATTCCCTCTGGCTAACATCAGCCTGAGTCTGTTTCTGTCACTTGCACCTTAAGAAACCAAACAGAAGCACAGACCTTCGGTGACAAGTTGCCTAATTAATGACTTCATCCAAATCCTGATAAGAGGAGTCCATGGTACTGTGATAGCCCACAACCGAACTTGGGGGGGCAGAGTGACCTTGAAGAATGCCCTGAATCAAGCACAGCTGGAGAAGTAGGGGCAGCAGCCAGGGCACCTGTGTGGAGGCTTGGCTGAGACAATGCTTATTTCTGAGGGTCCCGTACGCAGCTGGTGGCTTTGGCCTGATGGCCCCCAGAGCCTGTGCTTACGATGCTGCTCCCTGAACCCTTCATTCTCACCTCTACCCAATTTACACATCCCTGTCGACGACGACACCATCAGAGCACTGGGGGCTCGGGGCTCAGGGCTCGTGGTTTCCACCACCGCTTAGGCTTGTTAGCTATTCTGAGGACAGATCTTTGAGGCTCAGGTCTCTTGCTGTGTTGAATCCTCCTGACTACTCTGGGCAGGTGATGGAAATGCCTGGCGGGGCCAGGTCACATGTAGGATGATACAGAGCACTGAGGGGCTGGGGAGAGCTGGAGGAGTTCTGCTTTTCAGTTCTAGTAATTGCCACCATGTCAGAATGGGAGTTCAGGGTTGCCAGATCCCCTGACCTTTCATGAGATCCTGGAAATTAGAAATTTTAGGAAAAATGTTATTTTTCACACACACAAAAATCTCTGAAGGCCAAACAAAATATATCTGTGGAATGAATTCATTCCATAGGCCACTAGTTTGGAAGCGCTGGTCTACCACCTACATCATGGCCTTCCTCTCTATATTCCTGTCTGTTTGTCTCTTTCATAAGACCCTGAGCTTTGAAAGAGCCAGCATGAGGATCCTCTTGTTTAAAGTTAGGTACTGCATGCCTAGGTCAGTTCTTGGTATGCAGTAGGGATCTATATATGCATGAATGGGTGGAGAGTCAGCTGGATGCATGCATGTATGTATATATGGATGGACAGTGAGTAGACAGATGGATAGATGGATGGATGAGACAACACAACTGATGCTGGAAGACAGCGCATAGATATGAATCGGTACAGTAGCAGGCAGAGAAAGGGAGAGAGAGAAGAGAGGGGAGTTGGTTGCTTCATTTGAGTGGTTATACCATTAGCAGACTCTTGTGTTGGGGTCCACGAGAGTCACACCAATCCCTCTGCAGAGCTGCCAGATTCTTTTCTCGGAACAGTGCTTCGGAAGACTGACTCCACCTCGAGTGAGGGACCTACGTTCTTTGGTCCACAAAGCTTGCTGTCTGGTTGCTCAGCTCTGAGAGCCTGAGGGCTACGGCTCTGCCGGCTTTCCCCCTCTGCCTGGCCTCTGGGCATCTCCATGCCCCCAACCTCAACAGGGAAGTAGCCTGCCTCGGCCCCACCCATCTCGGCCTGAAGTATGGAAGTCAGATCTGCCAGGCCAGGATGGGGCAGGGAGTGGGGTTTTCCCTTGGTCTGCCCCCCTTTGCTTCCTGCTGGCTTCCTTTGAAGAGCTTCTTCCTTTCCTGCTCTGCCACCCACTTGGCTGTGAGGACACAAAAACGCTCATCAGTTGCTATAACAACACCCACACCTTCCTCTGCACTTAGCCAGGCTGTTTATTCTCTCTCAGATAATGGATCTGCCTGCAGAGTGACCCTTCCCCCTTTGTCCTCAGAGTTGGACTTGAGCAATTGCTATTATTACTATTCGTTGTGTTGTTATTGTTGATTTGAGCTGTCATTTATTGAGAGCTCATTGTGCCGGGTGATAACCAAGCCTTTACGAGCACTGTCTCATTTAATCCTCACGGTGATACTATGAGTCAGGAAATACTGCTCTTAGTTTATGGCTAAGGAGAAAGTTGGTATGCTCTAGTTTATAAGAGCAGGAGTCCTGGCACCCAGTGGCCCAGGTTTAAATCCTGATTCTGCCAGATGCTAGCTGTGTGAGCAAATTTACATATCTACCCCCTGCCTCAGTTTCCCCATCTGTAAAATGGAGATAATAATGGTGCCTGGAGTACGCACCAGTCATATAACAAGAGCTTTTCTTAGTCACCCCAGAGGCATTTCTTGAGACAAGGACACCAGCAGAAGTATAGTTCGGGGGAGATCTAAGGCTGGGAGTAGAGGGTTAGGCATGGAAAGGCAGGCATCCCAGAAAGTATGCTTTATTAATGAAGTGACCACTGTGGGAAGCTGGAGATAAAGCCTGCTGGGAGCGAGTGTAGATCCACGCCAAGTTACTGCATCCACAGCTTGATGGACTTGGGTTACTTATCCCCCGGCCTCCGTCGTCTATAGGTTGAGGGCTGCTCTGGGGTGGGTATGAATTCGCCAGCACTTCTGTCTTTCCACATGGGCTCTGCCAAGTTCCTCGGGCAGCTGGAGAAAGCCTCTGACCAGGCAATACAGGCTGTGGCAGCGGGAAGCTGGGGTGGGCGTGTACTGAGCACCCATAGTGTCTGCTACAAAGCTGACAAACACTTGTTGAATGGAGGGGCAAGGAAGAAGCAAGTGCAGTAGGCAGAATGCAACAGCCTAACCCCAACCAAAGATGTCAATGGCCTAAGCCCCTTGTGAAGACGTGACTGTGCTATGTTACATGGCAAAGGGACTTTGCAGATGTTATCACACTTACAGATCCTCAAATAGGGAGGTTATCCTGGATTTTCCTGGTGGACTCAATCTAATTACATGAGCCATTAAAAGCAGACGGCTTCCCCCGGCTGGAGTAGAGAAGGAGCCACAGGAGAAGCTGGAGGTTTCCAAAGCATGAAAAAGACTTGACCTGTGTGAGAAAGATGCGGACGGCCCCCAGGAACACAGACCAGCTCCCAGTGGACCAGTAGCAAGGATACTGGGCCCTCGGTCCCACACTCACAGGATCTGGATTCTGCAGACAACTTCACTCTCCTTGGAAGCAGATTCCTTCCCAGGGTGCCCAGGAAAGAACTTGGGCCAGCCAACACCTCTATTTCAGCCTGTGAGACCCCAAGGAGAATGGCCAGCTGAGCCCCCTAGACTTCTGAGCTACATACTGCTCACCATGGATTTTTTTTTTTTTGGCATCAATTTTTATTTGTTTTTTGGCCACGCCCAATATCAGGCAGAACCTTAGTTCCACAATCAGGGATCGAACCCATGTCCTCTGTAGTAGAAGGTAGATTCTTAACCTCTGGGCCACCAGGCAAGTCCTTGAGCTACAGATTCTGAGATAACAAATTGATGTGGTTCTACGCCACGGATTTTGTGGGAATTCGTTACAGCAGCCCTGGGAGATTAGTACAGAAACCAAGACTCAGAACAGGACAAGCGACTAGCTCGACGCCACACAGCCTATGAGTAAAGGAGCTGGCATGTGAACAGAGCTGTTATCTTCAGGTGCCAGGTTCTTGACGTCTCTGTAGTGTTGCCTCCTGCTCCTTGAGGGGCAGGAAGAAAGAGGAGATCCCTGGGAAAGTCTGTGGGAAGAGGGGCAGAAAGGAGAGCTGTTGCTGAGCAACACAGCATCAGCTAGGAGCATAAATTCTGAGCTGGACAGGTTAGTATTTTAAGTCTGCTCCATAACTAATTAGCTGGGTCACTTTGGGTAAAGTCACACTGCTTTCTTAAGCCTTATTTTCCTCATCTATAACATAGGATTGATACTCTTTGATGGAGTACCTTGTGATAATTAAATGAGACTGTACTTATAAAGAGTTGTTTGCAATGCCTGGCACAGCAGAAGTACTCAGTAAACTTTACCTATTATTACAGTCATCTGAAAGTGTTAGTTGCTCAGTCATGTCTGATTCTTTGTGACCCCCTGGAGTGTGGCCCACGAGGCTCCTCTGTCCATAGGATTTTCCAAGCAAGAATACTGGAGTGGGTAGCCATCCCCTTCTCCTGGAGACCCAGGTTTGATCCTTGGGTTGGGAAGGTTCTCTGGAGAAGGGAATGGCAACCCACTGCAGTATTCTTGCCTGGGAGATCCCCTGGAGAGAGGAGTCTGGCAGGCTACAGTGCAGGGGGTTGCAGAGTCTGGTCACAGCTGAGCGACTAACATTTTATAGTCACCTCTTCAGCATCAGTTTTGTGTCAGGAGCCACAGCAGAACCCTAGTCTGTACGCGACCACTCTCTAAGATAAGTACTGTTGTGCCCACTATACAGATGAGAGAGTACGGCTCATGGAGACGGAGGGGCTTGTCTGAAGTCACACAGATGGTGTTACAGCTGCTCTTGAACGGCTCTGCCTGAGTCCCAGACTCTGTGGCTCCGTGCTGTGCTCCCCAGCAGTCCTGACTCCTGGGCTTGGGACCCCACCAGTGAGCCCGGGGAACCGTCAGAGCCTTCCTCTCTGCCCTGAAGCCTGCCTGTCAATTCCAGAGGTTCACAGAAAACTTTCACCTTCCTTTCTCATTTTGGTCTGGCTGTCTGATTCACGGTCCATACCTGGTACCAGAACAGGGTCTCCTGGCTTCATGAAGCAAACACTCAGAGGGGCCTTGGCTCTGATACACCCTGCCCTGGGTGCCAGGGAGCACTTGGCTAGAACAGCTCTGGCCCCCAACCCCCACCCCAGCCCTTGAAGAGCACCCTGTCTCGTGAAGGAAACAGATATCTGAATAACTACAGCACCGTGTGCCCAGGTTATAAACCAGGTCTGAATAGTGAGTGGTGATGATGATGGTAATAATAACACACTGCACTGGGGGTTGTTTTCAGAGCTGGCTAGTGAGGAGATACTAGAAATTCAAGAGGATAAATGCAATTCTAGGGCATCGTATGTTTGTGAGAAGTGATAATGATTTAAGGAAAAGAAATAAGAAATAGGAGTGGTTATGAAGCGGTGATGAAATTTAGACTGTTTATAGAGGAGGCCTTACAGAGAAGATCCATCTAAAGGAAGTCCCGAGGAAGTGATGGAATGCGTTATGAAGATACTAGGAAGAGTTCTCCCAAGCAGTGACAAGAGCCAGTGCAGAGCCCTAAGACAGATGCTTCGTGTCATTTGTTATTAGGCAAATGTGAGTTACTGACAGTGTGATACTGAAGTGTCTGACATTATTGCTTGTCTATTTCTTCCTTCAATTCTGTCAGTTTCTGTTTCATGTGTTTTGGGATTCTCTTGTTAGGAACATATAGGTTTATAATCGTTGTATCTTCTTGATGCATTGACCCTTTAAGTATTATAAAATATCCTTCTTTGTCTCTACATGCTCAGTTATGTCCAACTGTCTGCAACCCTATGAATTGGAGCTTGCCAGGCTCCTCTGACCATGGAATTTTCCAGGCAAGAATACTGGAGTAGGTTGCCATTTCCTTCTCCAGGAGATCTTCCCGACCCAGGTATCTTTGTCTCTACTAATAGTGTTTTTCTAAAGTATATTCTTCTCTCATGTTAGCAGAACCACTCAAGGTCTGTTTTGATTATGGTTTTCATAATATATCTTACCATCTCTTTTAAATCTATTTTTCTTTGAGATCTCAAAACTCAGCACCTAGTTAGATCACAGTAGGACTTAAAACAAGTCTTTATACATTTGAAAAGATTGAAAATCATATAAGGCATATCCTCTGACCACAGTGGAATAAAATCAGAACTCATCAGAGCTGTAAATACTTACAAAAAAAGGGAGAAAGATCTCAAATCAATAACCTAACTTTATACCTTAAGAAAGTAGAGAAAGGAGAGCCAATTGAACCAAAAGTAAGCAGAAGAAAAGAGGAAGGAAAGAAAGAAGGAATGAAGCAATTATTAGCGTCAATAATTAAGTTCAGGAAGGTGGCAGGACACAAAATCAGTTCATAAAAGTCAACTGTGTTTCTATGGACTAATGAAACACAATGAATGGTCCCAAAGTGAGATTAAGAAAGCAATTCCATTTACAACTGAAAGACTAAAGTACTTAGGAATAAACTTAACAAAAGAAGTGTAAGACTTTTACACTGAAAACTACAAAGCACCTTTGAAAGCAACAAAAGACTTATATAAATGGAAAGACATTTGTGTTCATGGATTGGGAGATTTACTACTGTTAAGATGGCAATACTGCCCAAATTTATCTATAGATTCATTGCATTCCCTCTCAAAATTAAAGCTGCCCTTTTTTGGACAGAAACTGACAAGCTGATCCTAAAATTCAAATGCAAATAGAAGAGACCCAGAAGAGTCAAACGATTTTGGAAAAGAATAGTGAAGTTGGGAAGAATCATACTTCCTAATTTCAAAACTTGCTTCAAACCTGTCAAGTAATAAAGACTGTGGTGCTGGTATAAGGATAGACATACACTTAGACTAGAACTGAAAGTCCAAAAATAAACATCTGCCTTTATGATCAATTGATTTCTGACAGGGTGCCAAGGCAATTCAACAGGAAAAGAATAGTCTTTTCAACAAAAGGTACTAGGAGAACTGGATATCCACATGCAAAATGAATCACAGACCCAAGTGTACGAGCTAAAACTAGAAAACTCGTTGAGGAAAAATAGGTGTTCATTTTAGTGACCTTGGATTAGATCATAGTTTCTTAGGTAGAATACAAAAACAGCACAAGCAACAAAAGACAAAATAAATTGGACTTTATCAACATTAAACACTTGTGCTTCCAAGGACACCATCAAGAAGTAAGAAGACAGTCCACAGAAAGGGATAAAGTATTTACACATCACACAAAGTGACTAATGTTCGATATACATAAAACTCTTGGAGCTCAACAATAAAAGACAGACAACCAGGTTTAAAAATGGACATTTCTCCAAAGAAAAATATACAAATGACAAATTATCACGTGAAACAATGCTCAACATTTGGGAAATGAAAATCAGAGCCTCAATGAGATACCATTCCACATGCATTTTGATGACTATAATAAAAGAGGAAAACCCAGCAATAACAAGCACTGGCAAGGATGTAGAGAACCTGTAGCTCTTATACATTTCTACCGGGAATGGAAATGGTGCGGCTGCTAAAGAGAACAGACTGGGAGTTCCTCCAAAAGGTAAATGCAGAATTACCCTATGACCCAAAGATTCCACTCCTAGGGCAGATGCCCAAGAGAACTAAAAAACATATGCTCACACAAAATTCTGTACACAAATGTTCATAACAGCATTACTTTAAAATGCCAAAGAGTAAAAACAACCCAAATGTTCCCCAAATGATGAATCAATAACCAAAATGTGGTATATCCACATAAAAGGATATCCATAAGGAGGAATGAAGGACTTACACAGGCTCAACATGGATAAACCTTGAAAATATTATGCCAAGTAAAAGAGGCCAGATAGAAAATGTCACAATATATACACATACACACATATATTTCAAAATACGCAAATTCCGAGTTCAAAAGTAGATGAATAGTTGCCAGGAGCTGTGGGCAGAGGGGAACTGGGAATGACTGCTAATGGGTACATGTTTCCTCTCGGATGATGAAAACATTCTGTAATTAAACAGTGCAGATAACTGCACAACCCTGTGAGTACACTTAAATCATAGGTTGTACGCCTTATTGGAAGGGCCGATGCTGAAGCTGAAGCTCCAATACTCTGGCCACCTGATTCGAAGAGCCAGCTCACTGGAAAAGACCCCAATGCTGGGAAAGATTAAGGGCAGGAGAAGGGGCTGACAGAGGATAAAATGGTTGGACAGCATCACCAACTCAATGGACATGAGTCTGAGCAAACTTTGGAGACAGTGCGGGACAGGGAAGTCCCCCTGTTGCCGTTCATGGGGTTGCAAAGAGTCAGACATGGCTGAGCGACTGAGCAACAACAATAGAATATGGCTCATTCAATTTTTATAAATTTGATTAGCCTAATATTAATGTATTCAATTAATGAGCTAGGAAGAAGTACACAGAAGATGTGGAATCCAGTATTCTCTACGGGGATTTAAGATGTAATAGTACCAACCAAGGATGCATCACGACCTCCACCCTCACTGCCAGAGAATCTCCTTAGACCGACCGCTCGGCCATCCTGACGCCAGAGAATCTCCTGAGAGGTTCCATCTCTCAATAGCTGGACACCCCCTAGCAAGGGAGCACCAGCACGGAATAAGGGAACTTTGCTATAGACTAAGGGACCTTAACTACAGAATAAGGGACCCTGGAACACCTATGTGTGTCTCAACGGCACAAATGAGTTCATTTCTAATTATCTCTCTCTGAGAAAGGGCGATAGGCAGAATATTTCTCTGTTTATAAATGGCCAAATAGTTAACAAAATGAAAATAATCAGTATTTTTTTAAATAGGCCAAAGATGTGAATAGATGCTTCCCAGAATAACATGCAAGGATGGCCAATGAGCATGTGCAGAGGTGCTTGCCTTCGTAAGTTATCAGAGAAGCACCGTTTCTAAAGTTAAGAGCCCTGAAAAGCCCAATGTCTCTGAGGCTATAAAGCAGCTCAAAACGTCAAGCGCTGCTGGTGGGAATGTAGAATGACATGCCCACATTAGAAAACAGTTTGCTAGTTTCTTGTCAAGTTAGCGACACCTAGTCCATGACCCACCGACTCCACCCCCGGTTATTAATCCACGAGAAATGAACACACAGACTTACTCAAGAACGTTCACAGCAGTCTTATTCAATAGCCGAGAATAGAAACGACGCAAACGTCCCTCAACAGGACAATGGAGGAATAATCGCGGCGTATTCACACAACGGAACACCACTCAGCGACAGACAGGAGTCACGACTGCCGCCTGCCTAGCGTGGACGAATTTCACAGACAAGGTGTTGAGTGAAGGAGGCCAGACCCCAAAAGTACAGGCTGTGTGATTCCATTTATATGATGGTTTGGAAGCAGGTACATCTAATTCCCAGTGATAGAAATCAGAACAGTGACCGCCTGCGGGGGTTAATTGGAAAGGAGCACACACACCCTGCTGGAGTGACGGGAACATTCCATATGCAGAGAACTGTGCTCATGACACAGGCGTACACACTGGTCCGAATTCACTTACTGGGACACCCAAGACTTCTGCCATTCGGTGTATGTAAATCTGACTTCAATTAAAAGAAATGAAAAAGGTGCTTCCACTCATTTAACTGAAGCCGCAGTAGGGACTGGAAGAAGGGTGTTTCCGGGGCCGAATCGGAAGAGGCAGGAACGCAGGGCTCTGATGTTCTGGGTCCTGCGGACAGGCAGAGGCGTGGGGCTCGGCCTCCGCCGTGTGCTCCGGGGACACTGTCTGCCTCCTGTCCCCTTGCCGTTCAGCTTTGGCGGCTGAGTCAGCCAAGCTCCTCGCACCTGGGCTTTGCCATCGGCTCCTCCCCCGTGAGACACTTTGGAGGGCTTGCCCCCGGGGAGAGGCTCACCTGGAGCCACAGCAGCCTCTGGGTCCCCCTGCCTCCAGCCCTGGGGTGACCAGCCCCTGCCTTCCCGAGCCGCGATGGACTGCGGCTTCTGAGAAATCTCATCTCGGGCGCCTGCTTCCCGCCCAGCCCTGCTCCTGATTCCTTGCTGCTCTACGGAGGCGGGCGATGACTCAGTGCGGGGGAGGGCGACAGGGGCCTCTGCACCAGGAGGAGGAAACGGCCCCCACCCCTGGAGGACCTGGGGTTTCTGTCCCTCATCTTTCCGCTGTCCAGGCAGGAGGAAGGAACAGAAAGGGTTTGAACTTCTGGGATAGACTAAGCTGGGGTGGGGGGGACCATGCTGCTTAAGCGTTAGCTTCCTGTCCTGTAAAATAGGGTGATGGTATCTTAGGGCACTGGGTGATTTCCTGAGGAAGCATGCTCAGGAAAAACCTGTAAGGGGTGAATGAAACAGGACAGGGAAGGGGGAAGCCGAGCGGGGAGGTGGCCACAGGTAAGGTCCCTCTGATCCGCTGGGGACTGAGGGGTTGATCACATCACAACGTCGTTACCCACTCCGGATGCACCTCCAGGTCACCACTGACTGTAGGGTGCTCTTGAGAGGACATGACCGCCTGGTGAGGCTCTGGTCAACAGAGGGTGATTCTCTGCAGAAGGAGGGTTGGCTGTGAGCTCTTAGCAGCCAGCATGCTAGAGGGCGGGCAGGCTGGTCTGGTGGGGGAGATGTCCCAATGTGGGACCCCCAAGAGCAACTACTGTAGGAGTGAAACACTGGTCACTCTGAGCTTTTGTGAATTCACAGAATCAGCAATGAAGAAACAGTAACTGTTTCTTAGCTGCATGAGAAAGGCTACCTAGTACCATAAATGTGTATGCCCTACCCACTGCAGTTTCAACATGATTTAGCGATCAGGGCAGAGTGAGAACAACATCTATGCATCTAAGCATGAGCAGTATAAAGAAACAGTTTAGCAGTGTAAAATATTATGTATAGGACATAGTATATAGGATGGATGCTTTTGTGTTATGGTGCTGGAGAAGACTCTTGGGAGTCCCTAGGACAGCAATGAGATCAAACTAGTCAATCCTAAAGGAAATCGACCCTAAATACTCACTGGAAAGACTGATGCTGAAAGTGAAGCTCCAACACTCTGGCCAACTGATACAAAGAGCTGACTCATTAGAAAAGACCCTGATGCTGGGAAAGATTGAGGGCAGGAAGAGAGGGGGACAGCAGAGGATGAGATGGTTGGATGGCATCAGATTCAATGGATATGAGTCTGAGCAAACTCCAGGAAGCAGTGAAGGACAGGGAAGCCTGGTGTGCTGCAGTCCATGGGGTTGCAAAGAACTGGACATGACTGAGCAACTAAACAATAGCAACAAACAACATGGTCGTGCTACATAGCACAGAAAACTGTTAAATATATTCAGTATCCACCCATAAACCATAACAGAAAAGAATACGAAAAGGAATACATATATATGCATCATTTTGCTGTACAGCAGAAATTAACATGCTATAAACCAGCTATACTTCAACAGAATAAATTAAAACACACACACACACACCAGCCAGAAGTTGGCAGAGCAGTTGTGTCCTAAAGGCTTTCCTTTTATTCCTGGACACAGGAGAGTTTGGGTTTTCAGGGAAAGTAGCTGCAGTCATGGTGGAAGGCCCTTTAGGGACAAGGGGCAGTGGCTGCCTACCATCTAGTCTCACCACTTGGCCACACCATCCTGCCTTCCTTCCATCTACCTGGGCCTCTGCCATCTGTGCCCACTCCTCCCCTTAACGGCTCTCCTTTTCGTGCTTCTAAGAACTTGAGATTGGTCACTGGGCACCATCCATCCAGGTACCACTGGTCACCTGGTCCATCCAACCCAGGACTCTGCTTCTCAAGGGGCTTTTCAGAAACAGTGAGTTAGAAATGTTCCTGGGATGTCTCCTCTAACAATGTACATCATGGGAGGGAAGAACACTGACTTCACGGTCAGACAGACCTGGGTTTGAACCCAGCTCTGCCGTTTGATGGCTGTGTGCTCTTGATCAAGTTGCTTTACCTCTCTGAGCCTCAGAATCCCTCTCTGTGAAAACTGGATACATGGACGTGCTTGCTCAGAAGAGCCCCATCAGTGAAGGGCTCAGCACACAGAAAGCCCTTGATAAATGTTCACTTTTTGCTCCTTATCTCCTCTGCAGGGATGTATTTTCAGTCTTGTCATCCCTGGGGCTGGGGGGCAGCTTTCCTAGGTTCACCACGAGCACTGAGGGTCCAGCTCATTCTGTTCGTTAGGCCTAATGAACTTCTTGGCCCTCTGGGAAGTGGCCCTGGTCCTGCCGGCTCCTGGCCTCAGTTCCAGGAACTGCCCCACAGTTCAATTTATCTCCTCTCAGCTGTTTCTTACATCTCCCTGGAGACTCATCTCTTTTACAAACATCCTCTTTGTTTCCTCATCTGGCCACCCTTTCCTTGGAAAGATGGTTTAGCCAAGCTGGCTCCTTTGCCACTAAGCTGCATCTTTTATTTGGCATTCTGATAAGATGGGATGGAGCCCCCGTGGGATCGGCCATCACAGTTGAGGACTTGAAAAGGGCCGGCAGTCAGATGCCTGAGCACCTCTTTCCTCCACCTTGGAGGTACCTCTGCAGACAAGGAGGGACCTCTGGGTCTTACATATCGGAGCATGGACACCAATATCCCAGCCTGACCTTGGGGTAGCTTACAACAATACTGTGTCTTTTGATGGAGTCTGGGGGTTCGGAGAGAGTGGGAGACAGACTCACATGTGGAGGAGCCCTGACTTGATTTCTGGAACTGCCACACGCAGTGGGAGGGGGTCTGGGTTTGAGTCCTGGCATGGCCATTTACCAGCTCTGTGATGTAGGGTATCTTATTGATCCATGCTGTGCCTCAGTTTCTACTCCTATTTAATGGGTATAATGACAACGAGCATTTTCCCTGGCACTGGGGTTTTACCTCCTTTACACACATGCATCATTACTTCTGTAATAGCGGCTGCTGTTCCTAGGGAAAGGTCCCTGCACACTCAGGCCCTGTGCTGGGTAAGGTTGACCTTGGCCTCCAGCCTTCAGGTTGGGCATGTATTTCAGACCTAGCCTGTGAGCATATTCCCAGGATATGTCGCTGGATATGTTCCTCGGGGTGTTCAGATATGGATGCCCCCTAAGGGCTCAGTCAGACTCAATGCCAGGGCTTCTGTTGGAAGCTGAGAACAAGAAGGTCTCTTTCCCCAGGGATCTCAGAGAGATTACAGGTTCTGCCCAGAGCTGCTCCTGATGAGTTTCCCTCCATGAAAGGAGAACGTGATTGAGAAAGAAGCCAAAGGAGACGAAGAGAGAGAGGTTCTCGAGAGCATCCTTTGAACACCTGGATCCAGCTGGGCCTGAAGATTGGCCTTAGGGTTTCCAATCACCATCTTTGGCTAAAGACATTTTTTGGCAGGTTTCCTGTCCCTTATAATCGCAGAGTCCTTCAGTCCTATTGAATGTACAATAACACCTCCCTTTCTGCAACCCACTGCAGTATGCTTGCCTGGAGAATCCCATGGACAGAGGAGCCTGGTGGACTACAGTCCATGGGGTCGCAAAGAGTCAGACGTGACTGAGCAACTGACACTTCTGCTTTCCTCTGGTTGTTTGGAGAATCAAACAGCACGAGCCATGTGAGGCTCTTAGCACAGGGCATGGCATGCAGTAGGCACGTAATAAATGCCCCCTATGCCCAGGGCCTCACTCTTCTCATCTGTCAGATGGGCATATTAAACTGTGGCCTATCCCTTGTTAGCAGAGGTGCAGACCTTGAAGGGGAAGTCTGGCCAGTTCTGTCAAGCAACAGTGAAGCACTGTGGCAGAAACAGCAGTACCCACCGCGCAGCATTCACATCCCAACCCCTGGTCCCCAGGAACGAGTTACGCCGCAAAGGAACTTCTGCAGATGTGATTCAGTTAAAGATTTTGAGATAAAGAGATTTTTTTTTTTAGATTATTTGGGTGCATGCGTACTCAGTTGTTTCAGTCATGTCTGACTGTTTGTGACCCTATGAACTGTAGCCTGCCAAGCTCCTCAGTCCGTGGGATTCTCCAGGCAAGAATACTAGATTGGGTTGTCATTCCCTTCTCCAGGGGATCTTCCTGACCCAGGGAGGGAACCCTCATTTCCTGCATTTGCAGATGGATTCTTTACCTCTGAGCCACCAGGTAGGTCCAACCTAATCACACAAGTTCTTAAAAGAACCAAAGAAACACATCAGAGAGATACAACAGTGCAGACCTTGAGGAGGGAGGAGGAGGGCCTTCTTCCTCCAGGAAGGAGGCATGTGGGGAGCTTCTCTCTAGAAAGGGGAAAGGGGAAAGGTAAGGAGATGAATGTGGGGAAAGGTAAGGGGATGAATTCCTCTGTATCATTCAGGAAGAAGCGCAGCTCTGCCAACACACTGGTGTTAGTCCAGGGAGACCGGCGTCGGAATTTGAACCTCCAGAAGAGTCAGATAATCAGCTGATATTGATTTTAGCCAGTGAGTTTAAGATAATTTGTGTTTAAAAAAGAGACAACAGGCCCCAAATGGAGTCACTTATATGACACTCCATGTCACCAAACTGAGACTTAATATATAACAATTACGGTCTCAGTCACACCCAGGAATAGAATGTTAACCCAGTCAGGAATGACCTAGTTAGCACTGAGGAACCTGCCTGATAGAAGCCTACTCCACTTCCCAGGTGGCTCAGAAGGCAAAGAATCTGCCTATAATGCAGGAGATTCAGGTTCGATCCCTGGGTTGGGAAGATTCCTTGAAGAAGGGGATGGCTACCCACTCCAATATTCTTGCCTAGAGAATTCTATGGACAGAGGATCCTAGCAGGCTATAGTCCATGGGGTCATAGAGCCAGACATGACTGAGTGGCTAACACTTTCACACGTTCACTAGTTCCCATGGACTATAAACCAGGAGATATTGGGTCGTAAGTGACGTGAAAGTCACTCACTCGTGTCCGACTCTCTACGACCCCATGGACTATACAGTCCACGGAATTTTCCAGGCCAGAATACTGGAGTGGGTAGCCTTTTCCTCCTCCAGGGGATCTTCCCAACCCAGGGATCAAATCCAGGTCTCCCGCATTGCAGGTGGATTCTTCACCAGCTGAGCCACCAGGGAAGCCCCAGACATTGCGACATAAAACGAGGTGCAAAAATCTCACAGACTAAAGATACTGAAGTCATACAGAGTCTGTTCTCTTTTCACTTGACATTATATTAGAAATCAATGAAATACAATTTGTATCCTGCTGTTGTGTGAAAATTGTATAAATCGTCATTATGTTGAATTGGTTCATAGTGCTTCCCAGGTCTACTATTTTCTTCTACTTTTCTGTTCATTCTGTTATTTTTTGAGAGTTTGGTATTGAAACTCCAACTGGAAATCTTAATCAATCTACTTAAAAAACAATTGGAGGGACTTCCCTGGTGGTCCAATAGTTAAGAATCTGCCTTGCAATGCAAGGGACTCAGGTCCAATCCCTGGTCAGGGAACTAACATCCCACATGCTGTGGAGCAACTAACCCCATGTACCGCAACTACTCAACAGACACGCCACAACTAGAGAGTCTATGTGATATAACTAATAAATAATAAACGGCTAATAAACCTGATGCAGCCAAATAAATAAACATTAAAAAAATTTATAGCATATAGTGGGACCATATGTAAATTTGCTCTGTATTTTCCAAGATGTGTTATCATACTTTTGTCAATTTTATTAGCACTATGAACTCTAATTAAGCTTTTGAGCTTTTTTTTTCAATCGCACTTTTTATTGCTATTATAAATCTCTGCCTCTACATTGGCCTTTTGCAGTTCTGTGGAGTTTTCGGTTTTTTTTCCCCTTCTTTCTCTCTTTTTTTAATTTTAATCTTTTAAGCCTATTATTAGTTTTTCTACACTTATTTCTTTGTTTGCTCTTCCTATTGTTCTTTCTCCCTTGCAGTTAATCTTTAACATATATGTCTTCTTTATCTATCTTTATTTAACTCTGCGTTTCTATTCTTCCTTTCCTTTCTTTTTCTCACCATATTTGTTAGTTTTGTTTTCATTGCTTTATTCCCCAGCTGGCACCTCGCTTTAATGTTGTTTTCTAGTTTGTGCTTTAGTTAGTTTTGTTCTTAACTGGTATATATCATTTTTGGTTTCCTTTGTTCATGGGGTTAACCTGTTGTACTTTATTTTTGTTGGACTGCTTTGATTTGCTTATGGCTGTATATGCATAGGTGCATATTCCATTATTATAATTATTATTTGCCTGATTTTGTCACTGCTATTTGTTCACCTTTGGTTTCTTGTTTCTGGGTATTTGTATTAATAGCATTTAATGCCATAATAAACCATCTGTGGAATCTCCATTCCTGGCCCAAGATCAAGCCCTGAGCCTTTGGATTGAGAGCGCTGACTCCAAGACTCTAGACTACCAAAGAGCTCCTAACCCTGGGGAGTATAAATTACTGAGAACTCTCACAAAGACAACCACTTCTATGCAAGACCCAGAATCACCCAACTGCCAGTAGCATCCTGTGCAGGATGCCTCACCCAAATGAAAAACAAGACAGAAGTACAAACCTAATCATCAGCAGACAGGATTACCACTTCACTCAGCCTTGCCCATCAGAGGGAAGAAAAAGCAAAACTCAGCACAAATCTCACACTACACAAAGCTTACACAAACCACTGGACCAACCTTAGGAGGGCAGAAACCAAAAGGAAGAAAGAACTCAACCTTTGAAGCCTGTGAAAAGGAGACCTCAAGCACAATAAGTTAAAAAAAAATGAAAAGATAGAGAAATACTGTACAAAGGAAGGAACAAACTAGAAACACACAAGTCCAAAGAATTAAAAGAAATTAAAAAAAAAAAAGAAAGAAAGAAGCCCACTTTTCCCGGAAGGAAGGTGACCTTGAATACACAATTGTCCCATGCTGGTATAACATCCTTGTCCTGCCCCCTTCCTCCTATAAAAACCTTTCAGTTTGTATAGCATCTCAGAGCCCTTTGCCTCTGATGGAGAGGATGTTGCTTGATTCATGAATCACTGAATAAACTAATAAGATCTTTAAAGCTTACTCAGGGAAGTTTCGTTTTTTAACAGATTTTGTGGCAGCAACGGGATCTGGAGGAAACTTCTGACAACGTTGGGGACAATAAGAAACACAGGTCTTGGTACGCACAAACCCCTTTAGCTCTCTCCCTTTCTTGCCATTTCCAGGGGCTGGGGGGAAATTCTCCTCAGTTCCATGCTCTGTTCTCTTTGCACGGAGCTGCTGATGTACCTGGCTTTCCAGCCCAGGGCAGATCAGCTTGAGTTAGCAGACAGTTCCAGATTCTGGGCTCTTGGCTCAGTCCCGGGATTCCATGTTGGGTTGGCAGTTCGGTCCACAGTGCCCAGTTTGACTGGAATCCCAGTCTACAGTCCGCATTCTCTGGGGACATGCTGGTTCAGCCCTTCCGCCAGTCCCCAGGCCCATAGCGGAATTGCTAGTGGTGCACGCAAGGCCTCCTCTTGGTCAGTCTGCAGTAACAACTCTTTGGTTATTGCTGGTATGTTAACAGGAAGGAAAGGCTATTTCTGGTGGGAATCTCAGAAGCCAAAAAGCTGCAACACTGGTAGACACGGACTGAGCACTTCAAAGCTGTTAGGGCACCTAACTCCGAGACCCTTGTGTCAGAACACATTGATCACAGAATGGGTTAGATTGATACCAAGTCACGCATCAGCCTAAAGAGAATTTCCATATAACGAGGTACACTATAAAACCACGCAAATTCTCAACCCAGTGGACACGTCTCTTAAGTATAATATTAACTTGGCTCCAAGAGGCCCAGGGTTTTGCTGAAGAAATAAGATCCTGAAGTACCCACGAACTGAGCACAGCTTTCAGCATACTTGCTTTTTATGTCTAAGAACTGTGGTCCCAGGCTAAGATGACCTAGAAGTATAATGGCTATTAAGAGGAACGGTTTAAGACAAGGTCACTTCAGAAATGCACTTGAAAGCAAGGGCTCCCCAGTCAAACAAACAATAGTTCTCCTAATTTAGTTGTCATGCAGAAGCTTCCAAAGGGCTTCAGAACTCCAAAATAGCTTCATTAAGAGTCATTGACAGAGACTAATGAAAAATTAAAAGGTGTAAGATGCACATAAAAGAAAAGACCACGAGCTCTGCCATTGTCACTGAGCACCACCAGGACAGGTGTGCCAGACGTGATCAGACCCTGCCCTCTCCACAACCTCCTGTTTTGTTTGCTGACTGCGACCACGCCGGGGGGCCGGAACGACCTGGACAGAACTCTGCTGTGGGATGTAAAAGCTCTTACCCTCCACCAGGATGGTTCTACCACTTCCTGTGGGTTGGCTCCAGTCCCACAGGGAGACGCGTTGGAGGCATAGCTGGATGTGATAATTCAGCCCCCACAGTCATACAGTGTGAGAACGGAGGGTGGGATGGTTACAGCCCACAGTGGGAATGTAAGACCAGCTTACATACCGAGTACAAATCGGAAAAAACTACGCTGAGCTGGAAAAACTATGAATCTTCTGAAGCCTGTTCCCCAGAGGAACTAAGAGATTCCTGAGGCTTGGGGCATAACTTAGATCACATGGGACTTGGCCAAAAGAAGGTGAGAGAGTCTGGGGGAAATCACAGCTCTACCTCTTTCTCTGATTATCATGAGTTGTGCCGTCCAGATTCCTGTGGCATCAATGAGGTGATCGCTATTCTGGAAGCTACCTGCTCTTCCCTGTGCAGCATGCAAATTATTCCTTAGTGACTGTCAGGATTCTCCTCCCCCGTATCCTAAGTATCGTCTGCATTCCCTTCATTCTTAGAGGGTCACCGACTCAGCGGGACCGTGTCCCAGAGGCGTGAAGTCTAAGTTCTGAGGTCCACATGGTGCAGCCTCGGGTTGTGGCACTGCTTGAGCAGGACAGCAGGCAAACGAGCGCTAGGACCGAGCATCTGCACTGGCTTGGGAGCTGGAGGAACATTAGAATATCTGGCAGCCACAGAGCAGCCACAGCCACTCTCAGACGCATGGTACCGCCTGTCTCACCCTCTCTTCCGCTCCAGCCTGTGCAACAGCCCTGCTTACCATTTCTCAGGCGAACAGGTTGTTCCTCAGCGTATTCAAGCTCAGAGACAAGATCCAGAACAGCACCAGGACAGGGTGGTACTAGAGGATGATCAGAACATAAAAAGTTGAAGTCAAACGCTGGTTGCAAAATTTCTGGTTTTTCGTTGCTTTCTCTTTTTAACAAAGTGCCACCTGCTAACAAGTGGGGAAAAGGAATAGGCAAAAGTTTGGTGATGTTTCCTTTTTTTAAAGTTTGTACTATTTGAGGATGGTGATATGTGACAAAATGCTTATAGAGAGGAATGTATGTTTGTGTAGCATGTAGACGTATATTATAAATTTTAAAAGCGATGATTACAGTGGGATGCTCAAAGCATATTGTTTAATTTATAAAAGTTAAGAATGTGATGGCATAAGAAGAGTTAAGAATGAAGGCTTTGTACCAATAGACAATAAATAGAGAAAATTTCAGACTTAGGTGGTTTTAGTCGATGAGTCATTACCTCATAAAAGCAGTGATAATATAGCTGGTATTTTTTAGTGGGTGTTTGTGTTGTGCTTAGTCATTCAGTCAGGTCTGACTCTCTGCGACCCCATGGACTGCATGCAGCCTGCCAGCCTCCTCTGTCCATGGGGATTCTCCAGGCAAGCATACCAGAGTGGGCTGCCATGCCCTGCTCCTAGTAGGTGTTTACTGTTCTTCAAGCATTTAAACCAAGTCTTTGACTACTAATTATACTCATCTGTGTGTTTTGATCACTTCTGAGCTCAGGAGTTTCGAATTCTTCAGTGGTATCTGGGGTTCTGGTAAATGAGAATTATCTTTTTTCAGAAAAGGTAGAAAATAAGTATCTAGAAGGTTGTTGTGAGGGATTGTGTGCTGGAAAAAAATTGCTTGAAACTTCCATTTCATTTTAAAAATGGAAATATAGCTGATTTAAATATGGTATTCATTCCAGGTATATAACATAGTGATTCAATATTTTTATATATTACACTATATTTCAAGTTACTATAAATTATTGGCTGTATTCCCTGTGCTGTACAATATATCCTTTTAGCTTATTTAGTTATATTTACTTTCGGCTGCGCTGCTTGGTTTGTGGGATCTTAGTTCCCCTACCAAGGACTGAACCCAGGCTCTCGGCAGTGAGAGCGCAGTCCTAGCCACTGGACCACTAGGGAATTCCCTAGCTCATTTATTTTATGCATAGGCTTTTATGCTTCTTAA
The DNA here is from genome assembly GCA_007570785.1 of Antilocapra americana. Taxonomy (NCBI): domain Eukaryota; kingdom Metazoa; phylum Chordata; class Mammalia; order Artiodactyla; family Antilocapridae; genus Antilocapra; species Antilocapra americana. The sequence continues at coordinate 50,812,919 of ML660201.1, read as the reverse complement.
TCTCCTACCCCTATTTTGTCCTTCCCCACTACCTGCTCCCCACTGGTAGCCACTAGCTTTTTTTCCATATCTGTGAATTTGTTTTGTTATATCCATTCATTTTTATCTTTTAGATTCCACATAAATGTGATAACAGACAATATTTGTTTTTCTCTGACTTATTTCATGAAGCATAATACTCTCTAAGTCTATTCATGTTGTTTCAAATGGCAGAATTTCATTGATTTTAATGGCTGAGTAGTAGTCTATTACTATATGTATATGCGTGCATATGTGTACATATATACATATTTTCCAGGTGACACAGTGGTAAAGAAGCCACCTGCCAATGCAGAAGATAGAAGAGACATGGGTTCGATCCCTAGGTTGGAAAGATCCTCTGGAGTAGGAAATGGCAACCCACTCCAGTATTCTTGCCTGGAGAATCTCATGGACAGAGAAGCCTGGCGGGCTACAGTCCATGAGGTTGCAAAGAGTTGGATGTGACTGAGCACAGACACACACACATATTAGCATATATGTATACAGGCCCTGATGCTGGGAAAGACTGAAGGCAGGAGGAGAAGGGGATGACAGAGGATGAGATGGTTGGATGGCATCACTGACTGACTTGATGGACATGAGTTTGAGCAAGGTCTGGGATTTGGTGATGGACAGGGAGGCCTGGCGAGCTGCAGTCCGTGGGGGCCACAAAGAGTTGGACACGACTGAGGGACTGAACTGAATACAGACACATATTCATCTGTTGTTGATGGACCACATGCATTTTTTAAGAGGTAAAGTTCAAATGTTTCAACAAATGTCTCCTAACAGCACAATCATGCAATTCTCTGTGTAAACTGCAGTGTTGCTATGGCAGTCTGTTTCAGTCAGACTATTAAAAAGATAGAAAAGTAAAATAAGACCACCTGAGGCTGCAGGTGATCCTCTTCAGGAGTCTTTCACTCCTTGGTCAAGGACTGAACGAAGGATTTAAGAATTTTCTAAATCCAGGGAAGATCCCCAAAAGTCTTCTGAAAACGTTAGCGTCCTTAATGAGGCCCACGACGCCAGGCTGCCAGGTCTTTCTCATCTTGTGCGCATGCTGGTGGGACCTGTTGCTGCTGCTGCTAAGTCTTAGCTTCAATCGTGTCCGACTCTGTGCGACCCCATGGACTGTAGCCCGCCAGGCTCCTCTGTCCATGGGATTCTTCAGGCAAGAATACTGGAGTGGGTTGCCACGCCCTCCTCCAGGGAATCTTCCCAACCCAGGGATTGAACCCATGTCTCTTATATCTCCTGGGTTGGCAGCTGTGTTCTTTACCACTAGCACCATCTGGGAAGCTCAAAAATGGATGCAGGAAGCAGAAGCTCAGAACCCCAAGGATGATATCTGAGATCCTCAGTTTTCAACATGGTCTCCTTATGGACCAGAAAAAGCTTACAAAATAGCTACTGATTTTTTAGAAGCTATTTCTAGTCTTTGTGCCTGCACTGATGGGTCTGTTATTCAAACATGCACACAAAACAGAGATGAATCTGTACCAGCCTTTAAAGCCCATTTGGAACCTCTCTTCCTACGGTGTTTGGGTTCCATACAATAAACCATGTCACCCAACCCGCTCTGGCTGCCCTGTTTGTAAATGCATTACCTCTTGAGATTAGTGATTCAATAAAAAGCAGAAAATAGAATGGGAGGCCACTGATCTGACTGGACTTATGACTATAGCTGAGCACTCAAAGGATTGTAAACAAAGGTCCATCAAGCTGCGATTGCTACAAGGCCAGAAACCTAAAATAACTGTGTGTGCTAGGAGGGCTCCATCATGAAAATACTGTCCCCAGTGGGACAATGTCTCATTTGTAACCAACTGGAACACTGGAAAAAAAGATTTTCCTCAAAGGTTTTCTGCAAATCCTTCCACACCACCTTGAATGTCTTCATATCTACCCCTGAAGGTGGTGGTGGTGGCGGTTTAGTCACTAAGTCAGGTCCAACTCTTTGCAACCCCATGGACTGTAGCCCACCAGGCGACCCTGTCCGTGAGATTTCCCAGGCAAGAATATTGGAGTGGGTTGCCACTTCCTTCTCCAGGGGATCTTGCTGACCCACAGACTGAACTCGCATCTCCTGCGTTGCAGACGGATTCTTTACTGACAAGCCACCAGAGAAGTCCCCATTGAGGACTCCCAAATGGACCCCTCTGAGGGTTAATGGATCGCTAAAGGATTTTCTGGTAAACTGCTGTGCTACTCCCTTAAATAGCCAAGGAAAACTAACATTAAAATTAATGGAAGGCTATGCTAAATTCTGGTAGATACTGGAGCCTGCTGACACAATCCAGGGAGAACTGGGAGAAGCCAGTGAAGGGTGAGAATTCTCATCCAAATCAGCTTCCCCGAATCTCTGCCTCTAGTGCTTGGTGGAGAGAAGAAAATATCATTTCATACTGTCCCTTTCCAAATCCAGACCTAATGGTTACTGATCCTTTCTCTCCCAGGGACAGCTGTCAGCTTCCTGTCTTGTCTGTGTCCTGACAGCTTGACTTGGTGACTGCCGGGCTGGGAGGGGGCCTCAAAATATGACCAGAAAGAAATGTGGGTTGAACTCCATTTGTGGCCAGGGTCCACAGCCAGCTCTCAGGGGAGCAGTCTAAGGCCTCCTTTCCTTTGGCTCTCTTTGGGAGTGGCCCTAGATCACGGAAGGATGCTATCTTTTGCACCCTTCTTTGGCGATGCCTCCTGTGTCCAGGAGGTTGGTTGTTCAGTACCGCCAGAAATGCTTATTGCTTGTCTCAGCTGAAACCTGACAAGATGTTTGAAAGGATTTCTTTTTGAAAGGATTTTTTATGTGGCTTAATTGTCAAATGTTGGCCAGACTGGAAGCTAGTCTTCAGAGCCTGATAGGAATATTTTTAAAAGCCTTTCCCCTTAAGCTAAGTGTATCTAGAGGAAAAGTAAAATCTTCTGAAGCCCTTGAGGAAAGATTTACTAAAACATTCTAAAGGCAAACAGTCCTACATCCCGACCAGAGAACTCATTCAATTTCCATCTTAGTTGGAAATCTTCTCCCTCATATAAAGAAGCAAATTGAAGATAATGTATTAAGTACCTGGAAGGGTAGATCAGCCCCTAGGTATCAATTAGGCTACAACTCATTCTTTGAGGAATTAAAAACAATTGTCCTTGGCTTTCAAATTTCTGCAAAATTTGAAGCGCTGCTCTAGAAACAATTCAAAGTCCACTTATCTTTCCCATCTCCAATTCCTAAAACTGAAAACAAGGGAGAAGGAAGCTTTTTAAAAATACAAACTGCCATAAAAGATCCTTCGCTAAAAATCTAGCCCAAGACTTTCATAAAGATTACTTGCCAAGGACGAATACAAATATTGTGTCTTCTTCAAAAACATTAATAGAAAAAACTTTAACCATCCCAGCACTTATTTCAACTGCCCCCAAAAGTTTGAGTTCAACTATTCTTTTATAAGCTAATGGGTTTTACATTATCATATCCATTTCATGGCTAAAAATGTTAAAGCTAGAAGATCTCTGTTTGCATTTATCTAAATGTTGATTTATTCCTATGAATATATGTTGTAGATGTGTGATATTTTTCTACCTTTGAGTGGTATTGCTAAGATTAACTTGTAAAAGAGTTTTATTTAATTGATTTGAAGGAAAATAAATGCTTCTAGATTCTCAAAAATATAGAAATTAACCTAAATGTTTTCCAACTTAACATTGAATTATTTAGTAAATAAAATATTTAGGCTAAATATTTAGTAAATAAAAACTAGTTTAAAGTTTTTGATTTGATTAAAACAGGTCTGTCTTTAGAATTATCAGTATTAAATGTAAAACTTTTATTTTACTTAGGCTTACTAAAGTCAAATAAGCTCATGTTATCTCTATTAAAAAATCTGTTGGCAAGAAAAATAGCTTGGGATGATGGCTGACTTTGTTCAATATTTTAAGTAGCTTTCACAGATAGTCAAAATATAATTATTAAGAAATAGTGATGTAGACAGATATAAATGAAATAAGAGTCTGTAGGTGAACTTTCAGAAATAACTATGTGTAAAAGCATATCTAGTAGTTTGCCAAATATTTTTTGTAATTTGAAACTTTAAGGTTTTGATAATTTAAATGATGGAAACTCATTGAATATCTAGATCATTTCCAAACACTTAACTACTGAATAGTTTTACCTACTTTTAACTTCTTCTCAGAGAAACTAAAGTTATTTGAGTCTACCAGTAAATATGTTTTCTTCCACATTTAAAAAATTGTGAGGAAGCATATGCTTCTAGAGTTTATTCATGCATTATTCATAAATTTGCCAATTTAAAGACACTAGTGAAAGAGACAGTCTATACTTATTTCTTAGTCTTCACTAGAAATTGAAGGTTCTAAGAGCTAAGAATTCTGATCAATACATGTAATTAAAACTACTTAGAAATAATGAGGGTGAAAGAAAACAAGTGTTTATGAAAATTAGGTAAAAAACCAAAATGATTGATCCAGGGTGAGAAACAGAAAAAAAAATACATAGGACAAAGTCTGAAAGGATATGAAAAAATAACTTGCGGAAGTTTTGTGCAAGAGGATTCTTAGGAAAGGGATTTTATGTATGGTCAAGCTCAGACTAGAATGAATTAAAGTTAAAAAGGGAGTTTTTTATATCAAAAGTACACTGGTACAAAATCAGAATTTGGCTTTCTCAAAGTTGTTCTTGTTTTTTTTAGACTATTGTTTGCTCTTGATAAGAAAGATACTGTGAAAGGTTTTTCTTCACCTTTTGAGTAATCTGCCTAGAATGCAAAGATTTTATGATGTTGTCTTAATCAGGTCTTTGAGTATTTAACAAAACTGAGTTTTCTCAATAGTAAAAGAGCTAAGTTTTGCTTAGGACTGTGTAATCTTTTTTTTGCCTTTGAAATCTTTTATTGTCACTTTGGTTAAACAGATATCTAAGTGTTGCTTTATTATAACCTGTGGTCTTTATTTAGTCAAGTATCGAAAACTTCTCTTTTTTTTCAAACAAACTCCACCAAATTAAATTCTAAATGAAGTCTTTTTGACTTAGAAGTAACTTTGGAACTTTTTGAGAGGATCCCTGGAACATCTCAGAAGACATGTTCTCCTTAGAAAAAGGAAGATGTTAAACTATTTTCTTGGGCTCCAAAATCACTGTAGATGGTGACTGCAGCCATGAAATTAAAAGATGCTTGCTTCTTGGAAGAAAAGCCATGATAAAGCTAGACAGTATATTAAAGAACAGAGACATTACTTTGCCAACAAAGGTGCATATAGTCAAAGCTATGGTTTTTCCAGTAGTCACGTATGGATGTGAGAGCTGGACCACAAAGAAGATTGAGCACTGAAGAACTGATGCTTTTGAACTGTGGTGTTGGAGAAGACTCTTGAAAGTCCTTTGGACAGCAAGGAGATCAAACCAGTCCATCCTAAAGGAAATCCACCCTGAATACTCATTGGAAGGACTGATGTTGAAGCTGAAACTCCAATACTTTGGCCACCTCATGCGAAGAGCTGACTCATTTGAAAAGACCTTGATGCTAGGAAAGATTGAAGGCAGGAGGAGAAGGGGATGACAGAGGACAGATAGTTGGATGGCATCACTGACTCAATGGACATGAGTTTGAGTAAGCTCCGGGTGTTGGTGATGAACAGGGAGGCCTGGCATGCTACAGTCCACTTGGTTGCAAAGAGTTGTACACAACTGAGTGATTGAACAACAACAACAGCAAGCTAATTAGGCTTATTTGACATATTAAATTACAATGGAAGAATTGTCATATAAGAACTAATATCAAGCCTTCTTTATATTGTACTCAAAAAGATATAGGACTTCCCAGATGGCTCAGTGGTAAAGAATCTGTCTGTCAATGCAGGAGACATGAGTTCAATCCCTGGGTCAGGAAGACGCCCTAGAGAAGGGAATGGCTACTCATTCCAGTATTCTTGCCTAGAAACCATGGACAGAGGAGTCTGGAAGGCTACTGTCCATGGGGTCACAAAAGAGTTGGACACAACTTGGCGATTAAACAATAACAACATAAAGGTACAAGTATTTCAGAAATTAAATGGAATTCCTAAAATTCTGATGTGTCCTGGATATAATGTTATCAGTCATAATTCTAGCTATTATCTTAAAACATTTTATGTCTTAGAAATAACCAAATGTCTTTGTTATTTGTATTATAATGAACCCTAATCAGATCTGTAACTATGGCCAAACAAGGAATTTCAAAAAAAATCTACTTCTGCTTCATTGACTATGCTAAAGACTTTGTGTGGATCACAACAAACTGTGGAAAATTCTTAAAAGAGATGGGAATACCAGACCACCTTACCTCCTGAGAAGCCTGTATGCAAGTCAAGAAGCAACAGTTAGAACCGGACATGGAACAATGGATTGGTTCAAAATTGGGAAAGGAGTACGTCAAGGATGTATATTGTCACCCTGCTTATTTAACTTATATCCAGAGTACATCATGGGAAATATCAGGCTGGATGAATTTCAAGCTCGAATCAAGATTGCTGGGAGAAATACCAACAACTTTAGATATGCAGATGAACCATTTTAATGGCAGAAAGCTAAGGAGGAACTAAAGAGCCTCTTGATGAAGGTAAAAGACCAGAGTGAAAAAAGGTGGCTTAAAACTCAACATTCAGAAAATGAAAATCATTGCATACGGTCCCATCACTTCATAGCAAACAGACGGGAAAAAAGTGACGTAGTGACAGACTTTATTTTCTTGGGCTCCAAAATCACCGTGGACGGTGACTGTAGCCATGAAATTGCTGTCACAAACCTATACAGTATATCAAAAAGCAGAGACATCACCTTGCCAACGAAGGCCTATATAGTCAAAGCTATAGTTTTTCCAGTAGTCATGTGTGGATGTGAGAGCTGGACCACAAAGAAGGTTGAGTCGGACAGGACTTAGCAACTGAACAAGGACAAGGTCTTCTGTTGGATACATGCACTTCTTGTTGTACTCTGACGCTGTTGGGAAAGTGAGATTCGTGTGAAGGACGGTAAGAAGTACCCCTGACCACTGACACCAGGGCCAGATGACAAGGTGTCAAAACTTCAGGACGTATTTCACAACTGAAGAAGACCCCATCTGACATCAGGTCATATGCAAATACCAGAGACCTCACAATCAAATCGACCTGGAAGTGCTCAACCTGGAGGCAGACTGCTTCCTCCCAAGGCATCAGATCAAGAGGATCAAGCATGTTTTTTTCCATTCCTCCTTCCCTTTCTGATCATTAGTTTCCCAATTCTAACATCAAGAGGCTCTTTATAATTCTTTTGCCCATTTTTCCCCTGCTCTGGCCTGGAAAAGTCACTGTTCACATAGGTCAGGCCACTGCAGAGGAGGATAAACAGACTATTGGATCTGTTTGATGCTGGTGATCCTGTAGTTCATTCTGCTTGTTTCATAGACTTCTTCCTGATTTTGGATTCCTCAGTTTCTCAAAAAACAATCTAATAAATAGGGACTTCCCTGATGGTCTAGGGACTAAGATGCCCCCCCGTCCCTGGGCAATACAGGGATCTCGGGTTCGATCTCTGGACAGGGAAGTAGATCCCATATGTTGCAACTAAAATTTCCACATGCCACAGTGAAGATCAAAGATCTGAAGTGCTGCAAGTTAAGACTCAGTGCAGACAAAGAAGATAAATAAATAAACATTTAAAACAAATAAACTAACAAAAGAACTCCTCAGCTCCCTCTCTATAGTGTCAGACTCTCTGACCTTGCAAGTCCATTTCCTTACCTCTGATTGACAACTCCAAACCCAGAGAGCCTTGCATCCAGGCTGTATATAAGGAAAGGAACCCAAAGCAAGGGCAAGCAAAAGAAAACCTCCTGTGTGTTCTACCAACTCTTAAATTTTGCTGACCTCTATGGCTATCACCTTTCTAGTCCTGAGCCACAGACTCAAATGGGAAAAGCAGAAACATCACTTTGCTGAAAAAGGTCCATATAGTCAAAGCTATGGTTTTCCCTATAGTCATGTATGGATGTGAGTTGGACCATAGAGAAGTCTGAGCACTGAAGAATTGAAGCTTTTTCACTGTGGTGCTGGAGAAGACTCTTGAGAGTCCCTTGGACTGCAAGGAAATCAAACCACTCAATCCTAAAGGAAATCAGTCCTGAATATTCACTGGAAGGGCTGATGCTGAAGCGGGAGCTCTGATACTTTGGCCACCTGATGCAAAGAGCTGACTCATTATAAAAGACCCTGATGCTGGGAAAGATTGAGGGCAAGAGGAGAAGAGGGCAACAGAGGATGAGATGGTTGGATGGCATCACCAACCCAATGGATGTGAGTTTGAGCAAACTCTGGGAGATAGTGAAGGACAGGGAAGCTTGGTGTGCCGCAGTTCACAGGGTTGCAAAGACTTAGTGACTGAACAAGAACAGCAACAATTCATGATTCAAAATTATCTCCCTTTGGTAGATCACTCCTCACCTTGCTAAGAGTAAATGCAAAACTATGATCAGAAACTTCTTAACTTTTGAAGATTTTGTAGAATCCACAGCTAAAGCAATTGCTGCCATACAAAAATTCTTAAATTCTCTGGCCACAGTTTCTCTTGCTCACAGGCTGTCCCCTTGATTATCTTCTGGCTGAGCAAGGAGGTGCTCGGGCCATGGCCAACACCACTTGCGGCAACTGGATTAATATTTCTGGAGAAGCTGAAACTCAGCTACCTAAGATCACTGAACCAGGCAGCTGGCTTAAGAAATTAACTCTTTTCTTTGGCTCATTAGATTCTGACTGGTTTGGGTCTTGGGGCACACAGCTCTGAAGTACACTCCAGACACTGAGAACTATCCTGCTGATAGTAATCGAAGTAGTTCCCCTGGTGTACTGTATTCTCTTGAAAGCTTTTAATTCACGTTGGCAACTGCCAGTCACCAAGCAAATGATCTCTTGAAGACGAGAATGTCAGAAAGGGAATGAAGAGAATGGCCAACTTAAAATAAGCAAACCTGAAGCTGTGACCTGTGAATGTCACAGAGATTCAGTAAAGATGTCATGACTTGTAAATACCACATGGAGGGTCAGTAAAAACTGTAAGAACTCCAGAGAGGTAGCTGGAAGTAGGGCTGATGCCTTAAATTTTGATTGCATCTCCCAGACTGAGAGCTTGACCCAAAGTGGGCAATTGTTAAAAATAAAAGAGAGCGAGAGAGACAGTAGGCTCCAAATGGAGTCACTTGTACTAAATACCACATAACCAAACTGAGACTTAATACCTAAGTTTATTACAGTTTCACCTTTCCCAGGAATGGAACTTAAACCAGTCCATGGGCAATTACCTGGTCAGCGCTAGTCAGGTCGTCTGCCTGACATACCCCTGCCATCCTCTTTAGGAAGACGACCTTGGCAAAACCAGCCCACTTTTTGTTAGTATGGCTTCCTTGCCCCACCCCTTTCTGCCTATAACATCTTTCATTTGTACAGCATCTAGGAGCTCCTTTTTATTTGCTACATGGGATTCTGCCCAATTTATGAATTGTTAAATGAAGCAAGTAAGATCTTTAAATTCTACCTGATTAAATTTTGCTTTGTAACACTTGTTACAGCAGGAACAGGAACTCACATAAGCACTCACACATATTCCTGTCATTCATTCTTTCATTCATTCATCATTTAGCAACTGTGTACCAGGCTCTGTTAGTAAAACACAGCTTCTGCTCATAATCTACTTGGGGATACAAATCATTAATACCCAGTTTGCAAATCTCTGTAATGGGAAAATTAATGCTCAGTTTGATGAGCAATACAACGAAGAGCCTACAGGTTTCTATGGGAACACAGAGGCGGCCCCTAATACAGCTTGGGAGTGGGGCTCGTGGTTGTCAGGGAAGACTTCCTGTAGAAAATGGCATCTAAGCAGACACCTAAGGATGAGCAGAATTAACCAGAATATGAGCAGCGTGACCTGGGACAAGCTAAAAAGTATACGGTGGTTTATTAGGGTTCTTCAGAGAAAGAGAACAAGCAGAATGAGCGCATATGTTTATCAGTCAGTAGGTCAGCGCAGTCACTCAGTCGTGTCCGACTCTCTGCGACCCCAGGTACTGCAGCACACCAGGCCTCCCTGTCCATCACCAACTCCTGGAGTCCACCCAAACCCATGGCCATTGAGTGAGTGATGTCATCCAGCCATCTCATCCTCTGTCATCCCCTTCTCCTCCTGCCCTCAATCTTTCCCAGCATCAGAGTCTTTTCAAATGAGTCAGTTCTTTGCATGAGGTGGCCAAAGTATTGGAGTTTCAGCTTCAACATCAGTCCTTCCAGTGAAACCCAGGACTGATCTCCTTTAGGATGGACTGGTTGGATCTCCTTGCAGTCCAAGGGACTCTCAAGAGTATTCTCTAACACTACAGTTCAAAAGTATCAATTCTTCGGCACTCAGCTTCCTTTATAGTCCAACTCTCACAGTCATATGTGACTACTGGAAAAACCATAGCCTTGATGAGATGGACCTTTGTCAGCAAAGCAATGTCTCTGCTTTTTAATATGCTGTCTAGGTTGGTCATAACTTTCCTCCCAATGAGTAAGCATCTTTTAATTTCACGGCTGCAATCACCATCTGCAGTGATTTTGGAGCCCCCCAAAATTAAAGTCTCTCACTGTTTCCACTTTTTGCCCATCTAATTGCCATGAAGTGATGAGACCAGATGCCATGATCTTAGTTTTCTGAATGTTGAGCTTTATGCCAACTTTTTCACTCTCCTCTTTCACTCTCAAGAAGCTCTTTAATTCTTCACTTTCTGCCATAAGCATGGTATCATCTGCATATCCGAGGTTATTGATATTTCTCCCAGCAATCTTGATTCCAGCTTGTGCTATATACATATGTATATAGAGAGGTTTATTTTAAGGAATCGGCTCACAAAATTGTTCAGGCTTGATAATTTCAAAATCTGCAGTGTAGGCCTGCAAGCTAGAGGGAAAAGGAAGAATTGTAGTTTGAGTCCAAAGATCATCAGGTAGCAGAATTCCTTCTTGCTTGGTGGAAGTCAGTCTTTATTCTAGCAAGGCCTTCAACTGATTGGATGAGGCCTGCCCCCATTATGGAGAGCAATCTGCTTTACTGAAAATTCAATTTAAATGTTGATCTCATCCCCCAAAAAACACCTTCTTAGCAACATCAAGAATAATGTTCAACCAAATATCTGTGGTCCAGCCAAACTGACCAGCACAGGCAGGCACCAATTTTCTCCATAACACGTGCTGTGTTGTGCTCAGTTGCTTGGTCATGTCTGACTCTTTGCAGCCCCATAGACTGTAGCCCGCCAGACTCCTCTGTCCATGGGATTTCCCAGGCTAGAACACTGCAGTGGTTTCCACTTCCTTCTCCAGGGCACAGAACTTCTAGTGCAAGTTATTTGTTTACCTGAAATTCACATTTCACTGAGCATCTCGCATACTCTCTAGCAGTTCCACCACTGAGAAATAAAAGCACAATCCTCAACCGGAAAGTAAAGGAGAAAAATGCAGGAAGAGAGCAGGGTCTAGGCCATCTGGACCCAGTTCTAGAACCTGCCCAAGGGCTGTGAGCTGGAACCTTGGTGGCATCTGTCCCTTTCAGGCTAAAAAGCTATAGGATCTGAAAGAGTCACTTTGATGTATTCTGGCTGAAGGGAGAAGGTTGGATTTAACTCGGGGCCTGTGTTAAATGGAACACAGTCTCATTGTAAAGTCAGCCTGTTCTGGAGACCAGGTCCCATACAGACACACGCAAAGTCACATTATCTTGTTTGCCTCAGTCATCTAAGATCGTCCCTCTGCCCCCACTCACCAGGTTGGCAAGCACTTCCTGCAGTGGGCAGGCATGGCTTTGTGGGCTCCTCAGTTTGGGGCTCAAACAAGAATCAACAATGGGGGCTTTCTGTGACAATGGGGAAACAGGGGTGGGACCTGTTCCCAGCCTGCTGAGAAGCTACTGCAGTCATTTATCCTTCTGCTCCCCATGGCAGTCATTTGGCCTGCTTCTCTGTGCTCCAAAGACCAGCCCCTGTTGACTGCAAAAGTTTCCCTCCCCACCAGCCAATTGCCTATTTGTGGAAACCTGCAGGCCTGAAGTTCTCAGGCCATTTCTCCAACCTTCCCAGGCACCCTGGAACTCCAGAGATACTCCCTGTCTCCCTGCTTCGCAAAATCAACAGCCCTGAGAAACCCTCTTCCCTCCCAGCCCCTCCCTCCCAGTCAGGTCAGGTCTCTGCCTCTGCCCAGTCTCCCTCCACAGGCCCCTCCCTCTCTGTTTGAAGTCCTGTACAGGTGGGGTCCTTCCACAGCCCTAGAAAGTTCTGCCTGAGGCTCTGAAACGCAAAAGCTCCTGGAGGCATCAGGATCGACACCAGGTATTATAAAAAGGTTTGGAGCAGAGAGGAGCAGATGAAACCTTCTTGTTACTTGAGTCATCTGCACGTGTGCTCAGTCGTGTCTGACTCTCTGTGACCCTGTGGGCTACAGCCCTCAGGCTCCTCTGTCCATGCGGCTCGCCAGGCAAGAGTGCTGGAGAGGGGTGCCATGTCCTCCTCCAGGGGATGCTCGTGACCCAGGGACTGACCCACATCTCTGACATCCCCTGCATTGGCAGGCAGGTTCTTTACCACTAGCACCACCTGCAAGGGTGAGAGTATAATATATAATGCTACAGATATATTATATTTATCATAATATATAATCATATACTATACATTATTATAATATATTATATATTATTACAATTATAGATTATATCTATTATATACTATATATTATTACAATTATATTATGTATATTATATAAATTATAAAATATATTACATAAAATATTATTACAATTCTAGATCATATAAAATATATAAATTATTATTATATATTATACAATATTATTATAATTATATATACAAAATATATAACTATATATTATCATTATATATTATTATATAGTATTACATAATATATAATATATATTTTATATATTATATAATATATATCATAAAACATATTATAATATTATAAATATATATTATACATTAATATATAGTATATTAATATATTGATTGTATTAATATATTAATATATAGTATATATAGTATATAATATAAACTATATACAAATAATATTGTATATAATATGCATATACATTATATACATATAATATATACATATATGTACAATATATAACATAAATATAATATATACATATATAATATGTATATATACATATTACACATATAATATTGTATAACAATATGATCAATATAATAATCTATATTAATATATAGTATATTACTTATATTAATGTTAATACATTAATATAGTATATATAGCATATTAATATATAGTATATATAGTATATGTATTATATAATATACAATTATATACAAATAATATTGTATATATGTATATAATATACTATATTTAGTATATTATAATTTATTTATAATGTATATTCATAAATACTTTTATTTACAATATAATATATATCATATATAAAATACATAATATATTATAAATATTAAATATATTAATGTTATATATAATAATATATAACTATATGTATTATAATGATACAACATATATACATAAATACACATATATATATAAAGGGCTGAGTAGTTGTCCCCTCAAAACCCTTATGCTGGGGATTTCCCTGGCAGTCCAGTGGTTACAGCTCCACGCCCCCAACGCAGGGTGCCTGGGTTTGCTCCCTGGTCAGCGAACTGGATCCCACATACGACAACTGAGAGCCTCGTGCCACCGCTAAAGGGCCTGCAGACCCAAACCAAGAGCTCACTTGGAGCCACTAAGACACAGAGCAGCCATAAAAAAACCCCTCTGAAGCCCTTATGCTGGAGTCTTACCCCCAGTAACTCAGAATGTTACTGCGTTTGGAGACAGAGCTTTTGAAGAGGTAATGTAGGGCTTCCCTGGTGGCCCTGTGGTAAAGACTTCACCTGCCAATGCAGGAGACACAGGTTCGATCCCTGGTCCTGGAAGATCCCACGTGCCACGGGCAGCAGCTCAGTCCGTGCTCCACGTCTATGAGCCCACACAGCCCAGAGCCCACATTCCACAACAAGAGGAGCCGCTGCAGTGAGAAAACCCCGCTCGCTCGAGAGGAAGCCTGCGTAGCAACGAAGACTCAACACAAAGATAAATAAAAAGAGGTGATTCAATTAAAATATGATGGGCCCTAATATAATACTTCAGGTGTCCTAACACGAAGAGGCAATCCAAATGGACATGCAAACACACACGGAGAAGACAGTCACGTATAAGGAAGGAGAGAGGCCTCGGATGAAACCACCCTGCCAGGACCTTGGCCTTGGACTTCTGAGAGGAAACATTTACATTTCTGTTGATTTTGCAACTGGACAGGAAGTGCCTGATGGTCCCTCTGGTCTGTGGCCATTTGTCACGGCAGCCAGAGCTGACTCACACGATGAGGCCACCGAGGCAGCCGCTGTGACCCAGGGCTGGGCTCAGCCTGCAGGTGATGGGCGGATGCCTGCAGCTGGGCAGGGCCTGGACCGGACACATCGCTTTCCCCTAAAGGATTCTGGGTGTGCCAAGAAGGGCGGAGCTTGGTGCTGACTTGGCCGCATCTGGAAAAGAAGTCTCCCGCCCCATTCCCACCACAGTGGGCTCCCCTGAGCCTTGAGCAGACTTCTTCCAAGCTGAAGCTTTCTCCTCCTCATTTCTTAGACATGGTGGTATTCTCCAAAGTGTGGTCACACCGAGAAACAGTTCTTATCAAAAACGATCAGACGGCTTTTCTTCCTCTTGGAGCATGAGCACACTCAAGGGTATATAGTTTTTTAATTGCTCTGTGAAAACGTGCCATTTGGATACATCTAGTGGTTTTTATTGTGAACGGTTCTAGAAGCATTACACACACATATATGATCATAAATGTATACATACATGCACATAACATGTGTGCATTAGGACTTATATAATTATATATTAACAGTGTTTTATTGAGTCATTAAGGTACAGCAAAATGTATAAATCTTAGGGGTACAGTTTGATGAATTTCTACCTGTTTATACTGCTATAACTCCCCCAGATTGAGGTGTGGAACACCTCCACCCCCTCCCTAAAAAGTTCCCCATGCTCCTTTGTAGTCAATAATCTCCATCCTTCCACACACATAAAGCAACCACTCTCTGACTTTTCTCACTACAGTTAAGTTTTGTCTGTTTTTAACTTCCTATGATGGACTCTTACAGTCTTCAGTTCTTTGTGTCTGGTTTCTTTTACATGCATCCATTATGTTGCATTTACCAGCAGCCATTCTTTTTTATAGCTAAATAATATTTTATAGCTGAATTATATGACTGGACCTCAATACATTTACCTTAACTCCAGTTGATGGACAAGACACAACTTATTCAGAGCAAGACATACATAGGTCATGCTAAATTTCAATTAACAGAAAGTCAGGGATGAGCAGAGGGAAACTTAGAGATCATCTATTTCAACTTTCTTATTTTGTACAGAGGCCCAGAGAAGGAAGGTGACTGGCCCAACATCACACAGCTTTGTCAAGGCACAATTTTAAAACCCAAACCAAGTCGTCATCTGCTTCTCTGGCCAGTCAGGACTCTTTTATATACATCTCCGTATCTCATCATCTCTCTTAAACAGATGCGAAAACATTAGTCTTTTGTTTTCCAGATAGACATATCTTTGAGGTGTGTAGTGGCAAGGAACTGGAAATTGGTCTGGAGTGTGTGAAAGATAACTTTCTCCCTCTGAAGTCTAACATTTTCCTTGGCAAGAGCTGTAAGCCTTTCAAGCCCCTGGCATCTCGCCTTGTCTATCTGCCTTGTGCTCCCCAGTTCCCCATCTAGAAAGGGAGGGCAGGAAAAGGGCAAGGCTCATGTTGTCTGGAGGGCACAGAATTGGGCAAAGACAAACTTGGTGTGGAGCCCCAGCATGGCACCGCACCTGGCAAGGGTCAAGAAGTAAGAAAAATGGCAGAGAAAGGCCCCATGTAGGTAACTGAGGCTTTGTTTAGCTTCTCGGGGCATGGGGCCTCAATACGTGGGGTGTCTGGAGCAGAGACAGGAACCCAACTTCTGGACTGCCCTGGGCTGGGATCCCTGCTGAACGAGCTACGTGACCTTAGATGAATCATCTCCCCACTCCAAGCCTGCTTCTTCCTTTGCAAGTTGGGGAGAGTCCTTCCTACTGGGAAGGTTCAAGGACCCAGTGAAAGACAATGGGAGCGAGGAGACTGATTTCCGCTTCCCTTTCTATAGCTGACGGCTGAGAAGACTCCAGGCTGCACCAACTAACCGACCTGCCAAGTTACGAAGGCCTTCCCACGCCCCCCCATCCCAGGTCCGAGGCAAACCTGGCAGCTTCCACAGGTCTGCCCACAATGCCCCTCTGTCCAGCTCCGGGACAAGCAAGCAAGCCTGTGCCATGGTGGAGGGACGTGGTTATTCTCCATGAGAATCAGGGAATGCGTCTCTGGGGCTTTCCTGGCAGGCAGACGCGGCTCGCCACATGGCCTGGGCCGTGTCTTCCTCGTCCCAAGTCTCTGTAGCTCTAATGGTGAACTGGGATTACATAAGTCCCCCATACTGCAAGCTCACCAACAGGACTAAGTGAAGGAATGATTGCGAAGGACTTAACACGGAGCCCTGTTAAAAAGAGACAGCAGGGACTTCCCCGGTGGTTAGGTGGTTAAGACTGCGTTTCTAATGCCAAAAGGGCAGGTTCAGTGCCTGGGCAGAGGACTAACATCCTACATGCCTCGTGGCCAAAAAATCAACACACAAAACAGAAGCAATATTGTACCAAATCCAATAAAGACTACAACAAACTGTCCAAAAAAAAAAAAAAAAAGCCTTAAAAAGAAAAAAAGAGAGACAACAGACCCAAAATGGGGTCACTTGTGCTAAGTTCCATGTTACCAAACAAAGACTTAACTATAACTTATTCACAGTTTCAGCCTTCCCTAGGAGCGGCGTCTTAAACCAGTCAGTCTGGAATTACCTGGTTAGCACGAGGTGACATAATCTGTCCGATTGAAGCCTGCTGTCCCCTCAAGGAAAGACGACCTTGCCACTAACGAACAGCTCTTTGCGAGTCTCAGGTCCTCGCCCCATCCTCTGCCTATACAGCTCCTGGGAACTCTTTTACATTTGCTAGTTGGGATGCTGTCTGATCCATGAATAATTGAATAAGGCCAATAAGATCTTCAAATTGACTCCGCTGAATTTCATTTGTTTGTTTTTAACAGCCCGGATGAAGCACAGTGGTTAAAAGAATGGGCCTGGTTTTCAGTCTGGGTTCAAATCCTGTCTCCATCACTTCTTAGCCAAGTAACCTTGGGAAACTCTCCTTGGGGCCTCAGTTTCCTCCTTTGGACTATGGGACTATGGGACTATGACTAGAACCCTGGAGAAGGAAATGGCAACCCACTCCAGTGTTCTTGCCTGGAAAATCCCACAGACAGAGGAGCTTGGCGGACTATAGTTCAAGGGGTGGCAAAGAGTCGGACACGACTGAGCGACTGAGCTCCGAGCACGTATGACTAGACACCCACCTCACAGAGTGAGTGAGCAGCACCAACAAGGTAACGGACATGAAAGCATACAAAGGTTGGAAGCTGAACAAACGCTAGAGAATGGCGGGACACAGACAAGACCTGAGTGGGATGCCAAATGCAGCAGTACAATGGACGTTTAATCAGTCACAGCAAGACAACTGGACTCTCTACCACTATGGCAGCGGGAAACCCTTTTTTATTTTTAAAATTATTCTCTTTCTAGGAGGGGCAATGCGGCGACTGGAAAGACTGTGGACCCTGGGTTCAGGCTGCGTGCGGACACTGGGCAGGCGCGCCCCCTCTGAGCCTCGCTTTCCCCCTCTGGATTAAAATGTGCCATCTTTGCAGGAGTCCCCTGAGGGTGAGGTGACACAGGGGCTCAGCCCCCCTCCCACCCTCTGGCCCAGACTCAGCCTCCCCGAGGTGGGGGCTTCCGGGTTTGCTTTTGTGTTGGGGTTGTCATGGGAGTGGAAGTTTGGCTCAGGAGCTCAGATGGCGCCAGGCCATTAAGGGGATGTTGGTGTTTGTTTACTGCTGCGCGGGCTCAGCCTGCGTCCTTCTCTTCTGCTTTCTGCACACGCAGAGGAAGGCGCAGCCTTCAGTGCCAGGAAGCAATCAGGATTCCTGGCTCCCCTGCCTTCCTCTGGCTGACCAGAAATAGGGCTCGGGACCTGCTCCAGGGAGAGGCAGGGCTTTGATCTCAGATGAACCTGGGCTGATTCTGTCCCATACATTTAATGTATGCTTTTGAACTGTGTTGTTGGAGAAGACTCTTGAGAGTTCCCTGAACTGCAAAGAAATCAAGCCAGTCAATCCTAAAGGAAATCAACCCTGAATATTCACTGGAAGGACTGATGCTGAAGCTCTAATACTTTGGCCACCTGATTCGAAGAACTGACTCATTGGAAAAGACCCTGATGCTGGCAAAAATTGAGGGCAGGAGGAGAAGGGGGTGACAGAGGATGAGATGGTTGGATGGCATCAGCAACTCAACGGACATGAGTCTGAGCAAACTCCCGGAGACAGTGAAGGACAGAGGAGCCTATCATGCTGCAGTTCATTGGATCGCAAAGGGTCGGACAGGACTCAGCAACGGAACAACAAATGTTTTAAACCACATCCTCTCAGACAAGTGCCTTCAACCTCTGATCCTACGTTTCAATCTTTCAAATGGAGATAACAACAGTCCTTACCTTTGTTACAGGGGTGCCTTTCTTGTGCAGAGTCAGGGTGTCTTCTGTTCTTGTTCTCACAGATGAAGGCGGGCCTGCAGTCACCAGTGAGTCCACTAGCAGGGGCAGAGCCAGGCCTTCTCCATCACAGCTCTCCGCAGGCTCCAGGGAGTGCGGCAGGATGTGTGCTCTTAAAAGTGTCCGCCGAGCGCTGGACACACAGCACATGCTCACGAAGCGCTAATTCCTGCTCCTCCAAATCTCCAAGGCATGGCCTTCCATCTCCATGGCCCAGAATGTCTTTGGACAGCGTGGTCATTGGTGCCTTCTGCTCAGCCCCTTCCAACACCCCAAGGGCTTCAGGTCTCCTTCCCCCATGGCAGCCCTGTGAGGTCTTATCACTTTGCAGGGGAGGAAACTCAGCAGGGAGACTCTCATCAAGGCAGAGCTGCCAGGTGATAGCAGCTGTATCCTCTTCATCTGCTTCCCGTCCATCATTCATTCATTCAACAAGTATTTAGTGAGTGTGTACCATGTGCTCTGGCCATGAAGTAGTTAACAGGACAGATCATCTTGGCCTATGGACTTCACTGTCTAGATGGGAGACGTTATCGTTGGGACAATGTGTCTGTTTGCTGCTGGGAGAACCAAGCCTTATCCCCAACACTCTTGTTCAACTGGTCATTTGTTCATTAACAATTTGCAGGGTTATTTTCCGTGTGCCAATGATGGTGCTAGTGTTAATTTTCCATCTCTCCAGTTGGACCATTTGCTGCACCCTCTGTGCCTATACCGAACTAGTGTGTGGATGAATGGCAGGACAGAAAAACTTGGGTCAGGGCTGTGGGCACCTGAGCAGAAGCATGACTACAGCAGAAGCACGGCCTCTCCCTGCTGTTTCCTCGGCCCCTCTATTTTAACGCTCCTCCCAGGTTGGGTTAAGCCTTGAGAGAGAGGATGAATTAACTGCGAGGATTCCTTCTCTGGCTGAGTGCCCTGTAAGAGGGACTTCAATTAGCTGATTGCCAGAGCCAGAGGCAATCCTTGCCTGATTCCCCTGGGATTCTGAAAAGCTGAGACCTGGTGATACTGCAATGGATAAAGGGAGATAGAGGAAAAGAAATCTAAAGGGCAGGTGGAGAGAGCGAGTCAGAGCCAGCTAAGATCTGCTGAGATTTCCCTCCATGTCAGCCAAGCCTGGAGGGAGACTTAGAGATTGAGGGCTGAAAAGTAACCAGGCCCTGGCCTTTAAGGAACTTGGAGTCTAGACCAGGGGCCAGCAAACTCCAACCAGTGGGCTGACTCCGGCCATGGATTGCTCTTGTAAGTAAAGTTTTATTGGAATACAGCCATGCTCATTCAGTACTGTTTATGGCTGCGTTCCGGGCTTCCCAGGTAGCGCTAGTGGTAAAGAACCCATCTGCCGATGCTGGAGACATAAGAGATGTGGGTTCGATCCCTGGGTTGGGAAGATCCCCTGATGAAGGGAATGGCAACCCACTCCAGTATTCTTACCTGGGAAATCCCATGGATAGAGGACCTGGCGGGCTACAGCCTGTAGGGTCGCAAAGGGTCAGACATGACTGAAGCAACGTAGCACGCATGCACGCATGGCTGCTTTCATTCAATGACAGCATTGAGTATTTGCAACAGGAACTATTGTGGCCATCAAACCTAAAAGACTGACATCCTGGCCCTCTACAGGAAAAGTCTTCCAGGCCCTGGGCCAGAGCCCAGGCAGACATGCAGTCAGACAGAGAAGCAGAGAGAAGCGTGAGGGAAGTGAAAGTACGTGCAGCTGGAAAACCGGGGAGAACAGGACACACCTGCCATGTGACGTGATGCAGGAGCCCCGGTTCCCCAAATATCCCACTTGCCATCCTTTGCCAGGACAAACCCCCCTATCCAGAGCCTGTTCCTTTGGGATGATCCATGCCTTTGAACATGCTCCTGGGGAGGGTCGTTCACCCTCGACTCACACCCTGACTGTGGGTTAGCTGACGAGATCATGCAGGAGGAAACAAGGCTGCTTTCCAGAAGTCTGCAAGAAGGGAGGGGGAAAGTCAGCAGCATTGTAAACCAAAGCAGCTGTGTTTATCAGAGATGAGCCTGCTGAGACTGGGGTTTCTGAAAGGTGGGGTCGCAGGTGTGACTTAGGGGTCACCTGCCCCCTAAAAGCAGAGCTACCCTTCCTCCTCCCCTCCCAAACCTTGCAGAGTGCCTTCACACATGCAGATGTGTGGACACCCAGACCTGCACACGTGTGCACACGTGCATACATCTGGTGCAGTAATGTGTGTTAAGGATGTGTTCACATTTCGTCTCAGAGGTGGCGGTGGGCGAACTTTATACAATTTGGGGGACCCACTTCATAGTCAACAAAAGAGTCTGAAATGTCACTGACTCATTAGAGAAGACCCTGATGCTGGGAAAGATTGAAGGCAGAAGAAGGGGGCGGCAGAGGATGGGACAGTTGGATGGCATCACCAACTCGATAGACGTGAGTTTGAGCAAATTCCAGGAGTTGGTGAAGGACAGGGAAGCCCGTCATGCTGCAGTCCATGGGGTTGTAGAGTTGTACACGCCTGAGCAACTGAACAACAACTTTTAAGACAAAGATTTCAAAAGTATCAATACACATTTATGTAGACAAGTACATATGTTTTCAGAGCTTTAAAAATGGATAAATACCAGAAACATCACAAAAGCTAGAAACTTTGTATATATTTTATTAACTCCCTGATATCATTGAAAATGAGTTTTCTACTCTTTTTTAGGGGGTGCTGTAAACTTGGACAGCCTCTTTAACCCTCTATTTCAAAAAGAAAAATGCATCCTTATGTTCATAGCAGCACTGTTCACAATAGTCAAGACATGAAAACAACCTCCATGTCCGTCAGCAGATGAATGGAAAAAGATGTGGCATGATGTACAGTGGAATACTATTCAGCCATGAAAAAGAATGAAGTCATGCCATTTTCAGCAACATGATGGACCTACAGATTATCACACCAAATAAAGTAAGTCAGAAAGAGAAAGACAAATACCATATGACCTCATCTATATGTGGAGTCTAAAATATGACAGAAAGGAACATATCTACGAAACAGACTCACAGACGTAGAGAACGGTCTTGTGATATTCAAGGCGGAGGGAAGTTGAAGTGAGCAGGCGCCAACTATTATAATAGACTGAATGAACAAGGTGCTACTGTACAGCATAGGGAACTACTTTCAGTATCCTGTGATTAAACCATAATGGAAAAGAATTTTTAAAAAGAATGTATGTACACATATATGTATGACTAAATCACTTTGCTATACAGCCGACATTAACACAACATTATCAACTATACTAAGATGCATAAAATAGTATAGTTGATAGTAAATCAACTCTACGAAGGTGCATAAAATGGGACTTCAGGCAGGTATTTGCTGCTTAGCATGGCTTTGCATATGGATCCTGTGGACACAGGAATTCCGATCAATTCAAGTTTGAATGTTTTCCATCACAAGGAGAAGAAGAATATACAATGTACTTGGAATGATATCTGCTGCAGATCTGGGCATATGCTGCATTATCAAACTTAGGCCCAAGTGGGGAAAAAAACCCTTTTTGACTAGGTATCAGCGAGAACTGAATCCAAGGCAGAATACATGTCTGATGATTGGAAGACTCTCTCGTGTTCACTTCCGAGAGTACTTCCTGACTCTTACACCTCTCCAGTCTTGTTCCCCACAACCCACACATTTATGGCCCGCAAGGCACCAGAGAACACAATGAGGGGGTTCAGCCACACCCTGACTCGGTGGGAGCTGGCACCTGGCAGCAGAATGACTGCTGGAGGCCATCGCCAGGCCAGGGCGGCTAACAGTAAACCGTCTATGGGACAGTTGTGATTGAGTCGCTAAATCGTGTCTGAATCTTTGCAACTCCATGGGCTACAGCACGCCAGTCTCCTCTGTCCTGCACTATCTCCTGCAGTTTGCTCAGGAGAAGCTTCATTATCAGTCCTTCCTATGAATATTCAGGATCGGTTTCCTCTAGGATTGACTGGTTTGATTTCCTCGCTGTCCAAGAGTCTTCCCTACCACTAGAGTTCAAAAGTTTCAGTGCTAAAACTGAAGCTCCAATACTTTGGCCACTTGATGTGAAGAGACAACTTACTGGAAAAGACCCTGATGCTAGGAGAGATTGAGGGCAGTAGGAGAAGGGGGTGAGAGAGGACGAGATGGCTAGATGACATCATTGATTCAATGGACAGGAGTTTGCCCATTGGACTCAGTGGGCATGGGCAAACTCCAGGAGATGGTGAAGGACAAGGAAGCCCAATGGGCTGCAGTCCATGTGGTTGCAAAGAGTCGGACATAACTAAGCAACTGAACAACAACAACGTATAGACAGGTGTGTGCCCACTTCTGTGTTTGTTTGCTGTGAACTTGCTTCCGTTACATTTTCTCTGAGTGTGTATACATGTGCTACATGCATGCAGGTATGGGTACCTTCTGGAAGCTTTTCTACCTGTCGCTTTGTGCAAGTGTGAGCTTTCCTAGATGAATGCCAAGTATATTCGCTGCAGACTTGCACGTGCCAAGTCACTGCATGTGCCCCCACCCCTAATCCCAATCCCCCAGGGAGATAGATTCTGGGGTCTCTGAGCCCTTCCTGGTCAGTTCCCCAAGCTGGGCTACTATTAGCAAGTGCAAGCTTTGAAATCCGGAGAGCTGTTTCCAAATACCAGTCTTGCCACTGACTGGCTTGGCAAGTGACTCCAGCCGCAGTTTTCTGATCTGTAAAATGGGGACACACTTCCTAGCTTCCCTGTGAGTAGCCTCCATGGTAATGCTTGTGAAAGGGCTTGGTGACAGGCTCTGTGCTGTGGCTTTGTTAGTGATGAGGATGCTGGGGGAGCCATTTCCCTCCCCACTCAACATCCCAAAGACCTGACCCTTTCCAGGTGCTGAAACTGGAGGTGGCTCTGCATCTCTGAACGTGCTGCCATAGCAACCACCGCCTCCTGCTCGTGTGTCAGCAGTGTGGGATGGGGCTCCGTCGCCCCATAACCACTGGGCCTGGGCGAGGCAGAGGAGCAGGCTCATGGGAAGTCCCTACCCCAGCCTTCTCTTCCCAAGTGGTCAGGGAAGTATTCAGGGAGGCTGTTATCTTTGTTGCTTGTGTTCTGTTTCTTCTACCGTGCTCCCTCCATCAGCAGCTCAAGCAATATCTTTAAACTTTGGCACACCTGAAAATCAACTGGGCTGCTTTAAAAGATGCAGGCACTTGTGCCTACCCCCAGAAGGTCTGCTGCAATACGTCTGAGAGGGTACTGGGCACCTGTATTCTTACGATGCCTCCTGGAACCATACCTGCAAAAACTCGGCATGCTTAGTGTGGGGGCTGCGGCACGCCATTGCTTATACTGATGATCCCCACAATATGATCAGACACGTCATTCATTCACTTATTCGCTCAGCAGTGTATCTGCATAATCAATTACCCATTGATCCACTCACATGTAAATAACCATTCCCTCATTTGTCTTCTTATTTAAAGACAGCTGTTAATGTCTTACGCTCTGGGAGATGCGGAAAGAATTGAGGATGTAGTCCCTGTAGCCCAGCATGAGGCAGTGTTTTTCACACTGTAGCAAAATGAATTTAATGGATTCACTAGCATATTTTAAAAACTGAAGAGAATAGGCTGTAATAGAAAATATTAGTGTGTATAGCAGCTAGCAAGGGAAAACAGTGTTTGGGAAACTTTCACACCCTGTGTACACGTGGGTGTGGGTGTAAAATGGCTTTTAGTGAGAAAGGCATTTTCCGCTGAGGGGGCTGGGGGCTGGAAATAAATGACAATGCGGCATGCATGCCAGTTGCTGGGAGTAGGCGGTGCTGAGGGGGCAACACAGCTCCATCCCTCTGTCAGGGTGGCATTGAGAGGCTTCACAGAGAAGGTGACATTTGACCTGGGTCTTGAACCACGAGCAGGAGTTCTCTCACTGCAGGAGGAGCAAGGGGACTGCAGGCAGAGGTGACCGTGCGTGCAAAGCACAGAGGCGTGGGAAGGCAGAGCGGAGAGCCAGACCACCAGAGGGCCTCGAGTGTGGAAGGTGTGGCTGGAGACAGCGTGAGCAGAGGCTGGAGAGTAAGAAAAGCCTGGATCCCCAAGGGCCTGAATACCAGGGAAGGTGCTCAGGTGTTAGTCGGGTACCATCTGGAACCCCTGGGACGAGAGCAGGGACGTGACGATGTGGTCAGAGGGGTCATCTGGAGAGACCGCACCAGCAAGGCCGGGCCAGGGAAACCAGCAGATGACTGCGGCGGTTCTGTGGTTCTGGGGCACGTTCAGACGCTGCCCTGTGGTGTGAGGGGCAGGGATCATTGCCAGGCAGTGGTCTGTGGCTGGGAGTTAAGGATGCACGGAGAAGCATTCAGGAGGTGAAATAAACAGGATGCACTGACTGGCCACGGGAAGGGAGCATCCAGAAGAGTGCGCACATGATGCCTGGGGTCCTCCTGGGGGGCTGGGGGGGGTGGGGAAACCGCCGAATCCCATCTCAGCAAGCTTCCCTAGTGGCTCAGCAGTCAGGAATTTGCCTGCCAATGTGGGAGATGTGGGTTCGATCCCTGGTCCAGAAACATCCCCTGGAGGAGGGAATGGCAAGCCGCTCCTGTATTCTCGCCTGGAGAATCCCACGGACAGAAGAACCTGGCGGGCTACAATCCAAGGGGTCACAGAGAGTTGGACACAGCTGAGCAACTGACCTGATGTTGCCACTTGATTTCAGTACACACGCTCTCCCTGGGAAGTGGAGGTAGTTATTGAGCCCTCCAACTGAGAGAGGAGTTTTTATAGCCTTACAATTAAAAAGGAGTTTCAAAGTTGGTAACAGAGGCTCATTACAGGAGTCACGGCGGCAGTGTGGCGGCCACTGCTAACCTCACTGCCCCTGTTCTCAACGTCTGGACAATTACGCCTCCCTCACCCCCCACCCCGCCCCACCCTGCGATCGCTCATGTTACGCATTAGCTTGACTGGACCGTGGGATGCCCAGATAGCTGGCTAAACCTTATTTCTGGGTATGACTGTGAGGGTGCTTCCAGAAGAGATCCGCATTCATGTTGACAGACTGAGTGAAGACCCATCTCCCCAGTGCAGGTGGGTGTCACCCAACCTGTGAAGGGCTTGAATGGAACAAAAAGCAGGACAAAGACAGGGGGCATTTATCCCTCGGCTTGACTGCTGGAGCCATGACCTTATTCTCCTGCCCTGGGACTGGGGCTCACACCATTGCCTCACCTGGTTCTCGGGACTTTGGAATCAGACTAGGAACGTATCATCAGCCTTTCTGGAGCTCCGGCTTGCAGACAGAAGACTGTGGAACTTCCGTAAAGCAAGAACCGATTAGTTGCTGCTGCTCAGCTTTTCAGCACTCACTCTCTGGCTCAGAAACCCTGAAGTTCTATGTTGAAGAGCCTAAGCGAAGAGCCCCCACTCACCTGGGCCAGCCCTTGGTTGGACATGTAGTATGAGCAAGAATTAAATCTTTGTTGCCTTAAGCTGATGAAATGCAGGGTTATTTCTTACCCACCCTGGCTGGTATAAACCTCCCCCTCCCCCCACTATTTATTGAGCATCTGCTGTGTACCAGGCTCTTTCCTTATCAAATAGTTAGAAGGACTCTGTAACTGTACAAGAGTTTTGCCACTTCATGCTAAACCCTTCTTGACCTCCCATCCCGTTCAGAGGGAAAGCCCAGTTCTGACCAGTAGGACCCAGAAAGCCCTTCATTGTCTGGTGTCTGCTCTGTCTGCCCCTCCTCACACCCTCCTCCCAACCTTACTGGCTTCCTTGCTTTTCCTCCAGCACCAAGCACACACCTACCCCAGACCCCAGCTCTTGCTATTCCTTCCACTTGAATGCTATTCCTCTGCGTATCCTCACGATTTGCCATCTCACCTCCTTCGCTCAAACCTCACTTTCTCAGTGAGGTGTTTGTGGACTAAACATCTAATCCCCACCTGCCCTCTCTGCTTCATTATTATTTTTCTTTATCACCTTCTCCTGATTTAACACGTACCTTATTGTTTCTTGTTTACTTTCTCTCTCTCCCCACCGGAATGGGGTCTCCCCAGAGAAAGGATTTTTGTTCTTTCTGATTCCTGTTGAATCCCCAAGGCCCAGCACATAGAGGCCCTCAAGAAATTCACTTGGATGAATGAATACGTGAGCTCCTTGCACCCTCCCAATAGCCTGTGAGGAGGGCACTTCTGTTTCCGTCTTCAGTGGAGAAAGCAGAGACTCACCATCGGCCGAGGTCGCTCGGTTGTTAACACCCACAGCTCATGTTCTAAACCTGACCTGCCTCATACATGGTTGTTTAGTCGCTCAGTTGTCTCTGACTCTCTCTGCAACCCCATGGACTGTAGCCCGCCAGGCCCCTCTGTCCATGAGATTTCCCAGGCAAGAATACTAGAGTGGGTTGCCATTTCCGTCTCCAGGGGATCTTCCTGACCCAGGGATCAAACCCACGTCCCCTGCGTTAGGAGGCAGATTCTCTACCTCTGAGCCACCAGAGAAGCGGTCTCATACGTCAGGCAACAATAACACTGTGTGGGGATTCCCATCTTTATCTTGAGTGTCTAGAGGGCTACTGTGACTTTAGGCTGATCCTCCTAAACTGGTCCAACTAGGCTGGCCCTGGGAAGGTCTCCCTTCGCAGCCCGGCCTAGAGGGATCTGCCTGGGGCAGGACTCTGGGCTCTGCTGGGGTTTCTGAGTCAGGCAGCAGCGCCACCTGCTGGACCCGTGAATCCCTCCGTGTCTCTTGCTCCCTGATGGGTCGGGAAGGAGCGAAACAAGCTCTGGGATTTAAGAGTTGAAGTGTGTGCCTACAGGGCATAAGACCCCATTATCTTCACACTTATTCACAGCAGCATCAAGAGCTGGGCTCCAACAGATCCGGCTTTATTTCCCAGCTGCACCACATTTGAAAAGACCCTGATGCTGGGAAAGATTAAAGGCAGGAGGAGGAGACGACAGAGGATGAGATGGCTGGATGGCATCACCGACTCAATAGACATGAGTTTGAGTAAACTCCGGGAGTTGGTGATGGACAGGGAGGCCTGGCGTGCTGCGGTCCACGGGGTCACAGGGAGTTGGACACGACTGAGCGACTGAACTGAGTTGCACCACTTTCCAGCCGTGTAACTCCTAGCTTCAGACCCTCATCTGTAAACTGAGCAGCTGTCTCCTGGATGCAGTGAGGGTCAAGCTGTAATGCCCACAGACCACCCCTCAGACAGCCCTTCCCTAACCATGCCCATCTGAAAGAGTTCCTCCTCTCCCTCCAAGCCATTTTTTTTTTGTCCTTTCACTTTACCTTATTTTTTTCTTTATAGCACATACCACCATCTGACATTTTAATATTCCTTGTTCACTGTCTTCCCCACAAAATGTCAGCTCTATCAGCTTAAAGACTTTGCTCCCTGCTGTATTCCAGGAGCCTTCTGCAGGGCTGGGCACATTGCACGGCTAAAGAAAAATACTTCTGTGTTGAAACACAGTTTGTGTTTCGACACAAGGTGTTCAGTAAACATTACTGTTTTTATGGTTCTGTGTTCATTTATTCATTTATGCATTTGCTCCTCTCGTAGTTGATTCACTCACATATACTTCTTTTTTCATTACGGTGAAACATATAAAACTCAAAACCTACTGCTGTAAACACGCTTTGAAGTGTTTAATGCAGTTCAGTGGCATTAAGGACGTTCACATTGCTGTGTAGCCACCACCACCAAGCCTCTCCAGAAATGTTCCATCTTCCCCTACTCCCAGGCCCTGGCCCTCACCATTTCACTCTCTGCCTCTATGACTTTTGGCTACTCCAGGGACTTCATGTAAGAGTCATAGCTGCTCTGTCTTGCCTGAGTCTTTGCAATCCCATGGAGCCTGCCAGGCTCCTCTGTCCATGGAATGCTCCAGGCAAGATTACTAGAGTGGGTTGTCATTTCTTTCTCCAGGAATAAATTAATTAATTTATGTGAAAGTCACTCAGTCGTGTCCAACTTTTTGCGACCCCATGGACTGTATAGTCCATGGAATTCTCCAGGCCAGAATACTGGAGTGGGTAGTCTTTCCCTTCTCCAGGCCATCTACCCAAACCAGGGATCTAACTCAGGTCTCCTGCATTGCAGGCAGTCTTTACCAGCGGAGCCACAAGAGAAGCCCTCATGTAAGAGGAATTACTGTTTTATCTTTTCTCTCATGTATTTCTTGAGCCCCTACTGCGTACATAAGGAAGTGGTTCCAGTAGGACTACGGTGAGGGTTGGAGGTGATCAGTGCACCCTGTTCTAGGTAAAGCACTGAGAACAGGGCCTATCACAGGGGAAGAGCCCGAACAAAATGGGCACCGTCCCCTGCAGATTCCTTTCGGAGCTGTGAGGTGCTCGAATCTGGGCTGGGAATTACCTTCTCAGACTCCTGCCTTTATTTTTCCTGTGGGTGCTATACTGAGCACAGACACCAGGTGGCAGCCTCGCGCCATGAAGAGGCCTTTGGTCCCTGCCTTAGCGGGAGATGATATCTGGAATTCCAGGGGCAGCAGAAGTGGTTTAGAAGATCCTAGCGAGTGGGATGGGGGGCCCAAGTCCTTCAGGGTTTGAATCAACAACAAGGAGTAGGCGGAGGGGAAGAGAAGGGGCAGCATGTTGCAGGGGAATGTACATGGGTTGGCAACGGACATAAGTGGTGGGCTCAAGCCCCACCACTTCTCTGCTGTGTGGTATTGGTGAGTCTCTCCACCTCTCTGAGCCTCTGCTTCAGCATCTGTGAAATGTGCTGTGCTTAGTCACTCAGTTGTGTCCAACTTTCTGTGACCCCATGGACTTTAGCCCGCCAGTTCCTCTGTCCTTGGGAATTCTCCAGGCAAGAATACGGGAGTTGGTTGCCATGCCCTCCTCCAGGGCATCTTCCCGACCCAGGGATCGAAGCCGGGTCTCCCACATTGCAGGCAGATTCTCTACCGTCTAAGCCACCATAGGCTGTTGGGCTCAGATCTGCATCCTAGATAGATCCCCGGGAGCAGGAGCCCGCCGGTGGGGTCTCAGGCTGCCTGGTGTCGGTGGGAGTGACAGGACCGCAATGGCTGGCCTTGGGGCGGTGGTTCTCACTCACTGCCTCGAAGCTCCAGTTGTGCTCAGCAGGCCCGCCCTCCCTCCTCCAAGCCCAGCTGGCTGGACCCGGCGGGAACTGATGGTGGTTGGAGTTCATGCTTTGTCACTCTGCTCATGTTAAGGGTGGTTGTGGGGTCCAGGGATTTGAAGGCCTGAGCCTCTACAAGGGGCAGGGAGTGGAGTGGGGAGGAGGATCCCTGTCCAGGGAGGGGTCCAGGACCCTCAGGGGACAGTCCTTCTCCAGTGGCCGTCCCCTCCCCACCCCATCACATCGCCCTGCACATGGCCTGATCTTGCAGTGCCTCTTATTCTGCCGCCCTGGGAAGAGGCAGGGATCCTATCTCACCGATGAGGAAATGGAGGCACGGTGAAGCCAAGTGACTTGTCCCAAGGTGCACAGGGAGAAAGCAGCCTCTCTGGGGCTTGAACACACCTCCCTGAGTCCTCACCCTCTCAATACACCCTTTGATGTGTGTGTTAGTCGTTCAGTCGTGTCCAACTCTACGTGACTCCATGAACTGTATCCCACCAGGCTCCCCTGTCCATGCAATTCTCCATGGAGTGGGTAGCCATTCCCTTCTCTAGGGGAGCTTCCCCACCCAGGGACTGAACCTGGCTCTCTGGCATTGGAGGCGGATTCTTTACCACCTGAGCCACCAGGGAAGCCCAACTTTGATAGCACTTCCTTAATATTCATCCTCTTTAAAAAAAAAAAAATTGCTACAAAGAACAATCCATGCCTACATTTCCGCATCTACATGTCCACACTGAGAAAAACTGAGAACCAAGCACATAAGCTATGAAGCCCTAGGGCCTCAGCCTGAATTCTGCTCCTCTCCTTACCAGGAAAGCTGTGTGACCTTGGGAAGGTTACCTAGCCTCTCTATGCCTCTGTTTTCTTCTGCCAGATGGGCTAATGAAAGTGACTACCAGGTGAGATGTTGGGATGGACCAATGGGTTAACTTGTATAAACGTAAAGTGCTGAATAACGGTAAACATTTATCAAGTGCAGGGCATGTACCAGGCACCGTCCTTACACTTGACACATATTTACTAATTTAATTCTCACAAGAGCCGTCTGAGACGGCCCTTCACTATTATGCCTGTTTTACAGATGAGGACACTGAGGCCCAGAGAGGTAGATCCCACTGCCCTTGGTCACACAGACAGGGAGCACAGAGGTTGAGCCCTGAAGCTGCGCTCCCGTCAGTGCCCCTCCAGGGACGGTCATGTTCTGTAATTATCGGGCACGGTGGTTACAGCCACCACCACTCTCACCCAGCATCGCCTCAACCTCCAGCCCTGCTGCCGGGCCTCAGGGAAGCTGGCTCAAGAGAAGGGGCAAATGTGAGTCGGGAAGGTCCTTCCTCGCCTTCGTCTCATCTGGGTGGACAACCCGAGAGGTCAGGCTGGCCGGCAGGCGGGGCGAGAGGGAGCAGGAGAAGGAACAGGGGGAAGGCCTGGGGACCCAGAGCCCCTGTTCTCTGGCGTGGCCCACACCACGTTCTCCTGTCCCCCTACACTTCTGATGACTACCACTCACTGTAATTCCATCTCAAGATGGCGAGAGCCCTCTCTGTGGTGTGTGGGCTCTGGGATCACCCACACTTCTTCACTGCAGTTAGAAGATGCCAGTCTTGCTGGGACCTCAGGAGACAGCTGCCTTCTGGAACTTTCTGGACACTTTGCATAAACAAATGGTTTTATTGCTTTTCCCCACATGACTATATAAGTGATAGATGTCCACTGTAAATAGCTCAGAAAAGAAGTTTTTAAAAGCATACAAAAAGTTTTAACCATCTACCCGTAACACCACACCAAGAGAGACTCTGTATAGAAAAGAAGGTAGAAGCCGTGGGCTCTGGAGTTGGGCAGTCCTGACCTTGATGAGAAACTCAATTTCTTCTCCCTCAGTGGTCCCATCTGCGGAATGGGAATCATAAACGTGGCCATCTCAGGGGTTGTTACGAGGAAGACTGAGATCAATGTATGTCCTACTTTGCCCTGCTAAACAAATGTAGCCAGTATTGCTGCACACACTGTGCACCCTTTGGGAGATTTTCTTCCAGGAATAAAATACAATTCAAAACAACCCAACCCAGTCCAATCCAATTCGAATGACACTATGTATATATAATTTTGCATCCTATTTATTTTTGCTCATCATTAAATTTTGGACACTTTCAGACAAATGACATTGACTTCCCTTTTACCACATTGCTTGTGACAGCTGGGTCATGTCTCATGGACTGGGCATGCCATCACTTCTCTCATCAAACCTACTGCTGGACTTAGACGTGACGTCCTTTCTTTTGTTGTTATTATATGTAATAATGTAGTGGAAAAAAACTTTAAAGCAAATTCTGTCCAGCATTTCTGAGCATTTTCTAAGAGATTCCTAGAAATGGAACTGTTGAGTCAAAAGGAATAAGTATTCTGGCTATGTTACCAAATTATGTCCAGACAGTTTTTAAAAATCAGTTTGGGTATCTGCAGTACATCTATAAATGTATTTACTTCTCTGCATCCTTGCTGATACATTTATGATTTTTTTGAAGTTTTGTAGATTTAACTTTCACCCTGCTTATTTAACTCATATGCAGAGTACAAAATGCAAAATGACGGGCAAGAGCCCCTCTAGTCGCTTTCTTAGTTACTAGGTGAAGAGATGAGTCCCTTGGTATTTAACGTTGAGTGTTCGGCAGCTGACAGAGCAGGCGTCACATCTCTCTTCACTCTGGTCCCTTGCCTGTAAATTGGGGATCATGTCTACCTCATAGGGTTGTTGTGAAGATAAAATGAGTTAATGCATATAAACCTGCCAGAGCTCATCTTGATAAATGTGGACTAGACCTCAGGAAGTACCATTCTCTTTGTTTGCTGCTGCTGTCAAATGTCGCAGGCACACCTCAGGGCCTGTCTGCAAAAGGGAAGAACACGGTGCAGGTCCCATGTCCTCCCTGACCCTCAGTTTCTTAATCTGTCAGGTGCGGCTGAGAACACCTCGTCTTGAAGAGATCACCGAGGGTTTCCTTCTCGGAGGTCTGGGCACATGTAAGGGTTTACTGCCTCTCTTCCAGCTTGATGAGACTTAAGATTCCAAAGAGAGGTGCCAACACTCCAGGCAGTCTGCCTAGAAGGGCGCCAAAGCCAACATCTGAAAGGGGAGTTGGAGTTAGCCAGCTGGACATGAGCAGAAGGGAGCCCCAGGCAGAGCAAGCAGCAGGGGCAAAAGCAGAAGTTTAGAAGGGCCTCAGGTGGGGGACGTGAAAGGCGAGAGAGCAAGCGGGAGCCTGAAAGCGCGACTTGTGACCTGATGTTTAATCGTTTCAGGCTTGGGCTGTTACAAACAGCGTGTCTGTAAAAGTTATTCTATAAACGCCTGGGTGTCCGTGAGCAAGCATTTCTATTCTACCTAGGATAAAACTGGTTGGGTCATAGAGTATGCAGATATTCAGTTTTAGTTGATATGTAGGCTTCGTGTTTCTTTCAACATTACTATGAAAAATTTCAAACACACAGAAAAGTTGAAAGAACAGTATAGTGAGCATCTTCACACCACCACCAGACACTATCATTAACGTTGTGTTGCACCTCTTTTGTCGTCACGACCCCCTCCACCAGCTGGCACACTAGGTGTGAGGCACACTAGCGAAGTAATGCTCAAAATTCTCCGAGCTAGGAGTCGACAGTGCTTGAACCGAGAACTTCCAGATGTTCAAGCTGGATTTAGAAAAGCAGAGGAATCAGAGACCAAATTGCCAATATCCGCTGGGTCATAGAAAAAGCAAGAGAGTTTCAGAAAAACAGTTACTTCTGCTTCACTGACCACGCTGAAGCCTTTGACTGTGTGAATCACAACAAACTGTAGAAAAATCTTTAAGAGATGGGAATACCAGACCACCTGAACTGCCTCCTGAGAAATCTGTATGCCAGTCAAGAAGCAGAAGTTAGAACTGGACATGGAAAAACAGACTGGTTCCAAATTGGGAAGAGTACATCAAGGCTGTATATTATCACCCTGCTTATTTAATTTATATGCAGAGTACATCATGCGAAATGCCAAGCTAGATGAAGCACAAGCTGGAATCAAGACTGTCAGGAAAAATATGAATAACCTTAGATACGCAGATGACACCACCCTTATGGCCAAAAGCAAAGAGGAACTAAAGAGCCTCTTGATGAAAGTGAGAGAGGAAAGTCAAAAAACTGGCTTAAAACGCAACACTCAAAAAATGAAGATCATGGCAGCCAGTCCTATCACTTCATGGCAAATAGATGGGGAAACAATGCAAACAGTGAGAAATTTTATTTTGGGGGGCTCCAAAATCACTGCAGATGGTAACTGCAGCCATGAAATTAAAAGATGCTTGCTCCTTGGAAGAAAAGCTATTGACCAACCTAGACAGCATATTAAAAAGCAGAGACATTACTTTGCTAACAAAGGTCCATCTAGTCAAAGCTATGATTTTTCCAGTAGTCATGTATGGATGTGAGAGTTGGACTATAAAGAAAGCTGAGCACTGAAAAATTGATACTTTTGAACTGTGGTGTCAGATAAGACTCTTGAGAGTCCTTGGACTGCAAGGAGATCCAACCAGTCCATCCTAAAGGAAATTTGTCTTGGATATTCATTGGAAGGACTGATGCTGAAGCTGAAGTTCTAATACTTTGGCCACCTGATGTGAAGAGCTGACTCACTGGAAAAGACTCTGATGACGGGAAAGATTGAAGGCAGGAGGAGAAGGGGACAACAGGGGATGAGATGTTTGGATGTCATCACCGACTTGAGTCTGAGCAAGCTCCGGGAGTTGGTGACAGACATGGAAGCCTGGCGTGCTGCAGGCCACGGGGTGGCAAAGAGCTGGACACAATGGAGCGACTGTACTGTGCTGAGCGCTTATCTCATCATGTCTCCATCAATCCTTCTGCCTCATACCCACTCACCCATCCTGGGTTCCCCCAGCATCTATTTCTAAGAACCAAAAAACTCTCCCACCCCTCCCACTGCCCAGTGAGGGCTCCTCACCCCTCACTGGCCATAACTGCTTTCATGCCCATGAGTCTGCCAATCGCCACCCAGGAGAACAGAACCACATGATTGGCACAGACTGATCAACATTTCCCATCTGGAGCTGGGGCAGAGCCCCTCTTCCGAATGCTGGGGCTGCCTGATGATCCCTGAGTAGGATCTGAGTTCGGTTCTGAGGAAGAAGGGGAGATGGCTGTTGGCTCCCCGCTCCAGATGGCCCCTTAGTAGACAGAAACGGGCTGTATGAAAGCCGCGCATCCCGAGGCCAGGAGCATCCCATATGCACGAGAGCCAGGCGCCTCCAGTTGGTTTCTTGCCTCACTGGCTCCTGGTTGCGACCCCCTTGGGTCCTAGCAGGACTTGGGGGCCCAGAAAGCAAGGGATATGTCTGCGGGAAGCAGGAAGACTTGGCCTAGTTGAGCCAGTGCTGAGCACCCATCAGGGACCTCCCATCCCTAGGTTTTGTTGACTAAAAAAAACAAACCATCTGAAAGTTGAGAATTCTGTTTCATTTGCAACATTCCTGAGGACTTAAGCCCAAGATACATACAGTCTCTCACATACCTCTCAGGGACTATTTCAAAGAGTTAAGTGAGGAGTCAGGCTATATAGAAGTTTAAAAAAAAAAAAAAGCAGGTAGTTAAATATCAAAAGATTAGTGCTAATTAAAGAAAACCAGCCATCTCAAGTCCATGGATTCAGTGCTTTTCCATGCCTGCCAATTCAGGAGGCCTAAGAGGCATAGGTTCGATCCCTGGATCAGAAAGATCCTCTGGAGAAGAATATGGCAACCCACTCCAACATTCTTGCCTGGAGATTCCCATGGACGGAGGAGCCTGCCGGGCTACAGTCCATGGGGTCGCACGGAGTCAGACACAACTGAAGCGACTTAGCACGCACACATGCATGCATGGGAGAATGCAGGTCTGGGCTTATTGAAATTTGATATGCACCTTAACTATCTGGACCCAGGATCCTGTTTTTCTCAATCCCAAATCGCAGGGTGCAGCATCAGGGTAGCTGCGGTGGCTCAGAGTTTGATGGCTGCAGCACCCTCTGTTTATTGAAGTGGCAGCCTGACGTCCCTTGTTCTCGGTTCCAACCCTGAGGTGCCTGTGTCAACTTCAAAGAGGCAGGTCTGAGTTAAGAAGCCTGTCCCCGCCAGCTCAGAACCATGCCTGGCACGTAGAAAAGTGCTCAGTAAATACTGCCATTACATTCGGCTTTGGGCAGACTACTCATCCTCCCCAGGTCTCAGGTTCCTCATCACAAAAAGGGAAAGGTAAAGACAAAGGATGGCTGGAGGACAGCTGCTCTATGCTGCAGTGGCTTTATGGACTTCGTGGTGAACAGCGAGATGAATCAGCTCTCTGCTGGCATGTACCCCTTCCTTCTTGGATTTCCCTGTGCTGTGCAGTGGGTTCTCGTTGGTTATCTATTTTATAGGTAGTATCCACAGTGTATATGTCAGTCCCTATCTCCCAATTCATTCCACCCCACTTCCCCAAACCCAGTCCAGGGAATGAGCACCTCTGATTTCAGGACATTAAGTTAGTCGTTAGTACTACAGAATTATTCCTTGTTCATTCGCTCAGTCGTGTCCAGCTCTTTGCCACCCCATGGACTGAAGCACTCCAGGCTTCCCTGTCCTTCACTATCTCTTAGAATTTACTCAGACTCACATCCATTGAGTAAATGATGCCATCCAACCATCTTATCCTCTGTTGCCCCCCTCCCCCCCCCCGCCCTCACCCTTTCCCACCATCAGGGGCTTTCCCAGTGAGTCAGCTCTTTGGATCAGGCGGTCAAATTATTGGAGCTTCAACTTCAGCATCAGTCCTTCCAAAGAACATTCAGGATTGATTTTCTAGGATTGACCAGGATCGATCTCCTTGCCGTCCAAGGGACTCTCAAGTGTCTCCTCCAGCACCACAGTTCAAAAGCATCAATTCTTTGGCAGTCAGCCCTCTTCATGGTCCAAGTCTCACATCCATACATGACCACTAGAAAAACCATAGCTTTGTATCTATATGGACCTTTGTCAGCAAAGTGATGTCTCTGCTTTTTAATACACTGTCTAGGTTGGTCACAGCTCTTCTTCCAAGGAGCAAGCGTCTCTTAATTTCATGGCTACAGTCACCGCCCACAGTGATTTCAGAGACCAAGAAAATAAAGTCTGTCACTGTTTCCACTTGTCCCCATCTATTTGCCATGAGGTGAACAACAAGCCGGTGGGGGAGTGTTATTCTTGAAGTGAGGGTTGGAGGGAGGAGGAAAGAGAGCAGGTGCTCATTTTCAGGTTTCTGGTATCCCAAGTCCCTTCTTCCCACTGGACCTGCTTAGAAACCATCTGCTGTCAGGAGAACTGACCCCCCATCACACCTGGGTGTGCAGCCAACTCTGTCAAAGTGCAGCTCTCTGCTTGCATACCCCAGGGATGGGGAGCTCACTCACTACCAAGGAAGCTTGTTCTGCTGTTGGAGAGTCCTGACCAGGAGAATGTGCTTCCTTCAGGTGAACTGGAGTCCGCCTCCCATCCACCCCTGGCACACATACCTTTGACCCCTCTGGGGTCACAGAACACTCTGACCTTCTACTTTATTTGCTTATTCATTTAGTCGATGAAATTTTTTTAAGGAAAATCACTTCACTTTCCTAAGCATTATTTTTTCATCCATCATATGGAAGTAATCAGGCCTATTGTCACCAGCAAAACCCATAAACAATTCTTAGGGAATATAAACGGAATGTGGGTAATAAAAATGTCTATTCTCTTTCACAGTTTTCCTTTGCCCTTAGTCTAGTTTCATTTTCTAATAGGGTGCTGCAGGCAGAGGTCTTGCACCCAGTTCTTTAGACCAGAGTTCCTAGGGTGGCAGAAACTCTTCACCCAACACTTCTGCTCATGGCACCACAGTTCAAGATAGTGATGGCAGGCCTTGTGCAGAGATGCTGTGCTCGGCACTTGGATCTGAATCCTTGAGTAGCATAGATGTGTCCCACCAGTAAGAACTCTGCCTCCTCCCTGCCGAGGAGAACAAGAAATTCTTGCTTTTGAGTGGCAGGACCCAAACACACAACAAAAAAACAATACTGCTGGAGAGTCCTGCCCCAAGGGTTCAGAAAGCCCCCCACCATTTTGGGGGAAACTTTAGCTAAAGACCTAAAAGATATACTTTGATGAAATACTACAACCATTCTGAAACACCTAGCCAATGAAGGATATAAGGTGTCCAGGAAAAAAGGCTCAAATGTCACAAACAAGGGTGTTTTATCCAGGCTTCATTCTCACAGAAGGTCAGAGAAGCCACCCCAGGAAAGGCAAGAAACCATTTACCGCCTCACCTGTGCTAAGACTGGAAGACAGCTTATGGGTTTCCTGAGGATGGCTGGGTTTTGTAGCATCTGGATCCCTAACTATGGTCTAATAGCTAGGCTTCTATATGAAAATTTGAAAGGAAAGGTAATGACCCTTCTGAATGGAATTTAGGATACAAAGGGGCCTTTTAAGAACTGGAAAAGCAATTACGTTGAGTCTGGCTCTGTCCCTCTCAGATTAACTAAACCCTTTGACCTTTGGGGGCTTCCCTGGTGGCTCAAACAGTAAAGAATCTGCCTGCAGTGTGGGAGACCTGAGTTTGATCCCTGGGTTGGTAAGGTCCCTTGGAAAAGGGAATGGCAACCCACTCCAGTATTCTTGCCTGGGAAATCCATGGACAGAAGAGCCTGGCGGGCTATAGTCCATGGGGTTGCAAAGAGCCGGACACGACTGAGTAACTAACACTTAGAACTTTGCTTTCATAAGATTTCATAAGAGGATTGCCCCCTCACATATTAGCTCAGAAACTGGGACCACTTGCTCAGGTGATTACTTATTTCTCTAAACAATTAGATCAAACCGCCAAGGGGTGGCCTCCTTGCCTATGGACTGTAGAAGTTACCACAACCCTGCAAAAGGAGGCTTTAGTTAAAAGTTAATATCTGGTCAGTCCATCACTATATGGACCCCACACCAAGTTCAGGCTTTAGTTAGTTCTAAGAAAACAGAATGGGTATCCCCCAGAAGGTCAATCCAAGTTCAGGCTATGCTTTTAGACAACCCAGTGGCTACCTCAAAACCCTGACACACACTGAATCCTGCCACCCTGCTATCCACAGAAATGGGGCCCCTGGAACATGACTGTACAGAAACCATAGATAAACTATTCCAAGCTTTATGACTGACTGCTCTGATCTCCTTGCTGTCCAAGGGACTCCCAAGCAGGATAAAGCTCAGCCTTAGAGTGGTTTCACACTTTATTGAGATATTGGGAATCTTGACTTTTAAAGCTAGCATTGTGAGGTTAATTGGATTGATGCTCTTTTTTTTTCCTGATTGAGATATAATTCTGATATATATAATTCAGATTTATAGTACCATAAAATTTACTCATTTAAACTATGCAATTCAATCTTTTTGGTATACTTACATGGTAAGTATGTAACCCCAAACCTAAGAAGTCAGCCTCTCCCAAACCCCAAAGAGTAATGGTTCACAGATGGGAGCAGTTTTATGAGAGAGGGGAAAAGGCAAAAAGGCGGTGGGGTATGCAGTGACCTCCCAGACACAAGTCACAGGAGCAAAAAGCCTACCCCAGGGATTTTGCTCAAAAGGCCATGCTGACAACCCTCACCTGACCCTCAGAGCTCGGGGAAGGGAAGGTCTTAAATCTCTACAGATTCCCAGTATGTATATACCATCCTGTACACACACACACGCACACACGGCTATTTGTAAGGAAAGAGGTATGCTTCCTGCAGAGTATAAACGGTGAAACCTGGATTAAGCATACTGAAGCTTTGAGAACTAGCACAGCTTCCAAAAATCATGTGGCAGCAGTCCACTGCAGGAGTCACCAACAGAGAGATGCAGAATTAATAAAACGAAACAACAAGGTGGACGCAACTGGCAAAGGGAAGCCCTAGAGCCAGAGACCTGGCAACCACTGCTCAGACCTCAAAGGCCAGATCCATCCAATTACTCCCCAGTTGACACAAAGGAAGAATTAGACAAAGCCCCAAATGGGGCTTCAACAGAGATCTGGGGGTGACTAGTTAGTAAACACGGGCAATACTTCTTTCCCCAAGCAGCGGCTCATCAAGCCAGGAAGGAGGCTCAGCAAGGAACTCACTATGTGAGGGAAGCCCCACATAACTGGTTTGTTGTCTGTGTGCGTGCTAAGCCGCTCAGTCATGTCCAGCTCCTTGTGACCCCATGGACTGCAGCCCGCCAGGCTCCTCTGTCTATGGAATTTTCCAGGCAAGAATACCGGCGTGGATTGCCATTTCCTCCTCCAGGGAATCTTCCTGACCCAGAGATGGAACCTAAGTCTCCTGCATTGTGGGCGGATTCTGTAGCACTGCTCCACATGGGTTGAATTGATTGGTTGATGGTGTGGTAACTTCCGGGATGAAAAGTAACAGCCCTAACACAAAACCCACCAGAGGCCCACCGATAAGGCCCATTCAGACCTGAGGGACTTATCCTAGGGAAG
>ML660201.1:50683479-50762410 GCA_007570785.1 Antilocapra americana | reverse complement strand
CCG
This sequence comes from Antilocapra americana, assembly GCA_007570785.1. Classification (NCBI taxonomy): domain Eukaryota; kingdom Metazoa; phylum Chordata; class Mammalia; order Artiodactyla; family Antilocapridae; genus Antilocapra; species Antilocapra americana. The sequence goes on along the minus strand of ML660201.1, from coordinate 50,762,407 downwards.
TGTCTCATCGGCTCGGACAGCACCGGGCCGGAGGACCCTTTCAGGGGACCCAGGCGAACTGGTCAGGTCGGGGCCACTGCCTGTAGGTCAGCGGGTCCTGACGAGACAGGGGTGGGCGCGTGTGCTCCTGGTGGCCCTCCGCGCTGTGGCCCGCCAGGCCCTCTGTCCACGGGATCCTCCAGGCGAGGAGGCCGGAGCGGGGTGCCGTGCCCTCCTCGGGGGATCAGACTTGCGCCCCTTGCCTCCTGCGTGGGCAGGCAGGTCCTTTACCTCTGCTCCACCTGGGAAGCCCCGGGGGTTGGGCAGGGGTTAGTTATTACTAGCTGGGGTGTATCCCGAAATGCAGAATTTCAAGAATCGGAAACTACAAGCGCATCTCCTTGGAGCACTGGCCTGTGATCAATTGTGTGCCAGTCCTGGCCGCCCAAAGACCCACGAGACACAGCCACTCCCTTCCAGCCGCAGTGGGGGAGACCGAGGGAGCAGAAAGGGGATGACTTCGCCCGGCAGCTCTCACAGCAAGGAGGGCCCCCCAACACACACACACACACACATGCAGCCTGGCCGGGTGAGCCTGGTACCAACCAAGGAGGTGACTTGAAGGAGTGGCTTTCGGGAAGAAAAGGGACAGTTAGCGCAGTAGGAGTGTGAGTGAGGGGTGGTCCTGCTACAAACCAAAGCCTGCGTGCATCTCTCCACCCCCACCCCTGCAGGAAACCCCATGCCCACAGCCCTGTCCAGCTCTCCTCAAATGAAGGGGACACCCAGGTCTTCCTTGATTGTTTAAATAATTTCACTAGGAAGTTGCAAAACTAGTATAATTCCTGTACAGCCTTCCCCCAGATTTCTCAGCTGGTCTTTCTCCACACGTGCCTGTTTCCTCATCTCTTTCCCACTCGACACACACACGACACACACATGCACGTACCACATATGTGTACGTAATTATTTTTCCTCAGTCATTGGAGAATAAATTGTAGACAAGGTATTCCTTCACTCCTGAGTATTTCAGCATTGTGTTTCCTAAAAGCAAGGATGTTCTCGTACGTATCCACAAAGCAAGTCAAAATCGGGAAAGTAACACTGACACAGTATTATTATCTCATCTTACTAAAATTTTTAATTTATTAAAACGTCACCTAGTGTCCCACTAACGCCCTTTATAACAAAAGAATAAAAGTTTTTTTTTTCCCTCTGGCCCAGGGTCTAATTTGGGAGGAGGCATTGCATTCCGTTGTCATGTTTCCTTACTCTGAAAATTTTTTCCATTTTGCCTTTTATGACCTTGATATTTTTGAAGAGCGTAGGCCAGTTGATTCATAAAACGTCCCTGAATTTGGGTTCTTGAATTGTTTTATACAGTGCTCCAGCCAACTTTCTCCATCAGAAAGGCTGAGCATTAATATGTACCAGGCCCACTCCTACCTCTTCTCGTTAGTGACTATCTCACCTCATTAGTGACTGTCCACTGTCCCAACTCTCTTAGACCCTTACTCCCTTATTTCTCCCACAACTGTAAAAGGCTTATTCCTATAATAAATCCCTTATCCCATAACACTCGGAGCATTTCTGCTTCCCAGACAAACCCTGCTGGACAGACTTAAAAGTGACAACAGGACGGAAACTGGTGAATCTGGGTGATTGTTGAATCAGTCTTAAAACTGCTCTGTAGAATTCAATTTTTAAATAAGATTTTAAAACTAAGTAGTTTGAGGAATGAGTCACAAGAGAATGAGTGTTGGTAACTAAGTGCTCTTACCGCCTTATAGTTTAGCACAGTGAAACCATCTCCCTTATGTGGCTCAGAATTACTTTCTATTCACTCAGTCCAAGACTCTGGGGGAAGTCCAGCTCCATGTCCCTTGATTTTGAGCCCAAATCTCTCTCTGTTGGGGAAAAATATTTTCATGTTTTTTGTGTGTGTCTACCACTGTTCTGATGAAAGAGGTTATTGTGCCCCCACCCCCAAGAACTGAGGGTCCAACACTGTATATCATAGAACCTTTATTATTTTTTCCTCTATATTCTTAGAAACGTACATAACGCCCGTGCTCTAGTTATAACACCATTTATAGACATTTAAAATGCATCTTCATTTATAAATATTTTACATTTGGTCCATAGAACAGATCATTTTACTAAATAATACTGTAATTTTTTTTTAAAACAGGCTCTGTATATAGTTTGAATATGTATATATTACATATATTTTTTAATATAGAGATAGATTTACTTGGTGTTCTGAGAATAAACCCTTATTGCAAAAAAAAAAAAAGCATATATGATAATACAATATCTTTCCCTCCCCAGGGCCAATACTAAAAAAAGTTACACGTATTCACAGTTCTCACAGTAATTGTACGACACATAATATTGTGCTATATATGTAGGTTTGGATGGAAATCAGTTACAGGATTTCTTGCCAAACACCTCACTTAGATTTGCTTACAAACATTATTAAATACGCTGCATTTGTCTTCCAAAGACTTGCTCTTAGTTCCAGAATGAAGAACAAAGAGAAAGTTAGACATCTTCCTGCCCTTATTTTAAAAGAATTCACGCCAAGGCTGAGGGGTGGGACTATGAGACACAGAGAAGGGTTTCTTTTGTTCTAAACCCTATAATTTAACAGTACAAATGCATTTTGATCCTGGATTCACCAGTTGGCATTTGGGATGCCTTAGTGATGAGACTATTTTACAGATGACTTCAGGAAAAGCTTGTGAGATTTCCTACACAATATCAAATGAGACCCTAGGTACCACATGTGAGGATGAAGGTACGTATGTGTGTGTTTCTATGCATACATAAAACTTTTTTTTTCTCTACAAGAATGTGCTTAATATTCTGAGAGTAATACCTTATTGCAAGAACTGGTATGCTGGTTCACTTCTGGATGAGGATGATAGATTTTAAAAAACCCACAGTCACAGTTATTTACCATAGTTATTAAGGATTAGTTGTAAAACACAGCTCGTGAGTTTAACTAGCTAAGGAGTACAGGGTACAACGTATGACTTGCTACATGGGAACCCATGTTCCCAGCAAATGAGAAACTGTTGAATTGCTGGAGCTTGCAAGAAACTGTCTTCACTGGATCTGCTATGATTACCACCACCCACCTTCGCCATCACCACCACCACTGTGGAGCCTAGTTCTTGAAAAGAACAAACACTACCTCCCGATGAAGCAGTTTTAATCTCGGAAGCACTTGGGGAGGGGGTCTGGGTTAACACCAGCCCCTTGGTTACTGGGCTGGTGGGTTTTAGTGGCAGCGAGGAGATGCCCACTGGGGAATTTCAGAGGAGGGGAGAGGGCAGCAGGCGTGACTGGGGTGGCCGTAAGGGGTAAGACGGTTCAAGAAGGACACAGTTAAGACCACTGGATCCACTTTGCAGTCAAGCACAGAGCCTCATTTTCATTTCCTAAGGATGGTTCTGTGCTCTGCAAAGCAGGCTGGCCTAAGAAAAGGGCTCCTGGTTAGGGAACCTCCCCGGCGGGATCAGAGCCCCTCCACCACCAATGGTGGTTAAAAAAATCAGTTGTGCTTTGTAGCAGTTTTCCGAAGAGCAGGGGGTTTGTCTGGAAGGATGGCTGTTGGGCCAGGTGCCCTCAGAATGGCCTGGTGAGGAGTGTGGATCGGGGTGGGGGGGTGAGGGGGGAAGTAGGAAACAGTGCAGAGATGCCTGTTTAGTTGGGTGGAAGGGAAACAGGTTACTGGATCGACTGCTTGAGAAAGCAGCTCTGGGGATACTGACGGACCTGCGGGGGTGGGCGTGGGGCTGTCAAGCTGCCTCGGGAAGGAGAAAAACAGAACATGAAAGCGCTGGCTCCCTGCTCTTATTAAAGGTGAGCTCTCCCTGGAAATGCCCATTATACAGAAAATACCCTTTTCACGCACACAGAGCAGCATTCCTGGCAGAACCCAACTCCTGCCAAGCCGGAAATAACAGTCATGGGTTTTGGCAGTAAGAGAACAGTCAGGAATTAAAACTAAAAGCCAGCCAGGAGCGCACGGCCTCGCTGCGTCTCCCTGGCTGGTGGGGTAGTAAAAAAGATCTATTACAGCGGTCACACAGGCCGATGCTGACGGGGGACGGGGGAGGCCGGGTTATAAAGGTCACCAGCCGTCGAGCATCTACTCCTCCCACCAGCGGGAGCCCCCCACCTCGGGGGGTGTGACTGTCCCCACCTCCTTCTCTTTGCCTGGTGATGGTGTCTGGACTCGCCACTCGAGGTAGGTTGAGACAGACGGTATCTCCAGACATCAAGTGGTGGTCACGTGCGGCCGGGGCGGGGGGTGAGAGCGTGGGCGGGCGAGCCGCCCGCACGCCTAGATGTAGGCCTCCTTGCTGGCTGAGCCGCTGGCCTGGGACTGCTCCGGACCGTTCTCCGGGCGCACGATGTCCTCACTCGGCTGGATCATGACCTGGATCCGCTGCGGGCGGCAGAGGGATTTGCGCTAGCGTGGCGCGGGGCTGGCTTCTCGTGGGCCCACCCACGTTCCAGGGCCCTCCCCGACTTGCAAGGCCTGAGCTCCCAGCCCCCTGCTGCTCCTCTGCCAACTGCTCCCCGGGGCCACGCCCACCCCTTCACACGGGTCATTGTAGCAACTCTCCTGTGGGCCACCAGACCCCCTCTACTTCCGTTCTTGCCCCCACCCTTTTCATTCTATTTTTGACACCCCAGCCGGAGGGATTAGTGAGAAGAGAAGTCAGATCAGGTCCCTCCGGACCCAACAGTGGCTCCCATTTCCCGGAAGTCCTAGAAGGCCCCACAGGACCTGGCTCCCCCCATCCTCACCCCCCTTCACCGTAGACCTCAGTATTCCCCCTTCACTCCCCTACTTCCTCCACTCTTGCTGGCAAGCCTCCTCTCTGCTCCTCACAAGCACCAAGCAAGGGTCCCTGCTGTCCCCACTGGTTGGCACATCCTTCCTTTCAGATGGTGACACAGCTCGACCTCTGTCTCCTTAGGTCTGGCTCACTGTTATCTCCCCAGGGAGCCCTTGCCCAGCGCCCTCTAAGCCCCCTTTCTCCATATTGCTCAGCCCCATCAAGCCTGACTTTATTTAATTGTGGATCTTTCTCTCTTAGACTGTATTGTCCATGGTGGTGATGGTTGAGTTCCTAAGTTGTGTCTGCCTCTTTGCATCCGCATGGACTTGCAAAGCCAGGTTCCTCCGTCCATGGGGATTCTCCAGGCAAGAATACCGGAGTGGGTAGCCACGTCCTCCTCCAGGGGATCTTCTTGACCCAGGGCTTAGACCCATGTCTCCTGCACTGAGGGCGGATTCTTTACTGCTGAGCCACTAGGGACGCCCGTGAGGATGGGACTGTGCCTCAGGGCTGTGTCCCCAGCACTGACAGTAGTGTCTGGCACAAAGCATGTCAGCTGATGGGGTGATCCTCACCCAGCTTCTCTGCATGCCCCCCATCCTACCCCATCGGCATCTGTTCTCAGACAAGCCTTCCCGTTTCCCACCACAGGGCCTTTGTACAGGCTGTGGTCTTTGCCACTCTGAGAACTGACTACCTTTTGAGACTTAGTAGACAATCACGGGAAACAAAAGCCTTGGACGTGGAGTTGGAAGAAAAGGCTGTAAGTGCCCTGCCCTGCTGATACCTGACTGCAAGGGGTGGGGAAGCGGCCTCCTGACACGCCTTCCCTGTGCTGCAGACCCGCATCCCCTCCTGCCAGCTCTGAGTGGGTCTGGCAGGTACCTCTTGGTGGGAAGTCAGGCTGAGAAGCACGGAACCAGGTCCTCCCCAGCTGTGGCCCTGCTTCCGTCTTCAGTGAATCCCCCAGCCCATACTTACTCCATCAGTGTCTCAGCCCCTGGACCTCCAGCACAGCCTTGTTCACTCAAGGATTCAAAACTAATTTAGCAAAGAGCTGCTGTGGACCCAGCATGTCCCAGGGGGCCCCGATGGGGGCAGCGTGCCTTTCATGAGGTCCAGAGTTAAGCTCTTAACATATCTGATTCCACCCTTCACCTGCTCCTCAATGGCTCCACACAACCCTCAGGATAAAGTCCAAAGTTCTTGCCCTGGTTTTCCAAGCCCTTCAAGATCTGGTCCAACCTTCTTACACTTCCAGCCTCATCTCTCATCCCCTCCCAACAGGCCTCCCCACTCTACCTGCCAGCTGTACTGATCAGTTTATACCCCTGGGCCTTTGCACATGCTCCCTATCCTCTTCCAGGAACATTCTCTCTGCTTCTAGCGTTTATTTTACATACCTATTCTTTTCAGATTTGTTTCTCTTATAGGTTATTACAAACTATTGAGTAGTGTTCCCTGTGCTACACAGTAGGTCCTTGCTTATCTGCTTTATGTATAAGTATACATATACATATACATATACTGTATATATGTTAATTCCAAGTTCCTATATATATGTGTATATATATATACACATATACATATACTGTATATATGTTAATCCCAACTTCCTAATTTATTCCCCACCTACCTCCTTTCCCTTTGGTAACTGTAAGCTGTTTCCTATGTCTGTAGATCTATTTCTGTTTAGTAAAGGAGTTCGTGTGTATCTTTCCTTCCTGCTTCTACTTTTAAGTGTGGTTTGTCCTTAGGCCCCTTCTTTGTCATCCCCTCTTTCAGAAAGCCTTCTCTAAGCTTCCTCAATGCAGGCAGGGCTAACCCATCTCCCTGGTTCACCCCAGTCGTGACCTCTGACACTCTACTGCCATTGGCTATCGACCTGTCTTCTCCCCAGCTAGACTGTGCTCACAAGGGTAGCGGTGGCACTCAGCACAGTCGAGAAGGGGGCCCAGCGACAGGAAGGGTAAGGGATGGGCTTACCTGCTTCAGGGAGCCCTTTAAGGTGAGGAACATGTAGGCCATGTATCCGGGGATGAGGACCATGGAAGACAGGGCCATGAGCCAGCCCACGCCCTGGCCCCACTTGGGGAAGACGTAGTTCCCCATGGTGAGAGGGGTCATCTGCACAGCACTGAAAATGAACACACCCTGGGGAGGGGGAGAAAGGCAGGGGCAGGCGGTCACTCAGACTGGAATGCCAAGGCCCTCCCTTAGACCCTGTAGATGGTAGGTCCACTGTACTCCACCCCTACCCTGGAGCTGACAAGGGCTCTCATAAGGGCCCAGCATCTTGGGAATCCTGCACCCAGGGCCACTGCTAGGACATAAGGTAACTTTGTGTAGAACAGAAGAAGCCACCATCTCTGAGAGGACCAACAGTAAAAGGTGCCTTCTCTGTGACAACCAATAGAAAGGGGCTTCCCTTCTGGGAGAGCCAGTAAGAAAAAGGTGCCCTCTCTGGAAGAACCAATAGCAAAAGGTGTCTCCTCCGGGGAGACCAATCACAAAAGGCATCCCTTTGTTCCAGGTAACCAGACTGTCAAGCAGAACAAGGGTGGGAGGTCGCCCCCAGCCTGCCGTTGGCTGGGTGCCCGTGTGTAGGACACAATATATGCAGTGGCCCAGCCCCACTGCAAGGACCTGGGTGGTCCCTCCCAGGCAGGTTCCTGCCTTAGTTTCCCCTTGCAGGAGGGAACGAGGGATGCTGGGAATGTGAGGCCTCCCTGTGTGGATGGTTTGGCTCCAGAATCAGGCCAGCGTGGTCTGAGCACAGCACCTGCCCACTGGGTGAGGCTGGCTGAGCCTCACTGGGTGAGCCCTGCAGCGGTGAATTGGAGCAAAGACAGCTACTGCGCTGAGGTTCGTGAGGACTAAGGGAACAGAGGGAATGCTCAGCACAAATGGGAGGGAGCAGTATTCCTAGGGAATAGAGGTCCGGGGCTCTTCCACCGGCCTTTGGCTCCGGAAGTTTCTCTCTGGCCCTGAGTCACCCCAGGGCCCGGTCTGGCCCTGCCCTTACCGCCACAATGATGGGGGTGAAGAAGGACCAGCAGAGCTTCCACCAGATGCAGGGCCTGGAGCCGACCATCTCTTGGATGTTGTCGTAGAACCGGTTGACGCCTGTGACAGTTGGGATGAGAGCAGGAGGGATGAGGCAGCAGTGGGGGCTGCAGGCTCAAGGCCCTGACCTGCTGCTTCCTCACACTGCGACCACGGCCAAGTCACCTAACCGCTCTGAGCCTCAGGTTCCTCATCCGTGACACAGGGCGAATGCTCCAGGGTAGGGGGTCCTCATTAGCTAAGTGCTCAATAACCAAAGCCCCCCACGCAAGTAGGGCAGTCACCTGAGGGTGAAAACATCTACCAACCCAAGGATGTCCCTACAGGAAGCAGTCCCACCAGCCTCAGCTCCCTCCCACTCAACATCTCTCCCAGCAACGCCTTCAAAGCTTTGTTGGGCAAAGGAGGTTTTCCCTGATGATCTCATGCATGAGCGGCTGCTGACAGACTGCATGGAAGAATTGCCATCCTTGCAGAAAGAACTCTGCAGAGGTCCTGAAGCTCATGAGAGTGACACTGGGCACTGCTCAGACTAAAACCAAACTCACTGATAATGAGGACCTGGGAGGGTCAGACCAGGTGGAGAGCAAGAAGGGAGAATGATGAGGAGGGTGAGGTGGCAGGACGACAGGGACCCCAAGGGACCCTGGGGAACACTTCTTCCAAAACTATCAACTTGCTGTGACAACCAAAGTACCCAAAAGGACAGCTTTTTCACTATCAGGAAGGTGAATCTAGAAACTCAGGCCACAGAATCAACAAACAAGAATCACCATGTCCTGCATTCTTTGTTCTATGGTTTATTATTGCTGTTGTTCAGTTGCTAAGTCTGACTCTGCATCCCCATAGATGTAGCATGCCAGGCTCTCTGTCCTTTACTATCTCCCAGAGTTTGCTCAAATTCACATCCATTGAGTCGGTGATGCTATCTAACCGTCTAATACTCTGTCACCTCCTTCTCCTCCTGCCCTTGATCTTTCCCAGCATCAGGGTCTTTTCCAATGAGTAGCTGGCTCTTCGCATCAGGTGGCCAAAGTACTGGAGCTTCAACTTCAGCGTCAGTCCTTCCAATGAATACTCAGGGTTGATTTCCTTTAGGATTGACTGGCTTGATCTCTTTGCAGTCCAAGGGACTCTCAAGAGTCTTCTCTGGTACCGCAACTCGAAAAGCAACTTGAAAGGTGCTCAGCCTTCTTTATGGTCCAGCTCTCATAACCGTACATGACTATTGTTCTAAAACAGTGTGTGCTTGTAATTATAGCTTAGCTTTTAAAAAATATTTAACTTTAGATCTTTTTTTGCAGTTTTGCTTTTCTTTTTTTAGATAAAATTTCAAATAAATCTTTGATCCCCAAATTTATGAAGAAATGTTGGCTCCCATTTTAAAGGAGTTTAACTCAGAGGTCAGTTCAGTTCAGTTCAGTCACTCAGTCGTGTCTGACTCTGCGACGCCAGGCCTCCCTGTCCATCACCAACTCCCGGAGTTTACCCAAACTCTTGTCCATTGAGTCGGTGATGCCATCCAACCATCTCATCCTCTGTTGTCTCCTTCTCCTCCTGCCCTCAATCTTTCCCAGCATCAGGGTCTTTTCAAATGAGTCAGCTCTTCCCATCAGGTGGCCAAAGTACTGGAGTTTCAGCTAGGGCATCTTCTAAACATGGGACATCCTATGCTAACTTCCTTGAATTGCTGTGAGGACCAAATAAATTAATGTATGGAAAAGGCCTGGTGTTCAAGCTGTATCTGCAGAATGATGACTGGAGAAAGGGTGACTGAACAGATGAATGAAAGAATGAGGGAGGAGGGGTCGGCACTTACCATAAAACCAGGAAATGGAGACACATTCAAAGAACACGAGGAACAGCAGGCTCATGCCGCTGGCGGAGTAGTAATCGAAGAGTTTGAAGACATAAATGCCCCCCTGCAAGAGGAGAAGAGGGAGAATGGGTCCACTTGCCCTGGGGTTCAGTGCATTCAATCTATGGTAAACACAGGCTGTGCAGGCTGGGGTTAGGCCACTGCAGTAAGAAGGCCTGACAGTGGATTAGAGGAAGGACAAGGGGCCTTGCGGCCCTGCAAGGATGTGGGCGTGGACCCTGGGGACCAGGACTAAAATGTCTGAGTGGCAGAGGGAAACACCCCATTTCTGGGAAGGCTGGAGGGCAGAAAGAGCAGCGCGTCACCCGAGCCACATGTTCACAATGTCAAACGAGTCATGTCGCCCCCCCATAAGCGCTTCCATAACTTAAACAAGACCGTAACGTAACACATGACAAGTAAAGATACCTAAAATAAAATCCAAAGCGTATCTGGAACGTCCTGCACAACCTGGCTCTGCACCCACTACCTACCCCCTGATCCGTCACCTCCGCACTGGCCTTCTTTCTGTCCCCCACACTCGCCAAGTCCACGCCCACCCCGGGGCCTCCACACCTGCTGTGTGGCCCTCCTCTGGGGAGCCTCTCCCCAGGCTGGTTCTTCCTCACCAGTGAGCTTCCGCTCAGCTGTCCCTTCCTGACTACTCTGTCCCAGGCAGCGTCCCTCCCAGCCCTGCTGCTCATCCTCTGTCCACTCTGCTGTCTTGTTCTGCCACGTTGCCTGCAGAATCTGCAGTGCCACGCCAGACCCACAGCAGGCGGTGAGCAGCTACGAAGAATGGAGTAACGGACGACCAGTAAACCTGGGGCCAAACGGCATCTGGGTCCAGGGATGGCTTTGTGGATCATACACCAGACCCACAGGGCTGAGTTCACTGCTTTAGGCTCATTTGTATTTATCGTGTAATTCCTCAGTTGTGTGTCTGTCTTCCAACTAGACCGGGAAGCTCTTTCTTTATTTTTTAAAAAAAATGTATTTATGTGTTTGGCTGTGCTAGGTCTTAGTTTAACTGATGCACGTGGGACCCTCAGTTATAGCATTCAGGATCTAGTTCCCCGACCAGGGATGGAACCAGGGCCCCCTGCACTGGGAGCTCGGAGCGCTAGCCAGTGAAGCACCAGGGAAAGCCTCTGAATGCAGAGAGGCCTGCTCCCTGGTGGAAATGAAAGGAAGGGAGAGCATGAGCTTCCAAGGCCCAGCTCCAACCTGACTCCCCAGGCTAATTCTGTGAGTCTTTACGGCTCAGCCCTGCATTTCCTCCTCCAGGAAGCAGTCGGTGGGGCCCCACATCAGTTTGAGATGGGGCGCTATGTTCTCATTTCCCCCTCAGCGTCTGCATCTCCCACCAGCCTGGGAGCCCCTTGAAGGCAGGAGCCCCATCTGAGTCACGGCTCAGGGCTTGGCACAAAGATGGTGCTCAGAGAACATACGAGAGGTGGCACAGAGGGCCGGCCAGGGACCCCAGGCAGCAGCAGCAGCAGAGGCGTGCCGATGGGCTCACCTGGGTGATGTTGGACAGGCCAATCAGGTAAGAGACGAGGCAGACAGCGGCGATGAACAGCTCCCTGCGGTTGCGGAGCAGCCGGGGGTACTCATCCACCAGTGCGGTGATGAAGCCCTCCACCGTGCAGAACTGCAGGGTGGGGCGGAGGTCAGCCACCCGGGCAGCCGCAGCCCCAGCCCCCACCCCCAACCCCAACCAAAGTCCGATCCTCGGGCTCAGCAGGGCCAGGAGAGCCCAGATCCAGGCCTGACTCTCCTGCCACCTCCCTCCATGACCTTAGAAGAGGGCCTTCCTTCTGGGCATCAGTTTCCGCATCTGGAAACTGGGCAAGGTGGCTGACTTGTCCCTGACATCTCACATGTTGGAATATTCCAGGGGGTCTGAAACTTGCGGCATGTTCCTGGGGACCTAAGACAGTGGGCTGCTCTCCTGGCTTGTTCTTGGACCCGGGAGGCTGGAAAGGGCTCCTCAAGGTGCCAGGGATGGTGTCCTCACCTGGCTGTCAATGCCCAGCATGAGCAGCATGGAGAAGAAGAGGATGGCCCAGAGTGGAGAGATGGGCAGCTGGGTGACTGCTTCTGGGTACGCCAGGAATGCCAGGCCGGGGCCTATGGAGGGAGAGGCAGAGAGGAGAAAACACCAGGCCCTGAGCACCCACGGCCGCCCCAGCACAGCCGCCTCCTAAGCTTCATCTCATCTCACGTTCAGAGTCATCTTTTCAGTGAGTGTTGTCAGCCTCCCGTTCCAGGCAAAGAAACAGTGTGGGATGGGGCTGGGAGGGAGGCAGGGGGCTACAGGGTTGGGTTTGGAGGCAAGGGAACCGGTGAGACGAGATGAGCAACGGCAGGGGCCTGGCCAGCGGTGCGGAGAGTTCCAGGTGCAGAGAGGAGGGCAGCTGCAGAGACCCTCGGGAGGCAGAGTGGGCAGGTCCTGGTTTTGGTTGGTTTGTGAGGGAAGATGAGGGAAGCTGAAGAAAGGGCCAGGAGGCTGCTGGGGTCTGGCCTGGGCAGCCGACACTAGAACCCTTTGCTGTGATGGGAGCACAGGGTATAAGGCTCAAGGAGTTCAGGAGTTTGTGTTTGAGTGTCTGGCAGTGGGGTGGGGTGGGGCAACTATTCAGGAGATCATGGAAAACCTTGGAACAAGGAGACTGTCACCTCTCTGGGGTCTGTCTCTGAAAAGGGGGCAGCTAGGAAGCTCCTTCCATGGGCAGGGCAGATGAGGACCTCCGTGAAGAATGCCCTTTCTGCACGACCTGCCCAGCTCTCTCTCCACAAAGGGAACGGGCCAGTCACGGTGCCTCCCTGGGCCTCTGCGGTGTGCACAGGGGGTTCCGGTCCTTGGACCCTGTGGCAGGGAGCGCTGCAGGGTAGGGACACACGATGCCAGTGAGCCCGGGGGGCGGCCGAGGTGGGGAAGGCGAGGAAGATGGCAAAGCCTGTGCAGTTATTCCCTCCCCCCAACCCTCGCTGGGGCAGGTGCTGACCTGAGGCCGCCACGTCAGCAATGGACCTCTTGGTGACGTGGGCCATGAAGCCCACGATGGAGAAGATCACGAATCCAGCAAACATGCTGGTGCAGGAGTTGATGCAGCAAACGATGATGGAGTCCCTGCAGAAAGGGAGCGGTAGGGTCAAGAAGGGTGGGGCTGGTGGAGGGTGATCCAGTGGGCAGTGGTCATCGGGTGACCAGGTGGACCAGGGTAGCTGGGAGCAGAGCTACTGATGTGCCCACCCCCACCCTCCCAGGGTAGGGGCAGAACTAGGAGGAGTGGCCAGAAGGTGCTGGCTCAGAGATGGGTGGAGGGCCAGGAGGGGGCGTGGCCACGGAGGGATGTGGCCGTGGATGGGGCGTGACCAGGGCACAGAGGGTATGGTCACCGGTGGGCGTGGAGTGGAGGGCGTGGTCATGCGGGTCACCTGTAGACGTTGTTGTGGAAAGAGTTGTAACTCCCTAGAGCGATCAAGGATCCCAGGCCCAGCCCGTAGGAAAAGAAGATCTGGGTAGCCGCATCCAGCCACACCTTGCAGGCGGAATGATTTAAAAAAACAGTCAAAATTAGAATCACAGCCAGGGCACCCTAAGACCTTTTAGACTAATCGTCTCTACCAGGCAGCAACCAGAGTTTACATAAGGCAGTCAGGGACATGCGATGTTGTTCAGTCGCTAAGTCACGTCCGACTCTTTGCAACCCTGTGAACTACAGCATTCCAGGCTCCTCTGTCCTTCACTGTCTCCCAGAGTTGGCTCAAATTCACGTCCATTGAGTTGGTGATGCTATCTAACCATCTCACCCGCTGCCGCCCCCTTCTCCTGTTGCCTTCAATCTTTCCCAGCATCAGGGTCTTTCCCTGGAGACGTGTGACAACTTACCCTAAAGCTGGTATGGGGACTCGGGACTCAGGTGTGCTCTTAACTCAGTGCAGGCCCTCCAGGAAGGCCAGGAGATGAGGCCAGGAGAATCGCTCACCTCGGAGTCTGACAGCTTGCGGAAGTTGGGTGTGATGTAAAAGAGGATGCCTTCCTTGGCCCCGGGCAGCGTCACTCCACGGAAGAACAGGATGATCAGCATGATATAGGGATAGGTGGCGGAGAAGTAGACCACCTGGGAGGAAAGGGGGCGAAGGGTCACACCCCTCCAGCACACCCAGACTTTGCCCCTCCCCACTTTACCTACATCCATACCTGCTGTGGCTCTGGGCTTGGTTCTGGTTCATCTTCCTCCAGGAAGCCTTCCTGGATTCCTAACCTGCTCTGAATGGTCACTTTTCTGAAGCCCCTCCTTGGTATCCAAATCAAATAGGTCAGCACCCATCTCTTCCCTTTCCCTACCCCTCCAGTTTTTTAATTTTCATTTAAAGTATTCAAGTAATACATGTTTGACAAGGAAATTTTAAAATTATACATGCACACACACACAGGTAAAGTTCCTTTCAACAGTCCATAGAATACAAGTTACATGAGGGACAGGACTTGTTGTGTTCACGTCTCTCTTTTCCCAGTGCCTAGAATGTCCATGGTATATAGTAGACACTCAATAAGTGCCCAACAAATACATAAATGCATCGATGTTAATATTTTAATGTCTTCTTTTGAGGCTTTGCATATATGATTCCATTTTCCTACAATTGAGGCTCAATTCTTTTCATGTCTTCAAGACTTCACATATATGATTCCATTTTCCTACAAATGAGGCTCAATTCTATACCTGCCTTTTCAATTAACATGCTTAAAGTTAAAAAACACACAGTACAAACCACTTTGTTTCTTGTGTTGTTTACTGAATGCTGTTCAATTGTCTCCTAACATTGTGATTTTTAATTATACAAAACAGTCCCTCAGGAGGTCCTGCCACCCGATAGTCTAGTAGCCACATCTACCCTCTGTTTTACGATGGCTCTGCCCAGCCCAGAGGATCTCGAGAGACCCTGGCACTGTGCTAAGAGCATGACACACACTGTTTCCTTGAATCCTTACAAATTCCCAGAAGGTAGGTAACATTATTCCCATTTTACAGAAAGGGAACCGAGGAGGCACACAGCAATGAAGAGACCTGCTTAACTCAGAGTTGGATGAGGTTCCCTGGAGCTGACTCGTCACCCAGTGCAGAGATCCCCTCTGAAAACCCATCCCCTGCAGGTCCCCACTGTGCAGACCCCTTACCTTTCCAGTCCAGCCAACACCCTTCCAGATACAGAAATACACAAGGATCCAGGCGATGGCCAGGGTGATGGCCAGGGGCCAGCGGATCTGACCTGGCTTATCCAGCCCGTCTGTCATCTGATGCATGTTGCGCCTGGTGGAACACGGGAGGGAAGACAAAGTCATGTGGGACTAGCGGGGGCTGGAGTGACCTGGAGGTGCCCAGGGTGTGGACACGGGAAATAGCTTCCTCTGTGATGCTGCTGACAACTCTGATCACTGGGCTCCAAGAGCTGGGCAGAGACTGCGGGCCAGTTAAACAAAAGGGGACAAAGTACTGTGTGCTCAAGGGTCCTGCCAGCGCCTTCACTCAACCGCCAGGATGGCTCACCTGGGTGTCTGCAGTGGCCTTCCAGCAAGACCTCATCCCCTCTTCTGCTCTGTCCCCGCTCCAGCCCCGGGAGCCTTCTAATGTCTGATCATATCACTTTGCTGCTTGCAGCGAACAGCTCACTGCTGTTCTCAGCGTTGCTCTTCCCAAGTGACACACCTCATGGACAGCCCCCTGCACTTACTCCCAGAACTCTACCACGGCGCTGGTCATGTTGGTGGTGTTGATGATGCTATAGTTGGAGAAGCAGCGGTCTGTGTTCCAGGAGTTGTCACACTGTTTCCATGGCAGCGTCTGCAAAGACACAACAGCAGAGACAAGCCCCATAAGCCCCAGGAGCTGACAACAGTGGTCCCAGGACATCCCGAGCATCCTCACACCATCATGTCACCTCCTCTTTCCCAGAAGCTGCTGGGTGCTGGTCATGTTGTGCTCCCCATTTTAGAGATCAGAGAGGGGCAGCAACTTGCTCAAGATCACACAGCTCCTAAGCGTCAGAGCTTTACTCTTGAAAACCAGCTCTCCCAAGCTGTACCATAAGGTCTTCCACGTCCACCTTGGGGCTACCTCCCAGCCACGTGACCCTGCGTAAGCGACCTTGCCCATCTGAGCCTTGCACATCCAAGTTAACAGCAAACACTTACCGTACTTGTTCTTTGCTGGGTACAGTTCTAAGCATTTCACACATATTTACTCCTTCAGCCTCACACAACCATATGAGGGAGGTTTTACTTTAAGCCCCATTTTATAAACAAGGGCACTGTGGCTCAGAGAGGTTAAGTCTCTTTCCTGAAGCTGCACAGCTGGTATACACTAGGGGTCAGGATTTGAACCCAGGCTGTCTGGGTCCCTGTAAGATAGGCTAACGATGCCATGACTTTTGGAGAGACATGGGCAGATGAAGACAAACCATGCCCGCCCCCCCTAAGAGGAATGGCCCCATTAGCAGAATGGTGGTAAGTGGATGGGGGGCCAGTCTGGGTCTGGTTTCCTCAGGGTGGGGGGTGGTCCAAGGGGCCACTGACCGTGGTGAAGGAGTTGTACAGGTAGTAGATGGCCCAGGAGATGATGACGATGTAGTAGATGTTCAGCCAGAAGGACAGCACCGCAGCAGCGAGACCCACACCTGGGGGCAGACCCGCCAGCGCACATTCATTTAGTAAAGTACTAACCGTCACTGGTGCCACTTCCCTTGACATCTCCAAACTCACTAGACCCCGGAGCAAGGCAGGGACTCGGCTGAGGTCACACTCACGTGGCAGATGAGGGAGCTGGGACTTGCCACTTGGGACTTGCCCAGGCTGGACGCAGGTGAGGGGAAGGCTGGACGCAGGTGAGGGGAGAGGGGCTGAGGTCAGCCAGGCAAGCGTGACCCTCCATGCGTCCACCTGAGTGTCCGTCAGGCACCAAGCAAGGAAGCGAATGAAGTCATACCCAGCCCTTCCTGGGGCAATGAGCTCACAGGACGGGGCGGGCTGACGCGGGTGGGGCTGCTGGCTCGGGGCTTCTCCTACCCATCATCGCCAGCGGCCACCTGCCTCCAGCAAAGGCTCCTCTCTGTCCAGAGGTGACCCGACAGCTCCCTCGTCAGGGGCCCAGAAGTAGGGGCAGGAGCATGACCACACCCCGCAGCCCCACTCTGCACACTTACCCTTGAACATGGGGGCCAGCTTCCACACCCCCAGGCCTCCAATGGACGTATACTGGCCCAGGGAGCACTCCAACAGAAAGAGGGGGACCCCTGCGAAGATGAGCGTCAGGAAGTAGGGGATCAGGAAGGCCCCTGCGGAGTCAAGAAGAGAAGTGCTCATGGCCTCAGAGCTTCGAGAAACCCGGTCGGTCAGTCAAGAGGGAGCATCACAGAGTTGGGGATGGTGGTGTCCTGGGGTCCCTGCCACGACTGCCTTATATTCTGCCACAAAAGCTGCCCCCAAAGCCAGAGTAAGGCCTGAGAATGTCCTGTGCTCAAAACCCAGGCCCTGCACTTTGCAAAATGTAGAGGTGAACTCTTTGGTATCATTGACAGAGGACTACTGCCCTTTGGAATTCTCAGGAAAAGGATAAAAAACAGGAAGTGGGGCCTGGCACTTCCTTTGGAGTCTTTGTTGTTGTTTAGTTGCTCAGTTGTGTCCAACTCTTTGTGACCCCATGGACTGTAGCCCCCCCAGGCTCCTGTCCATGGGGTTCTCCAGGCAGGAACACTGGAGTGGGTTGCCATTTCCTCCTCCAGGGGACCTACCTGACCCATGGACTGAATCTATGTCTTCTGCATTGGCAGCCGGATTCTTTACCACTAGCGCCACCTGGGAAGCCCTCGGAGCCTTTAGGGGACCCATTTCCCCCCAGGTCACCCAATAAAACACCTCCACAGGGTTTGCCCCCACCAAGAGGTCGCCAGGCCAGCACCTACCACCACCATTTTTCCCGCAGAGATACGGGAACCTCCAGACGTTGCCCAGGCCAATGGCGTAGCCCACGCAGGACATGAGGAAGTCGAAGCGGCCCTTCCACGTGTCCCGGTCTGGAAGGTCTGCCGCCTTTTTCTGCACCTTGACCACCAGGGTTTTGGGCTTGTCATTGGCCACGGGGACCTCGCTGACCTCCGTGGAGATCTGCCCGTCGGCCACCTTGCTGCCATTGGTAGCCATGTCTCGGGGTTTGGACGCAGGGGTCCTGGCAGATGGACGTGCAATGTCAGCCCCGGTCCACGTGGACAGCAGTTTTGCGGCTCAAGGTCACCCTAGGAGAGCAGAGGGTTGGCGTGACAGGCACTGAAGAGATCAAGATCCTAGAGCCTACCCAATATAACAGAATGAAATAACGCACAAGCCAGGGGCTGTAGAGGGCTCTCCCCTCTTCCTTCCACCAGCTCTTGCTCCGGGAGGAAGGTGCCTTTTGTTTTCAAGGTCGGCGAGTGAGGGTGTGGCCTGACATCTCCTGGGCCAGCAGTGATGCTGGCCATCCGTGACGCGTGCCCTCTGCTGTGCCCTGCTCAGAGAATACCGCCCATGCTAAGTTGCTTCAGTTGTGTCCCATTCTTCGTGACCCCATGGACTGTAGCCCGCCAGGCGCCTCTGTCCATGGGGATTCTCCAGGCAGGAATACTGGAGTGGCTTGCCGTTCACTTCTCCAGGGGATCTTCCTGACCCAGGGATCAAACCTGCATCTCTTACATCTCCTTCATCGGCAGGTGGGTTCTTTACCACTAGCACCACCTGTGAAGCCCACGCAGAGAGTAGCCCAATGCAACCAAAATTGCAAACTACTCTTGATTGCTCTGGCCTCAGTTTCCCCACCTATAAAATGGCAGGGGTGGGGGGTTGTAATCTTCTCTTGCTTAGAGAATTATGGCTAAAAGAAACTTTTAATGGCTTTGAGGGTGCTTTTCACCCAAATGGTTCAGAAAGGAACTCCACAGACGATTGTTTAGACTCTGGTCACTGATGTTACCTGAGGGCTTTCTGTGCTGGGTCAGCTCCACAGTGGTTCCCTCTGCAATGGGGGTGAGAGCCTGCAAAGAGGATAGACAGGGTGGTAAACGAGCAGACAGGCTGTGGGCAGCCCTGGGTGCAGGCAGCGGGGGTGCAGGCAGCCTGCCAGCATCTGAGCTGTGGACGGGCACCAGGGAGCCACCTAGCCAGGTGACCAGGTGCTGGTCCCCTGGGCGCTGGGAACATGCAGGAGTGGGCTTGCTGCCCCTGGGACCACGGTGAGGGGTGGGCACAAAGGCAATGCAAGGAAGACGTTCCATAATTTTATCAGAAGGAAAAGAGAAACCCACAGAGGGGCCCCAGCTCCTCAGGGTCTCTCGGGGAACCAAACAAAGCGGCTATTTTTCTGTGTCTTCCATCCATATGTCTAAAAATGTCATCACAGATCACATTAAGAAAATGGCAGAGAGCGAGGAAAGTAGGTTTCAAGACAGTTCATTTAGTGTGACCCTTTGTTTGCCACCCCCCTCCTCCAAACTGTTCATTAAAGAAAAAAAAAAAAAAAAACTAAAATACCAGAAGGATATACCCTAAGATATTCACACTGTGTCGCTTCTGAGTTCTGGTTTCTTCTTCATGCCTTTCTGGGTTTCTATAACGTTCCACATTTTAAAAAATAGAACATCAGAATAAACTTATGGAACCCTCAGAGCAGAAGGAGCACACGAGCGCTGGTCAGTGGGCTCCCGGGTGTAGGAGCGGGGCCAAAGCAACGTGCAGTGTGGGCCTGGCCCTATCCCAGCGGCCCCTCCCCCCAGCTCAGCCCCCACCCGCTGAGGGCACCCCATTCGCTGTGCACTCGCCGCCCCTCGCCCCCGACCCTCACATGCGGTCCCCGGTTACCATTCTCTTCCCAGAGTTCACGGAGAGCCAGACCACCTTCCGGTAAGCCACACTTGACCGCCAGCCCTGCTTCCTGTTCTCAAGGGCGGGCTCCAGAGCCCGTCTAAGACCCCGGCCTGAGCAGAGCAATGTCGCAGGGAGCTTTAGTCTCAGGCCGGGGTGACTGCCCCCTAAACATCAGGACAGGCCGGAGGCAGCTGATTCTGGGGTCTACCAGCAAGTTCAGGGAACAGAGAAGCCTCAGGCAAGTGGGGAGAGGCTGAAGTCGACCCTCTTTGGGGGAGGAAGCATCAACCATTAACTGTTAAAAGAGAACGATGCCCTTAACTGTCTCCACAGTTTGACCTTGTGGGTACCAGCCTCCATATTTGTTCAAAAACGATCCAACCACTTTGCACCAGGGCCAGTCACCTGATCCTACCAGTCAATCAAGGCTCCCTCCCTGGCAATTGGAGGAAGAAGGCAGTCTCCCTCTCCACTTGGGAACTCTGAGGCAGCCATCTTTGCCCACCTTGTCCTCGGAGCAGCAGAGAGATGGTTTGCTGAGCCGGGAGGAAATCAGAGATCAAAAGGCAAACGGAGTCTTCAAGGCACTGTATTCTGCAGTTCCAGGCTTCCCTAAGACGGGCTACATTCCTGCTCTTAGAGTTTACAAAGTTTCCCCACGGTTGTAATGGGGCTTCCCTGGTGGCTCAGATGGTAAAGAATCTGCCTGTAATACAGGAGACCTGAGTTTAATCCCTGGGTTGAGAAGATCTCCTGGAGAAAGGAATGGCAACCCACTGCAGTATTCTTGCCTGGAGAATCCCATGGACAGAGGAGCCTAGTGGGCTACAGTCCATGGGGTCGCACAGAGTCAGACAGGAGGCTGAGCAACAAACACTTCCATGGTTGTAAAATAAATCCCCTGTTTCTGCATACGTTGGCTCCTGGGTTTCTGCTCTAATCCTGAAATTTCTGCACATACCCTGTGTCCCGTGGGAACATCAGCTTCTGGCTTCCACTCTGGGTTGACTTGTTGGTTAATCAGAGAGACTCAACTCCAACCAAACTGCAAAATCTACTGGGCTTTGGAAACTGATGTGTGTGCTGGGCCACAGGATTGTCTGACTCCATTTGGGGAGACAGATGGAAAGATGGCAGGACGTGCTGAACAGAGCGGAGTGGATGCGTACATCCTTTGAGAGAACCATTCAGGGCTGGGGGAGATGCGCTCTGGTTCACCAGGAGGTTTAGTCCGTCGTCATCTTCTCCATGAGGATATTGAAGACCTTCTTGTGCCAAGCCCGGAGGGATCAAAGACAGCAGCGGCTCCAAAGACCTCTTCATGAGGAAGACGTCCATGCAACTTCCAGAACTGGGGAAAGTATTGAGATTCATCCAGATGTCTGTCACTTCCCTGTGAGATGCCACATTACCAAATGTGGAGTCTCCCAAGATCAAGCACGTAATAAAGCCAGGAATTAATACAACTGACGCTTTTTTTTGTTTGTTTTTGCAGAGTCACACTGAGAAGGCCCTCCTTGAAAGGATGAGCCTGGGGCTAACTCAGACGGACTGTAGGGATCGCTCCAACACTTACCTTGGGCAAACTAGGTCACCTCTTTGGTGCTCTTCGGTAAAACGAGGGGAAAATAATCCTCTCCCAGGATTGTGGGGAAGATGAAATGAGACATGCCTGCAAAGCATGGGAAAGCACGCCCAGCTCACAGCGAGGGTAAAGGGCATCTCGGCCGTTAGCCTTGTGATTGTTGCCATCCGTGTACAGATCGTGGCTCCTAATCTCGTGTTCTCCGCTTCCCAGAAGGCCACAAAGATGATGATGATATAACAATAACAGTGGTAATAAGAATAGCAGCTAACATTTATTGAGAGCTTATTATTCAGGCCCTAGAGCGACTGGAAGCATTTTCAGAAGCTGGATAGATAGAAATCAACCTTTTAGTTGCCGTGGGGAATACTAGTTAATAAAAATGTCAAGAGCCCTTTGCTTTGGGCTGTTTTGATACCAGCTCAGAGTGGTCTAGCTGATCACCATGGGCCAATCAGAAGCCAGCAGTGGTAGCTTTGAATGTTTGGTTAATAAAAAAAAAAAATCTTATTCTGTAGTAAATAAAATCTGGTAAGAAAAAAAAAAAAAAAGAATCCAGAACATCTTACAGATGGGAGGAAAACGATAAAAGGTCCCCATTGGTGAAAAAAGGACTCCCAAGTGGCCCAGTAGTAAAGGATCAGCCTGCAATGCAGGAGACATGGGTTCAATCCCAGGGTTGGAAAGATCCCCTGGAGAAGGGAATGGCAACTCACTCCAGTATTCTTGCCTTCGGAAATCCCATGGACAGAGGAGCCTGGCAGGCTACAGTCCATAGGGTCACAACACAACTGAGCATGCACACGTTCATGAAAAAGCCTGGGACCCTGAACTGTTCCGGGAAACTGCCTCATTATTCATACCCTGCTGCTCAGAGAACTTTAATTCCTGACCAGGCTGGTTCACCTGTCACCTCCCCATCACAAAGAACAGCACGCAGAAAGCACAGAAATGTGTCTGTTTACTGCAAGGGAACCCGTGTTTCGACAAAATGAATGATCTCTGAAGCGGAAACAATCTTTCCACCGCTGTCACCCCTTCTTTCCTGAAAGGAGCACCTATGCTCTGCAGCTCCAGCGTGTCTGGAGGACGGCTCTGCAGGTCTCTTCCCTCCTCCTCTTTTATCTGCTGGTGGAGCCTGTGGAAGGACAGGCCTCACCATCTCTGGATCTGAGGCATGTTGCTAAGACCTTCCTCCAGCGTCTCCCAGTTTTTCCTCACCAGGTGGCAATGTTCTGCAGACTAGGAATCCAGCTACATAGTCCTCCAGGTCTGTCATTAACTGAACTCCAGCAAGGCAGCATTCAAAAGGGCATGGTTAATGTGAGACCACAAGCAATGAGTCCTCTGTATTCATCACCTACTCCTGCACACCTTCATTCATTCATTCAAGCATTTACTCAGCATGTGCCAAGAACTGGCAGTGGGACAGCTGTTCCAAGTGTGTTGCATTCTGAGCTACATACGGCCACCAGAGTTTGAATCAGTGAACTGACAGGTACCAGCAGATAGATTCTATTGTGGAACTATTTACTGAGGGCCTCATGTGTGCATGGAGCTGGGCTGGACTCGGATGGCAAGGATTAATAAGACAAGAAGATCTCTGACCTTCACAAGGTCATGGCCTCTAAAGAGAAATAGCTCTGCTACAGCTATTCCTAACACTCTGCGTCAGTGCAGCGAGAGTATATGAAGCAGACAGGCCTAAAAGGAATGACTTAATTCAGCCAGCGAAGGTGTCCCAGATGAAGGGACATTTGAGCTGGACTTTGAAGGCTGTATATGTGGTCATTAGGCTCAAAAAGAGGGAAATGGCACCCCCAGTAGAGGGAAACCCATAAACAAAGGTCGGAAGGTTTTAAGCTAGGAAAGTCAGTTTGTGAAGGGCCTCAAAACTCAGGCTAGGGAACTTAGGGGGATGGGACAGGGGTGACAGTGGGATCAAGTTCATATTAGAGAAGAAGACTCACTCCAGGAGGCTCTGTGAAGGACGGAGTTAGAGAAAGAGATTCGAGACAGAAAGGTGCTCAAGATGTTCCCACGATGTTCCATGCTTCCTTGACGTGCTCTATGATCAGGTCTTAAAGCCACCGATAAAAATGAGGCCAAACCAAGCAGGAAGCATGCTTGGTAAGGAAAATAAGACATGTTGCATTCGGCAGCTCTCGATCAGGCAAACTGGGTCAAAACTGGCCCTGGGGCTTGTTTTATTATTTAGCCTGAACAACAAATATTTTTTCAGTTTGAATCAGGAGCCAGAGATGTGATTATCTTGGATCCAGCATTTCAAGCAGAGGAAAGAGCAAGTGCAAAGGCTCCGAGGCAGGCATAAGTTTGGCATGATTGAGAGCCAGCATGGAGGCCAGGAGGGCGGGAGTCCAGGGCAGGAGGGGACAGCTCTAGTTAGGGGGAGGCAGGGGCCAGATCACGCAAGGTCTCAGAGACCATGGTGAGAAGCTCAGACTTCATGGTAAACGGGAAGGGAGAAAGTGGAGGGTGTAGCGGCAGGGCTGGCCTGACTTACATTTAGGAGTCCTCTCTGGCTGCCCAGGAGAGGCTGCAGAGCAGCAAGGGTGGATTCGGGGAGGCTCCTTAAGAGCTGAGAGTCCAGGCGAGGGATGATGGTAACTTGAACTCTGGCTGCAAGGCAAGGCCAGAGCTGGTGAGGAGTTGTGGGGGATCCATTTTGGAGGCAGGCCCCCCCCCACCCCTGGCCTTGCTGGAGGACTGGCGATATGCAGTCCAACTCCAAGGCCAGATGGCAGGCTGGGGGGAGGGGAGCGCATGGCAGCTGCCTGGGACAATCCCTCTCTGTCCCGCTGTCACATCAGAGGGACAGGCAGGGCGGCTGCGTGGGGTGGGGACCTAGGCAGAGGCAGAAAGGCCAAGACGGAGTCTCAGGCCGCCATTGTCTAGCACAGGGGCCGGGCCCAGAACCCACTGGGAGCCAGGGGGGCTCTGCAGGGGCAAGGACGGGGAGCAACTGGCCTGGGAAGGGGGCCCCTTCCTCCCAGGACATGCTTGCACCCCCACTTTGTTTTGCTTCCCGTTCTGTAATTACAGAAATTACAGAGGCTTGCTTCAGCCCACAGTCGCTGCTCTACTCGCTTTTCTTTCTTTCTGAAACTCTGCAGTTCAAGAAAAAAATTAATATTGGGTTTGGCCGCATGCCAAAGGGAAACATAATGGTTTATTTTCTGCTTTTTAGGAAGAATGTTAGGCTCGGTCCACCGCACAAGGCTTTATTGGGCATCTGTTGTGCGCCCAGACCCAGAACAGTTCCAATGAAGGGAGAAGAACCAGCATCTACTGAACACCTCTTTTGTGCCAGGCATTTATCTCACAGGTCTTAGGTCTGCCAGTCCTCACCTCACCTCAAGAAGCTGAGGCCTATGTCACCCATTTGACAGATGAGTAAACTGAGGCTTGCCACTCTAGGGCAGTTACTGTAGAGGAGTCTCAACTCAAATGGCTCAGCCACTCAGAGACTTGCTACTCAGAGTGTGCTTCTCTGAGGGCAGAATCAGCATCACTGGCAGCCTGTTAGAAATGCAGAGTCCTGGTCTCTGCTCCAGAGCCATGGAATCAGAAGCTGCATTTTCTTTTCTTTTCTTTTTTTTTAAGATTTATTTGTCTATTTACTTCTGGTTGTGCTGACTTGATGGACATGAGTTTGAGCAAGCTCCGAGAGTTGGTGGTTGACAGGTAAGCCTGGCGTGCTGCAATCTATGGGGTCGCAAACAGTCGGACATGACTGAGCACCTGAACTGAACTACGCTGCACTCCAGGTTTCTCTAGTTGCAGTGAACAGGCTTAGTTGCTCCGAGACAGTTGGGATCCTCCCAGACCAGGGATTGAGCTCATGTCCCTTGCATTCCGACGTGAATTCTTAACCACTGGACCACCAGGGAATCCCAGAAGCTGCATTTTAACAAGTGTCCCAGGGAGTCAGGTGACCACGGCAGCTTCCAAGGGTGTAGGTTATGGGTGGCCCTGATTATCTCATGGGGTTTGATTCAAATCACTGGGTGACCAGGAGCTAGATGTTTACCTTGTTTGAGCCTCAGTTTCCTTATTGCAAACCTGGACCCCTGTATTTCACAGGATCATTGTTTTGACACTGAAGTGAGATGACGAGTCTAAGGGAAGCAGAGGGCCTGGCGCACAGGAAGTACTCGATG
The DNA here is from genome assembly GCA_007570785.1 of Antilocapra americana. Taxonomy (NCBI): domain Eukaryota; kingdom Metazoa; phylum Chordata; class Mammalia; order Artiodactyla; family Antilocapridae; genus Antilocapra; species Antilocapra americana. Next base: position 50,736,981 of record ML660201.1, on the reverse strand, counting down.
CATAGCAGCTTAGATCGCCATTCAGCGAGATGAATGGTCACGGAAGTGCCTGCTTTGTAATCGAAAAACATCATATAAAAGTGGCCCAATTAATAGCTGATGCTCGGTGCAGAGGGGTAGAGGGAGGCTGGACTGTGTAGTGAAAGGCAGGTGCTATTGGCAGCCCTTGCTATGAACTGCCCTGGAAGTCGGGGAAGGCTCCCTGGAGAAGCTTCTGTGATGGAAAAGCTGGAGAGGGTCTCCAAGGCCTCAGGACTTTGGCCTCAGAGACCAGAGCCCAGTCTGGGGGTGAGAAGTCAATCTTTTGCCTGGCAAAACAGACGCCTGTGAGTCCAGATATTAGGCCCTCATCCTTGGACTCAGTCAGCGGGCTTGGGGCTGGGACCAAGGCAGCCAGCCTCCTTCCTGATCCAGACTTGGTCTACAGTGGCCGTCTACAGATGAAGACAAAGGCCCAGAGAGGGCTGGGGGCTGGTCCGAGGTCACACAGCACAGGAGTCATATGACTCTTACAGACCCCTAAGGCCCCCAGATCTCAGCCCCCTGCACACTCTCACTTAAGAGATGAAGGAAGGGAGGTCCGCATCATGGCGCAAACCCCTCGGCAGCTCCGACAACCCTGAGACGCCATCTGCAGTCCCACGTGCAGTTCTCAATAGTATTGAATGCTGCTTCTCCAAAACATCCCAGGGGGACTTTCAGGTAAGCCATGTAATTTCTCAAACTGTCTGTTTCTTCATCAGGAAATGGGGCCAATGGTAACCACTTTATACACTATGACCATTAGGTTGAGATTTTCCAGCCCCGGGTCCGGCCCAGCAAATCATAAAACAGTGATGCTAAAATGATTATTAGTTCCATTTTGCAGATGATGGTCCTGAGGCTCAGAGAGGTCAAATAACCTGCCCAAGGTCACAGAGGGTTCAACCCAGGCCCTCTGCTCACTTAGCAGGTGCCTCCTAGATGCTGGTCTGTACGAAATGCTCTGAAGCGCATGGACATGGCCCCTGACCTTCCAAGCGCCTGTGGGCTCTGGGGATGAAGAGAGGTATTGGCATGAAGAGGCGTCTGCCTGGCCCCTCAGCCTGCTACAGGGAAGGAAATCACAAGCCCTCCTGCCTACAGCCTCAGAGAGCCTGCAAGTCTGGTTTTCTGGGGTGGCTCCCAAATCAGGAAGTATGAGAAGGTTAGAGGACATCCTACCCCAGCAACCAGAGTGAGAAAAAGATCAGCTTTATAACTGCTGGAGGCTTCTTAAACCCATCAGTCAGTTCAGTCGCTCAGTTGTGTCCGACTCTTTGCGACCCCATGGACTGCAGCATGCCCGGCTTCCCTGTCCATGGCCAACTCCCGGAGCTTGCTCAAACTCATGTGCATCAAGTCAGTGATGCCATCCATGCAAAGGTGAAATAAGTCGTGCTGCTCTTCCGTCTATGAACACACACAGTGTGCCTAGTAGACGCAAAAGACAGTCCCCAGCCTTTTGTTAACAAAGAAGGAAGGAGAAAGAAGAGCTTGAAGTACGAGAAGAAAGTGAGCTGGGGACTTAATACATCAGGGCGTGCTCTAACTGCTTTATGGAGAGCACTGGGTTGGTCAGAAAGTTTGTTCAAGTTTTCCCATAAGATGCTAGCCAGCTCAATAACTTGCCACTCTCACCCCTCCCTTACATTTTACTGATGGGTAAACCAAGGCAGAGAGAGTGAGAGAGAGAGAAAGGGACTTGCCAAAGGTCTCCCAGCTAGGAACTTGGGGGGTCAGGGCTGGAACCCAGGCAGCTGGTTTCCTGTGTCCACATCCTCAACCAGCCCACTCTGCCATCTCTAGTGGGGTGCCTGCAGAACTCCCCCCAAGGCCCACCTTTAGGATGGGAGAGAATGTAATTCCCTCCAGAGCAAAGCCCCAAGGACAAGGAGCCCAGAGTGGCTGCTGACTCTATGTCCCCAGGGTCTGGCTCCGTGAAGGCTAAGTGGTCCCCAGGGACATACCAGGCAAACCCTGCAGGTGTCCTGGGAGCCAACAAGTGGTCACGTGGGATCCAAGCTGAGCAGCTATCAGCAGGCCCCCAGGGCTGGGCTTTAAAGAGAGCCCCCCGGGAGGCAGCTGACCCAGGGGTGGCAATCCCCTTAAGAGTCCCCAGCTCTCCTCTGCTTGCAGACACAGCCCATGCTCGCAGCAAAACAGGCCTTTCTAGGGGCCGGGAGAGAAGGACGCACAGTCAGCTTGAGGCTCTGGAGTCTGCAGACCCGGCTCTGAATCCTCACTCTGCACGCTACTGGCTGTGTGATATTGAGCCAGGCCCGTTACCTCTCCGTGCTTCGGTCTCCTTCCGTGCACGAGGAGAGGGCTCAGGCTCTGGCCGGGAGCACCCTCCTGACTTCATCCTGCTTCTCATCTCAGCCCGCCTGCCTCGCTCACCCGGTCCACAGTCTGCTAACATCTGTTCTGGCCCCTAATCATCCGCAATGCCTGACTGTGCACCTCGCTTTATCGAGGCAATTTTCAATCCCATCGACCTGCATCAACCGCGCACCTCCAGGGAGCCGGGTCCCACGCTGGGTGCAGAGCGATCCAGACACCAGCTGGAGTCTGGGTCCCGCTGCCACCAAGTGCTGGTGACAGCGGGGCATGTGGATAAGCGACATCAACTCAGGGAAGTTCTCCCACAGCCCAGAGAAGGGGGGATGGCACCCAGCTGCAGCAGGGGGCTGGATTCAGGCAAGAAACTGGGAGACGATGGCGTTCAGGCTGGTAGAAAGGGGACACAAGTGGGACATTGTTTCTATAATCACAGCGAGAGAGGCAGGAGCTCCTCTCCTCAAGCCTAACACTTCTGGTTCACTCCAGGCGGAGCAGACAGGGACAAGGCATAATGTGTTTACAGACAATGAGGGACCTGGTCTGGCTGGCGAGAATCTGGGGTCCTCTAAGGAGCCTGGCTGGGGGGGTGGCAGCAACGGTCAAGAGCTTTGAAAGCAGGAGAAGGGGGTGTGCTGTGTCCCGGAACAAGAACAGCAATCGTGCCGAAAGTTTATCCAGTGCTTTAGTCCAGTGGGCTTCCCTGGGAGCTCAGTTGGTAAAGGATCCGCCTGCAATGCAGGAGACCCCAGTTCGATTCCTGGGTCAGGAAGATCCTCTGGAGAAAGCATAGGCTCCCCACTCCAGTATTCTTGGGCTTCCCTTGTGGCTCAGCTGGTAAAGAATCCCCCTGCAATGCAGGAGACCTGGGTTCAATCCCTGGGTTGGGAAGAGGCCCTGGAGAAGGGAAAGGCTACCCACTCCAGTATTCTGGCTGGAGAATTCCATATAGTCCATGGAGTCACCAAGAGTCGGACACGACTGAGCGACCTTCATTCATCTCACGGGTGCTCGTCTTTAATTCTCACAGATGCAGAGACTGAGGAGGACAGGAGCTTGCCCAAGTCCGAGATCTGGAGGCATCTGCTCAATTCCCATGCTTTTAACCTCTCTCCCAAACCCCCACCCCACAGCAAGGAGGCAAGGAGGAGACAGTTGGATAGCATCACTGACTCAATGGACATGAGTTTGAGTAAACTCCAGGAGATAGTGAAGGACAGGAAAGCCTGCAGTCCATGAGGCAGCAGAGCCGGACACGACTAAGTGAGTGAAAAACCCCACAGTGAGCACTGAGCAGGGGGGAACCTGGGGACCTTTGAAAGAAGGGAGATTTGATCTGATGGTGACATGGCAAGAACCCATCTGCTGAGTATGTGGTGGGGCGGAGGGACAGTGTCTGAGCTGGGACTGGGGGTGGGGGTGATGCGGAAGGCCCAGTCCCTCTACCCAACCTGCCTTCTGTCCTGACGAGTTAACTGACTCTTCTACCCTGTCTCTCCAACTCTACTGGTCCTCTCTGTGCCAACAGGACCTGGGTCTTCACGTTGCTCTGCTTCCCCCCACGGCAGCTCACACAGTGCCCGACACACACACACACACACGCACACACACACACGCACGTGCGCGCGTGCTCTCCTGAGTCCCGACATGAGGACATTGCTATCATAAGTCCTCAAGAAACGTCTGCTTCGGAGAAGGTGGTGCCCTTCCTGTTACCAAAGCAGGAGTGTGCTGGTGAGCTTGAACAACGGGCTCTCCAGAAAGTAAGGGACCAGCGCAGCTGGGAGTTTCTGCAGGGTCTGTGTTCCCGCCCCAGCGGGGTCACCGTCCACCCTGAGGTCACGGGATCAGAAGAGATGAGCTCACTCAGTGAGCTTTGTGGGTTCTTGAGTGCTTCCTGTAAAGAAAGCCTCGGACACCAATGATGAGGTTTAGAAGGAGAGACTGAGACTGGAAAAGAACAGCAGGGGGACAGGGAGAAGGGGCCAGAAGGAAGAGAAGGGAGGAAAGAGAAGGAAGGAAGGAGGGAGACCCAGGGGTGCTGTTGGTTTCCTCTTTGCTCCACTCTGGTGACCTCATGGAAGCTGCCCGGAGACCCCAAGGAGGGAGGGAGCCTGTGTGTGCACGCTCAGTGGCTCACTCGTGTCCGACCCTTTTCAAGCCCCATGGAGTGTAGCCCACCAGGCTCCTCTATGTAATTCTCCAGGCAAGAATCCTGGAGTGGGTTGCCATTTCCTTCTGCAGGGGACCTTCCCGACCCAGGGACTGAACCCACAGTCCAGATCTGAACCCATCAGCAGGCAGATTCTTTCCCACTAGCGCCACCTGCGAAGGCCAAGACGCTGAGGAGGGAGAGGAGGAAGAAAGCCAAAGTTTCAGAGACCCTGGCAGAATTCAAGGAGGCAAGTGGCTGAAAAGCTGAAACTGCAACCAGGTCGAGGGGCTTCCCTCCCCTCAGCTTCCTCCAGCTGTCCTAACTGGCTGAGCCAGCGGGGGCTCCAGGCACCCCTGAGAACCACGGAGTCTCTCCGCTTCCTCCACCTGGTGTGGGGAATGCTGGAGGTTGTGCTACAGGGGACACCTCTGAAAAGCGCCCCCTGCTCCCCTGGCCAGAAAGGATGAATTCAGATCAGGAAATAGAGAGTGATAAAAACACCTGCTTGGCATTCTTTACACACTGCTCTTTGCCTGGGAAGGCACGCTTGTGAGAAAACCAAGGGTTAAAGGACCCTTCCCTCCTGTTCAGGATGTGCTTGAAGGGCTCTGAAGGGCATAAGGAGGAAGGCCCTTTAAGAACTCAGATTCGGGAAGAAGCAAAACACAATACTGCAGGACTGGTGGAATGAAATGGTTTTCAGTCTCCCGCAGACGCAGACGCACAGCTGACCCCGGGCCACAGGACGGTGTGTTGGTGGCAGTGGTCCTGGGCAGCTCCGGGGGTCCCTTACCAAGCGTCCACACCCGTGGCCCTGCTTCCTCCTCTGGACACCTCTGCAGGCTTTCTCAGCCCCCAGCTCTAGAGATGCACGTGCCAAAGCCCCAAAGACAAACTAGATTAAGATCACACCAAGTCCTCCTAAGAACCATCAGGGATCTCAAATCGCCTGCACATGGGCCAGAATGGGCCCCACATGTGTATCTGGTGAGCCCTTTGGGGAGGGGGGGAAGGTGTGTATTTACCAGTTTATTACAAGTCCCACCACGACTGTCACCTTGCTCTCCTGACCTCTTTACTCACTTCTTTGACCCACCCAGCCCGTCATGGCCTTTGAGTTTGCAATTCTAATATATAGGGCACAGTCTAGTAATGCCAGACAGCTCCTTCTCAAAGTGGTAGGAGGAGAGGTCACTGTTGCCCCTTTCCTAAGAAATATGCAAAACTTAGGGGAGGGTGGTTAAGTTTATATTTGGGAAACAAGACATCCTATTGTTCTTTTAATACAGCTCAGATGGGTTTTAAAAAATGTTGAGAGACACTGCTTTAGAGTATTTTTCAAGAATGAGGAGGGTGTGTATTTTCAGTCGATTAAGGGTCAGATTCCTGGGTCTCAAGTATTTCCTATATGAGAAAGCCAATTTTGTTTTTGAAAGACTCCAACAGAATGCTCACTTTAGCTAATTCACCAAGCTTTCTAAAGAGATATTTATCGTATGAATACCTTACCCCCATTTCTGTCAAGAGAAAAAAATCCCAAGTAGGGAGAAGAAACCACCCATTTGGGGAAACCAGGTTTTTATTGAGAAAATAGTCTTAAGTCCCTGGAACAATGAAGAAATTCATGAGTAACTTCCGCTCAGGAGGTCAAGGGTATTCAGAAGTTTATTTGTCAAGAGCCTGGATGGAATAGGGCGGTGTTGAAGAGCACTGGCCCTGAGGGTGAGAAAGCCTGGGTTTCAGTCTCAGTTCAGAAGCTGCACGCCTGCGAAACCTCTCAAACATGGCGGTGACAATGTCTACTTTGATGGCCACTATGAGGATTACCTGGGAGACTACGAAAAGTGGTTCACACAGAGCCTGGTACGTACTAAGTACTTGTTACCTGGCAGAAATTATAATAAATCACCCGACTAAGGCTATTTTTTTTTTTTCAAGAGAGCTATGGGAAAAAAGTCCCAGGCAGGATGCCACAGTTACCTTAACCCACAGGCAGTCGATAAACGGGAATGCTGAAGGCCCCGTCAGTGCCGACCACATCAAATTCTCAGAGCGAACTGCTCACTAAACACGGTCCCCAAGTGGACATGGGTACCTATCCCTGCAATTAGCACATCTGCTCAAACCTCCTTAAATGTCAACCGTCTTCATCCGTCCATGGAATGGATCTCCCAACCCTCTCCCGCCTGCTGAGGATGGAACAGTCAGAGTCTGGGGGGACGGGGGAGGGCTTGGGCTCACTGCTTTGCCGCACCCCACCATCCAGCCTGAGGAGCGGCAGCGAGCAGACGACCCTCCCTCTCTGGGGAAGCCAGGACCAGGTTGCTTCTCTGGGGGTGGACGTGCTCAGACAGGTTAGTGGGAACAAACAAAATGGTCGCTTGCCTCTAAGTCATTAGGATCTGAGCTCTCAGCCGTGCTTTTGAAACAGCCAAACACCCCAGGCCAGCACCCTCTTTCTGCTTCCTAAATGGAGTGGGGCTGTCTGCCAGCTGGCCTCCCCTCTTTGCCAGCATGCAAGTGATGTACTTTGGGGTTCCTCGGGGTGTTAACCCCATGCTCCCCGACCTCCAAGTAGGGAAGGGAAAATATTGCCCAGCTGTTCGGGATGGAGAGATGAAGAGCGTGGGTGAGAGTGTTTATTTTCCACGGGCTCACTTGGATAGCAGCACAGAACAGACACGACTCCCCCAGCGTGGTGTGCGCGCAGGTTTTCAGGCTCGGTACATTTACAGCGAGGTATACACCAATCATGCCTTCCAAGCACAAAGTTCTTATGCATGCTTTTAATGACGGAAGCTGTGGGTTTGTCCTGGTGACATCCACGAAGCCTGCAATGAAGATCCTCGTTGTTTACTGTTCTTGTACTCGTTTTGGCCAATTTCACTCTTCCCACCATCTACACCTACTCTTCCGACACCATATCTTATAAGCTGATGTATGGCTGGGGACACACCTGTCTAGCCTCTTCCCCTTTGGCTGATGCTCAGCAGTGGGGCCTGATGCTCTGCCTACCTACCCCTTTTTGGTCTCATAACAATCGTGTGAGGTTGATCTGTTCTTATCCTCATTTTGCAGGTGAGGACACGGAGGGTCAGAGAGGTAAAGTGACTTGCTCAAGGTCACACAGCTAGGAAGTGCGAGAGTGTGCTTTGGACTTACTGTTTCCCATTCCTCTTGGTCTGGAATTGTTGCTCCCGGCCCATCAGAAGCTCCATGTTTAAGAGTCTCCTCAACAGTCTTTAGAGAGGTCTAGGTACTCCGAGTACACTGTGCCCCCAGCTCATCAACTGCCCTCCCCCTGGCTGTACCCCTCCTAGGGCCTCCCTAGCCCAGACTTCCTGCAGCCACCAGAGGTTTGAACCCCAGCTCCATCTCGTGCGCAAGTGTGTGAGCTGGTGAAGTCACTTCACCCCTCTGCACCTCACTCTGCACCTCCACAAATGAAGGAAATTACCTCGTCCTACGAGGCTACAGCAAGGATGCTTCCAGACAAAGCCAGTTTCCCTGCAGCTATCCCCACCCCCCACCCCCAGCCTCTTTTCTGGGGAAGCTTGAGCCCTAGACACGGTCCCCTCCACTCACTCCATCGCTCGCTCGAGCGGCTCCCGAATCAGCATTCAACACACATCATTCTGCCTTGTGCAACGCCATTATCTCCCGAGGACACAGGCTCCGTTGTCATGGCAACCAGAGTCCTTCCACCAACTCTATTTAATAATTTTTCAACAGTAGCGCTGGGCTTGGGGCAGGGGAAGGAGCACTGGGTTAGAGGTTAGGAGCTCTGGGTCCTAGCACCTGTGGGCCTCGGACCCTGCCTCTTTAGGCTTCAGTTTACCCAGCTATAACAGAGTTATCTGAAATGGGTGGCTTTTGTGACTTTCCCTGGCCTAGAAAAACCTAAGAAATTGATTTCAAGGTCCAAGAAGCAGGAGGCAGGGAACCAGAGCTACTGGGGAGGTCTCGAGTCCTCGAGTGACACTTTGAATCCACAGGAAGAACCAGAAGCAGCCTTGGGTGATCAGACTCGCTCCTGCTGCCTCTGCAATGACACTTTTCAGACATTTCTGCAATCTCTGTGGCCTGCCGCGGTCAGGGCTAGGGTTCATTCAGAGACAGGTTTGCCTGCAGTCATCACAGCCCTCACTGTGCCCCATGTGTTGCTGTTTAGTCTCTAAGTCATGTCTGACTCTTTTGGGACTCCATGGACTGTAGCCCACTAGGCTCCTCTGTCCGTGGGATTTTCCAGGCAAGAATACTGGAGTGGGTTGCCATTCCCTCCTCCAAGGGACTTTTCCAAGCCAGGGATCGAACCCGGGTCTCCTGAATTGGCAGGTGGGTTCTTCACCACTGAGCCACGTGGGATGCCCCAAATCCAATCTGTAGATGTACAAACTGAGGCAAAGGAGCCCATAAGCAGCAGCAAGTGAGAAGCCCAGCTCCTGGAAAAGCTAGGCTGGTGGTGCCCAGGAAGTGAGCCAGTCTCCCTGCCTTGCCCTTCTACGCCATTCAGCCCACGACAGGCCAGCTCCGGCCCCCACCTGTGTGGCCTCTGGCTCCCATCAAGCAGTCACAGAAACAATCATTAGTGAGAACTAAGTACTTGCTCTGCGTCCCCATCTACATGGGGCACCGCAGACCCCAGAAGACACGGCATTTCTGCTCCTGGCTTATCTCCATGACCCACAGTAGGGCTTGGCACACAGTAGGTGCTCAAAGCTTTATTTGGTCCCATTGTTGGCCTACAGTGGCCTCTGACCAGCCCCCTCCCCAAAGGCCTCTAAGAAAATCTCCCGCAGCAGCCACGGACATCTCAGCTCCGAGGAGCTGCTGCGGACCCCATGCCGGGGAGGGGGGGTCAGTTTGAACGGGGCTTTGTGACTCTCGGCTGGCTTTGGGGCTGGGGAGGGGGCGGCTCTGCCTTGGCACAGGCTGATGGCACTGCTTTCAGGCACAGCCGCTGCCAGCCCAGTGGCGCTATTTAACTCCTCTGGGGCTGGCGTTTTCATTTAATACCCGCGGCATAATTAACAGTGCGGCATCTGCTCTGTCATTAGTGGCATTCTCTGCCATTTGGAGAAAGGGCCCTTATATTCCCAGTCATTAGTCTTGGGGAGGCTGTCATGGGGGAAATGGAGGAGGAAGTGGGGCATGCAGCCTGCCTTTCCCCGCTCGAAGGGCTGGCACCGGGCACATGGAGCCACCGATCAACGCGTCCAGTCCAAAGCCCTTGGCTTTATGGACAGGGAAAGGCTCCCAGGGAGCCCACACGGGAAATGGCGCTCTTCCCACTTCCTGGGGTCCAGAAGCCCAGGCCTCGGGTCTCTGTCAGCAGGACACAGCAAACTGGGTAACCAGGAGGGCACCCTGGACTCGGTCACCTACTGAGGATCCCAGAACACCGTTTATAAAATACTGGGCTCGGCGCCTGCATCAAAAGTCAGAGCTCAAAACTGGGGCTCCTACGCGTCTGATGACTTGGTGACACGGTGCTAAACCAACCTGTTAAAACAGTGTCCGTGGAATACAGCGAATGCATTCAGATTCCTTCAGTACAGCTACTTCTTCCCCATCCCCAAGCCCACTTACAAAAACCGTAGGTGGGTCCCTGACCACAAGCTCTGGAGACGGCCAACAGGAATGCTAAGAGGCTCAAGGCTCAGGTGGCCGCGAGGGCCAGACGCAGGATGGAGAGCACGCAGCACACGGGAAGCGGCCACCCCTGGCTGCGGTCACGTTTGGGTTGGCTCCCCCCACGACGGTCCCACCTGGGCATGGGAAGGCACAGGGGGCTGGCATCAGCAAGACCTGGGCTTGAACTCTGCAGTGTAACTGGTGCAGAGCAACTCTACCTCCATTGGCCTCGGGGTCATCCTCCGGCTGATGGGGACAGCACCGCTGGTCCCCTGGCACTGTTCTCACCACCTCGGGCAGCCCACCGTCGATGCCCGGGAAGTGCTCCAGCCTCGCTGGTCAGGGTCAGGCTGGCCATGCGGCCAGGGGACGTGTCAAACCCCAAGATCCCCCGGCCTCCCCCAGACCTCATCCTATTCCACAACCTTCAGCATGGGCAGCAGTCCGAGGACAGAGGGGAAATGGGTAATGTCCAGGGCAAGTGGTTTCCATCCCCTACCCACCCCTTTCCTTCCCTCTCGGTCGGGCATAACTCTGAGCCCCACGGCAGGTCCCAAACCACTTCAAGGCTCACGTGCAAACACCTTCCCACAACTTTCATGGTTACCAAGGCCCTCAAGATCCTTCTGGATGATCTCCCGGGGCCCCTGGAGCTCAAACCCGTCCAGATGAGCACTGGTGTGCTCGTGCATCTGAGAGCAAGCAGCCTTCTTGTCCCCAGGCTCAGGCGCCCCGGCCAGACGCGCGCACTTCAGACCCCAGCCTGGATACAACAGAGGATGTGTCAGCGGCAGACCAGAGCTCAGGGCAGGTGACAACAGGATCTGGGGCCCTTTCCTCCAAAACCTCACGCCGGGCCTTTCCACGCTGTCTGGCAGGCTCGACCCCGGTGCTGTGACCTGCCTCCCTCAGAGGTTCCTTCCAAGGGGCTCCCTGATGAACTGGGATTTGGGCTTAGGAAAGGTGACTCTCCTCAACTGGGAAACCAGAGGTCAGGCTGAGGGTGTGCAGGGCTTGCTGAGCCCCGTTTCCCATCCAAAAAGTGGAGATAACAATGGAAACAATAATAATATTACTTTCATCTGGAGCTCCCAGCTAATGCAAACGTCAACAGAAAGCACCTCATGCACGTCTGTGTAAGCATCAAGTGTGTGCGTATTCCACCTGTGTGCAAAGAGGCTGCATTTGAGTCAAGGTCATTCCGATAAGGGCTTTCTGAGAAAAGTCACTTACAGAAAATGCCTCTTTTTGTTGGACAGAGGACTCTTCTCTGTCAGGGACCATATTTTCTTCCACTGGAATACTTCAGACAGGAGCAAAAGAATGAACAACTATAAGAGCTTTTTTTTCTTTTTGTACACTGCGAAGTGTTGTCCTGATGACTGAGGGGTCTGCTGTCAGGACTAAGTTCCAGAAGACCGCGATACTGACACCAAATGTCACTGCTCACCCTCCTTGCGGCCGCTGCCTTCTCCCTGCACAGAACCTCCTCACCAAACAATAAGGCCATGAAAGCAACCTGCTGTCAGTGTCTTTCGGGGCATCTCTGACCTTGAATGTCCCTCTGGCCAGAACACAGTTGTCTCCAGAGCTGGCAGGCGACACCGATCTGGCAGACACCGTGCAGCTGACAGGTGGGCAGAGCTGCAGGTCACTGTCCGAAGCAGTCACTAACTCGTGCACCCTCCAGCCCGGCCTGCCTGCCACGATCCCATCCGGCCCCAGAAGCTGGGGACCCCCTTCTGCAGCCAGGAGGGTCCCTGGCACCCTAATGTGGCCCGTTCCACCTAGCTGCACAATCCCGTCTTCTCAGGGCTCCAGCCAATCGCTCTGTAAGACTTGGCCTCCTTGTAATTTCCAATTTGTGAGAAATGTAAAAATAGAAGGCCATTCGCTGCAGGCAGCTTGCATCAAATCGCATGCCACTTTCGTGTCATGTCAGATCACGGTAAACAGAGCTGATGGCTTCCCTGGCTGCTCCCAGTGACTTCCAGAGCAGCAAGAGGGTGGTGACAAGTTGGGGTCGGGGGGGTGCACCTGAGAGTTAGGGCAATGTGGCTGGATGCAACACCAGCTTTAAGTAAATCTAAAGCACAGGTCACAAATATGCTGCATGGGGGCACCTGGGCACGAATGCCAGTTCTGCCACTTAGCAGCCAAGGGACCTTGGGTACAAATTCATCTCTCTGTACCTCAACCTCCCCAGCTAGCGAATAGCAGCTATCACACTACCAGCCTCCTGAGCTGGGGCAAAGCTCAATTGATGGGGAGAACTGCAATGTGCTTCCTAATGGGCAGCTCCTTAAACAGGGTGTTGTGGCCCTTGCCAGGCGGTCAGAACCAGGGCCTTCTCCATGGCAGGGGCATCAGCACCACGTGGCTGCACCTGGGCTCCCGGGCCAGCTCCTAGCCCAGCGATCTTGTAGCCGCTGCCTTCCCCTCTCTCCGTCTCAGTTTCCTCATGGGTCCGGGGACAATTCCACTATGGAGCTCATGGGGCTTTGTGGAAATGACACACAGTCCTGTCAGGAAGGCACGCAGCATAGCCCTCTGGCATATCACCAGCTCACACTAACTCTTAGCTGTGGCTGTTTATTGATGAGATTATCACTGGAACCACGTTTCATGGAGTTTTTTTTTTTTTCCCTGTTTATGACTGAATCCAAGTCTGCGCTGAAATATCACAGCTTGCGTTCACACCTATGGTCCGTGCCAGGCAACCCTGTCTCCACTATTAGCCGGCTCCCTGCTCATTCCATCTCTACCTCTGCTCTGGAGGCCCTCAGGTGAGCTCAGAGTAAAGACACTGGGTGTTCCTAAGGCTCACAGAGGCACATTTCCTGGGAATCCCTATCTTGGGGTCCACATTGGGCTTCCCAGCATTTCCCCCTCTCAAGTACCATGGTCTTTCCCACCACCTTCCGGAGAATGGGCGGTACAAAGCGCACCCCCGCCCCGACCCTGGTTCTGGGCTCACTTGGGGAGCTGGTGCTGGGGGATGCTACAGAGCAGCGGCTGAGCATCTGATGATGTTCTTGCTGGGGGCGGTGGGGGGGGCTGTTGCTCTTTGCAGCTGTTGTCGATTCAGGCTTGCTTTTATCATGGCAGGTGTGCTCTGCCCACTGTTTGGGCAGCTTGGCCTGGCTGAATGGAAAGGGCAGTCCTGACACAAAGGGCAGCGGACACTTCTGTGTCGCCACTTGCGGCTCGGGTGATTAAGAGCCTCTGGCTGGGTTTGGTGTTGGAGCCCTGGGTGGGGGAGAGGGCTTAGGTGATCAAAGGGAAGAAGTGCTAGTCCCACCTCAGCCGAGGTGACACGGAGGGGCTTGGGTACCACCCCCCTGCTCTCAAGACAAAGCGGGTAGACTTTGGGATGCTGCGGGGCTGGAGGCAGCTGGCAAGGATTAATCAACTGGGATTGATGCTTGGCTTGTGATCCACACACTGCAAGGGACAAAAACACATTTCTAAATCCCGAGTGACTTGGGACATCTCTATCTCAGCTACTGAGCTCATAGCCAAGTGCGGGAACAGCGTCTTTACGTGAAGGCAAGAAGCCGCCTGACACTGTGCTTTCCTGAAAGCTGCTCTCAGCGTATGCTGGGAAGGCAGGGGAGCGGCCTCACTGTCAGTCATCCTGACCGTCGCCCCACCACCTCACTTTATGGAGGTAAACGCAAGGCCCAGAGACCTATCAACAGGACAAAACATTGGCCTGGAGGTCAGAAGAGTGGGGGCTCAAACCTCTGCCCCGCCTGCTCCTGGCTGTGTGACCTTGGGCAAGTCTCGTTCCCTTTCTGTCCCACAGGAGCCTCACCTCTGAACTGGGGGTTAGAACTGTACTTGTTGCACAAGGTCACTGGAGGAATTACAAGCTGGGGACACGGCAGCTTTCAATACTCCGTCCCCACCTCCCCATACGAACAAGAATTTGTCCAAGGTCACCTGCGGAAAGCGGCTGCAGCCCTGCTCGAAGCCCATTCATCCAGGGTTCGTTCCTGGCTGTGACCTCAGAGGCTGTATTTCATAGCCTTCCTGCTCAACGATGCAGGGAGGTCCATGCTCACACTATCCTCACCTTCCATCCGTGCTGGCTTTATTCTAAGATCCCTACTGAGTGCCTGCGAGGTCCTGGGCGACCAGTAAACACACTCACAGCATTTGGAGCTCTGGGTCGCCATGCACGTGAGAACCAGGGACAGACAGAGCAACTGTGCTTCTTTCAGCTTTGAGGGACCTGCTCCTTCCTTGTCTTTACCCTCCCCGTTTCCTCCTCCTTGGCTTCTAGACGCCCCCTCCCAGTTCCATCCTGAGATCCTGGGGGACCCGGCTCTTCCCGAGCCTCCAGCCGGGGACTGAACAGGCAGAGTATCAGCAGAGACAGTTCCCGCTTCTCCCCTACAGCAGCCGCCTCTCTCCTCTAATTCTCAAGGATCGCCCCACGCTACAGATGCCCTGCCAGACAAGCTGGGTTTCCTCCTGCTGCCGGGGCCTCGTGGCTCGTCCTCTAAGGACTGGCCATTGAGCCAGTGCTTGGCTGGAGAGAGAGCAATTTCTTTGTTTGCAGCCTGCCTAACAGTTTCTTCCTGAGGCTCAAGGGAGGCTCGGCCATTTTGCCCCATCGCTCTGGGAAAAGGTCCCTCTCACTTGTCCAGGGACCGGCACCCTCCTCTGCCTTTGGGGTGGGGGGTCTGGGGCTGCTCTGCCAGGACGAGGGCAGGGGCTGGGTCGACCCTTCACAGAGACTGCCAAGAGGCAGAGGACACATGCCTGCGGTTCCCACTGACATCCTTTGTTCTGGAATTTCAGAGTTGGGGTACTGCATTTCATGCTCTCTTATGAATGCATTTCCTCCAAAGTTGCCAACGAGAGAATCTAGGCCATATCCAACACCCAACACCCCCTCTGTCACCAAACACCCACCGTGACCATCACAGATCAGGGTTGACCCCAGAGTCCGCTCACTTAGCCTGACAGAGTCTCTGATTTAGGGGTGTCACCAAAGCTCAGGAGCCATTTTATTCAGTGCCCCCCTCCCCAGTTCTACATTAAGACGAGGCTGAGCTTCCTGGGACAGGACAGACAGCTCATGCCCCACATCAGGCAGAAACTGGGCATTATAACTGGGCTTTTAAAACCCCAATTTTCTCCCTGGGATTCACATCTGTTTGGAGAGGAGATGAGCTCAGAGCCTCCGTGTGGGGCTGCCGCGCGGGTGTGGGTTCCTTATCCGAAAAGCAAGCTAAGCTGGAACACAGAATCTGTGGATGCCAGCCATGGGGACATGTGAGTACAAGAGGACCCCCCCACACACACACATGGAGACCTGCTGGTCATTGTCCCGGGGGGGGGGGGTGGCAGGGTCGCCTTTTTCCAGTGTCCAGAAAATAAATGTCAGGATGTAAGCCAAGAAGACAGTCTTCAAACCTTCTAGGGAACCCCCACCACCACCAAATCCTACATTGCTCAGAGAGCGCGGCGCAGACTTCTGTGCGCTCAGCTCAAGCCCAAGCTGCGATGTGCTTTCTAGCCAACGTTTCTTGAGAGCTTAAGCCGCCGAAGACAGAAAGGAGGTGTCCCATTCCCCAGTCGCCTGGCTCCCGAAGCCCGCAGCGAACAGAAGAGGGTCACCGCTCGACCTAGGCGCAGCAGAGCCCAGACGGAGAAGCGGCGCACCGCTCGCTAAACGCTTTCTTTCCCGGGTCCCCCGCCGTCCCCTGGGGTGAACAGGGCGCTTCGACGGCTTCAGCAGAATTTGGCGCCAGCCGGGGGTGCGGGGGGCAAGGGGCCCGCGACCCCTTGGGAAAAAGCCGGAGATTTTGGCGACCCTCGTGCGTGCTCCCCTGGCCTCCTCGCGCATCCCAGAGGGATGGCCCGGGTGCGCGTCGACTGCCGGGAACGGCGCCTAGGGCTCCTCCTGTGGGCCCGAGGCCGGGCGAGGCGCGGGGGGCTGGAATCTCGGCGAGCCCGACCCCATCCCGCCGGCCTCGCAGTCCGGCCGTCCCGCACTCAGCGCCCCGACGCCGGCCGCCCCTCTCCTACCTGCGGCCGGGGCTGCGCTGCCCGCGGCGGGCGCTGCGCGGGCAGCTCGGCCGCTCCGGTGCGCTCCGGGCGCGGGGCCGCTCCCGGCTCGGGCCGCGCTGCGCTCCCCGGCGCCTCCGTCCCTCCGCTCCGCGATCCTCGCCCGGAACCTCGCCGCGCGCTCGGTCTTCCGAGGGCGGGCGCAGGGACGCGGGGAGGAGAGGGGCGGGGAGCGCGGGAGGCGGGGCCGGGGCGCGGGAGCCCGCCCAGCCCGGGGAGGGGCGCCGCCCCGCCGCCCGGCCCCTTCGTCCCGCCCCCTCCCTTCCCCTCCGGGCCTCCTCTCTCCCGTCTCCCGCTTCCCGTTCCTCTCTCCCTACCTCCCCTGTCTCCCCGCCGTCCTCCCCTTTTCTTCTCTCTTCTCCGCCCCGCCCCACCCGCCTCGCCCGCTCCCCTCTCCCCCCGCCCCGCCTCACGCTCCTTCTTCCTTTGCCTTCCGTCTGATGGCCTCTTCCCCGGCTCGACCTGCTGTCTGGGTCTCTGTGTCCCAGTCCTTTGCCATAAGGGTTTCCCTCGGGGCTTTTCTCCTCCCAGCCCTGCCGATCTGCTTCTGATGGTCTGTTTCGGTCTCTCTTCTCTGTCACCTTCTTCTTTCCCCGTAGGTCGCCAGGCCCCCTTAGGGGTTGGGATGGAGGGTGCGCCCCTGCCCCGTCTCTGCTCTCCTCCCAGGGGCAGCACCCCCTCGCCCCCATGACTGCTAACACCGGGAAGTTTTTGAGCAGGAGCGCCCAGGCTCAGGGTCCCAGGCTGGATGCGTGCACGTGGCAGGCAGGTGCGGCTTGAGGAGGACTCCCTGTCTGCTGCCAGAGAAGGGGTGGGATGGTGAACCGGCTCAGTGTGTGGATGGACAGATGGATACACAGGTGATTAAGAAGGGAAACACAGCCTGGAGCAACACCCAGGGATGGGAGCTGAGCATAACACCCGCCCCCCCAGATACCCACCCTCCTTCCAGGTCTTGGGGAGGCCCTCCCCAGAGACACCTCTTTCCCAGTCAATGCTCACCCGGTGCCTGAGGCCTCCCTCCCCTCCCCTTGACCCCTGACCCCTTTCACAAAGACTCCTGGTAATGGGGTCAAGACTGCCCTTCCCTCCAAGTTCCCCCAAGGACTCGAAGAAAAGATCTCCTCCCTCTAGCCTACTCTTTGCATCCTCTCTCTGGCCTCAGGGCTGGCATTTGCTGATAGACTTGCCACCCACCACCCCATGTTGGCCCCCACCCCATCATCCATGGGCTCCCCCGGTGGCTCAGTTTCAAAGAATCTGCCTGCAATGCTGGTGCTGCAGAAGACACAGGTTCCATCCCTTGGTGGGGAAGATCCCCTGCAGGAGGGTGTAGTGACCCCACTCCAGTATTCTTGCCTGGAGAATCCCATGGACAGAGGAGCCTGGCAGGCTACAGTCCATGGGTCACAAAGAGTTGGACACAACTTAGCGACTTAGCACACACGCAAGCCTGTCATCCATTATGGGGTCTCCTAAAGGTGACCCTAACTGCTCCTGCCCCTTTCCCACATTCTCACCCACAAGCATGGAATCCTGATATCTTCCTTGACTGGTCCATTCTCTTCCATCACTGGTCACCAGCTCCCATGCTGTGACTCCACCTGTACTTCAGTGTCTGTTGAATTCCTCCTACTTGCCAGGCACTGTCCTGAGCCCTGGAGACAGTATGGGGAACAAGACAGGTCACAGACCCCTAGGTGGTCCTGGTGGAGGGTGGGAGACAGGCTTCTGTCAAATAACCACACAAGCCCAGGCAGACAAGCTCTGCCAGGAACACACCTTCAGTTTGGGATCCAACCAGAATCCACCCCAGTCCAGCTTGGGATGGTTGGGAGAGGTTTCCTCAAGGAAATGCCATTTGAACCAATGGCCAAAGGATGGACAGATGCTGTCTGGATGGAAATGCGGGGCACAGATTTGAGCAGGGTTATGAGGGTAACTAAACTATTGGGCTCTAAAATCACTGCAGATGGTGACTGCAGCCATGAAATTAAAAGATGCTTACTCCTTGGAAGGAAAGTTATGACCAACCTAGACAGCATATTAAAAAGCAGAGACATTACTTTGCCAACAAAGATCCGTCTAGTCAAGTCTATGGTTTTTCCAGTAGTCATGTATGGATGTGAAAGTTGGACTATAAAGAAAGCTGAGCGCAGAAGAATTGATGCTTTTGAATTGTGGTGTTGGAGAAGACTCTTGAGAGCCCCTTGGACTGCAAGGAGATCCAACCAGTCCATCCTGAAGGAAATCAGTCCTGGGTGTTCATTGGAAGGACTGATGTTGAAGCTGAAACTCCAATACTCTGGCCACCTGATGCAAAGACCCTGATGCTGGGAAAGATTGAGGGCAGGAGGAGAAGGGAACGAAAGAGGATGAGATGGTTGGATGGCCTCACCGACTCAATGGATATGAGTTTGGGTGGATTCCGGGAGTTGGTGATGGACAGGGAGGCCTGACATGCTGCAGTTCATGGAGTCGCAGAGTTGGACATGACTGAGCAACTGAACCGAACTGAACTGATGAGGGTAGCAAAAGCTATTTTTTTCTTGCCTGACATTCATTTCAGTTTGGGTGACAGCTCCTCGGTTTTGATTTGGGGACTTCCTCTTCTCCGTTTGCATTCATCTGGTTGGATGGGGTTTCCTCCTTTCAGAGATGGCCTGTGACCCAGGAATAGCCATCTCACATCACCCCGACCTCACTGGGAGGAACATGTGATGGGTCCTGGGTTGATGAGAATTCTTCCTGGGACTTTGGCTAAAAGAACTGTCAGACGGAAGTTTAATCTCCACCACAGAATCCTTGTATGTACTTAAGGGGCCTCGAGGCCAGAGGGAATCTGAGAGGCTGGGCTCCTGCTCCACAATCCAGCCTTGGGAGGAGGAAGCAGACTGCCACGGCAGGAAGAAGGGCCCGTCTGGGGATGACTGGGGCCTGGCGAGGGCCTTGGTGCTGAGTGACGTCTAAGGGTCTATGTGGCTTGTGGGCACAGGTTAAAACCAGTTGAGGGCTCCCCCAAATGCTTGAAGCACATGAGTGCGTCCACCCAGTGGCAGGTGGCGTGGGCTTCCTCATAGTCCGACTGGAGAGCTGTCCGAGGTCTTGGCCTCCAGCAGTCTTGTTCACACACTGATTTCTTCCAGGCCTGGGAAAGCAACCTTCAGGCAGACTGAGCTTAAGAAATATGTGTGGCTGATCGCTCATGGGGGCCCACCCAGAGCAGCTGCCCAGGCCCATGGGCCACGTTCCCCTGGCCAAGGGGCCATGCCCACCCGTAAGCCAGCCCCAGCCCACTGCTAGGACCTCAGGAGAAGCCTTTGCCAAGCCCCTCCTGAGCACTTCTGAGCAGCCAGGTGAGCTTGAGAGGCTGTTGACCTCGGATTTGGAAAGAGCTCAGACATGGTGGGGGCTTCTCTGGTGGCTCAGTGGTAAATACCCCGCCTGCCAATGCAGGAGGTGCAGATTCAATCTCTGGGTTGGGAAGATTTCCTGGATTAAGAAATGGCAGCCCACTCCAGTATTCTTGCCTGGAGAATTCCATAGACAGAGGAGCCTGGAGGGCTATAGTCCATGGGGTTGCAAAGAGCCAGACACAACTGAGTGACTAAACAACAACAGCTACAGTTCCTAAGCCTGGAGCTGCTGGTAGCGAGTTTTGTCATTCCTTGAGCAGGTCATGAGCGCCAAAGAATTGGTACTTTTGAACTGTGGTGTTGGAGAAGACTCTTGAGAGTCCCTTGGGTCTGCAAGGAGATCAAACCAGCCCATCCTAAAGGAAATCAGTCTTGAATATTCAGGATGCTGAAGCTAAAGCTCTAATACTTTGGCCACCTGATGTGAAGAACTGATTCATTGGAAAAGACCCTGATGCTGGGAAAGATTGAAGGCAGGAGAAGGGAAAGACAGAGGATGAGATGGTTGGATTGCATCACTGACTCAACGGACATGAGTTTGAGTAAGCTCCAGGAGTTGGTGACAGACGGGGAAGCCTGGCATGCTACAGTCGATGGGGTCGCAGAGTCAGACAAGACTGAGCAATTTACTGAGCTGAACTGAGCGGTCATATCTGAAAGTGGAGCCCACACAGAGGAAGGCAGAACTGAGAGATGGGGAAGGGACAGAACTGATGAGTATTGCCTATCCCTGGAGGTTTGAGTTCAGTTTATGTTGCTTAAAACCAAAATAGTCCTGAAGAATTGAGAAACAGAAAACATTATCAGAGAAACTAATTATAATAACCATTTCCATTCCCCCTTCTTCCCTCAAGTCTCTCTTACAATCATCTCTCTTTGTTTCTGAGCTTCTGTTCAGAAGTTAACTCACCTCTATTTTCATTGCTCTAAATGTGTTTTGCCTACTTACGAAAAGAAAGTCTGTCTGGCTGTCAGGTCAGTTTCATAGACCGGTCATCTGATGCTTGATTTATCTCCATTACAGCCCCTGCTCCCCGCCTCCCCTCCCACCCCACCTGCCCATAACTGTCTAGCATCTGTCTGCACCTCTCCAGTGATGGGGAACTCATTATTCTGCCAGGCAGACGGCTTCAGACAGCAAACTCTTATCTCAGTGGAGTTCTGAGGATTGTCTGTCTGCTGTGCAGGGGCGGCTTCAGATAAAGGACCCGGTACTATAGAATTGAAATGGCCAAGGCACCATCTCCATGTCCTCCCTAAAAGCCCAGTTGAAGTCTTCCAGAGAATTCACAGGCATCCCTTGTGGGCTAGAGCCATGGGCTCTGTTAGCAGAGTTCCCCAAATGTGGGCAGCAACCACTGGCGATAGGATAATTTTCAGTGGGGTGAAATAACTTGGCATGCTCCATCCCCTGTAGCATCTTGTGATTGCTGTCCAAGGGTAAGTCCCAAGATGGTGCTCCTTTGCCTCTAACACCTCTCGCGGTTCTGAGCCATCCCATGTTAACTGAGAGAGAGAGAAGCCCTAGGCCTGCAGCCCTCGTAGACAGCCATATCTAGTTAGAACTGAACACAGTGCTCATCTGTCCTTGTATCTATTTTAGTGGAGACCTATTTCTGGCGAGTAATACTGATCTTCTAGTTACAGTATGATGTATGGTTTCCTTTTCAGATACATTTATTTAATCTAAAAAAGGAAAATACTTAAGTAAATAAAAATAGGCACAATGCACAGATTTTTGCAAAACTCTTGCGGCTGGTCTGCAAATGACTAAAGTTTGCGTAGCCTAATGGAGAGAAACATTTCACCCATGTGTTCACTCAGTCAACAAATGTTCATTGAGCACCTCTGAGACAAGACACGGGGGAGGACTGGACAAGGAGACAACACAGCTGGTACGAGATTCCATTAGAGAGGGCAGGGCCTGAGCATGGAAGGCTTCACCACCATATGGAGGAATTGGACCTCACCTGGGGGGTGGGGGTGGCTCTGGGGAGCCACTGAATGTGCTAAAGCAGAGAGTAAGGGAGGGTTGAAGACGGCTGAGACAGCCCAGGTATGCATGGTGGATTAAAGAAGAGAGGACTGGAAGCTGGGAGGCC
Organism: Antilocapra americana; assembly: GCA_007570785.1. NCBI lineage: Eukaryota > Metazoa > Chordata > Mammalia > Artiodactyla > Antilocapridae > Antilocapra > Antilocapra americana. The sequence goes on along the minus strand of ML660201.1, from coordinate 50,715,235 downwards.
AGGAGGTGGCTGTCGCAATATTGTAGACCTGGCGTGAAGGGAGAAGCAGCACCTAACAGTGGGCACTCAATACACGACTGAAATGACTATTGTTAATATTGTGGTGGTAGAACCCTCCCTTCCCTTGACTCGGGGCAGTTCTCTGAGTCATAGACTTACAAGGCAGCAGACTGGAGATGGCCTTGAGATACTACCTAGTCAAATATTTTTATTTTAGAAATGGATACGTTGAGGTTTGTATGGCCAAAGCTGTGCTTTTTCTAGTAGTCAGGTGCAGACGTGAGAGTTGAACCATAAAGACTGCTGAGCACCAAAAACCGAAGCTTGTGAACTGTGTGCTGGAGAAGACTCTTGAGAGTCCCTTGGACTGCAAGGAGATCAAACCAGTCAATCCTAAAGGAAATCAACCCTGAATATTCAGGGACTGATGCTGAAGCTGAAGCTCCAATACTTTGGCCACCTGATACAAAGAGTCAATTCATGGGAAAAGACTCTGATGCTGAGAAAGACTGAAGGGAGTAGAAGGGAACAACAGAGGATGCAATGGTTGGATGGCATCACTGACTCAATGGGCATGGGTTTGAGCAAACTCCAGGAAATAGTGGAGGACAGGGAAGCCTGGCGTGCTGCAGCCCAAGGGGTTGCAAAGAGTTGGACGTGACTTAGTGACTAAACAACAACAAAATTGAGGTCCAGAGAGAAGAAGTACCTTGCCTGCCAGCATTTGGCTACCTTGTAGCAGAGCCAGGAAGGTGATAACCACTAGCTGTATTTTGGAACACTACTTGGTGCTCATCACTGACAACTCGGGGAACAGAGACAGTCAGAGGCCCAAAGTCACAGAGTAGAAGAGCAGGGCTGGAATCGCCATTCACGCCTCCAAAGCCAGCATTCTGTGCCATCAAGTTCATCAGTCTTGTCTCCAGGGCTTCCCTGACACCCTGGTTAACCCCTTGTGAGGCCACGGGTGATGCTGTGGGTAGAGACCTGATTTGACAGGGGTGGGTCAGGATACTCAAATCTATCACCAGCCCTCTGTGTGTGCTTTGGCAAGTCCCTTTCACTCTCTGAGCCCCAGTTGCCTCACCTGTAAGTTAAAGAGCTGGCACCTCCCTTCTGCCATTCCTTAGGCTTCCCTGGTGACTCAGGGGTAAAGAATCCACTTGCCAGTGCAGGAGATGATGCAGTTTTGATCCTTGGGTCAGGAAGATCCCCTGGAGAAGGAAATGGCTACCCACTCCAGCATTCTTGCCTGGGAAATCCCATGGACAGAGGATCTTGGTGGGCTGCGGTCCATGAGTAATCAAACCACAGTAACAATCTGCCACTGCAAGGGGTGAGGGGTTCAGGAGGAAGGGCCATCCCTGAGTCTGTTCCCCAAGCCTCACCCAGGCCTCCGCCTGATCCCTTCGGCTGCTCAGAACAGACTCTGTCTCCCTGGACGACAGAATTCCCTCCACCAGCTTCTCTGAAGCTCTAGTAAGACTAAGCCTCTCTGTGACCTAAGAAAATATCCCCCTTAGAGAAACAAGGCTTTGTGTTTTGTTTTCAGAAATGGTACTATTACCTTAACCACACCCCCCTCCATGCAAGGAATTCCTCCACTAGCAAAAGAGCCAGCCCATTAATGTGCCTAATCACCTGATAAACCACAATAAGCCTCGCGGGAGATAATGGGATGGAAGATCATTTTGTTATGGCCCTAAAGGAACCAAAGAGCCTCTTGATGAAAGTGCAGGAGGGGGATGAAAAAGCTGACTTAAAACTCAACATTCAAAAAAACTAAGATCACAGCATCCAGTCCCATCACTTCATGGAAAATAGATAGGGATAAAAATGGAAACAGTGACAGAATTTATTTCCTTCATCTCCAAAATCACTGTGGATGGTGACTGCAGCCAAGAAATTAAAAGATGTTTGCTCCTTGGAAGAAAAGCTATGACAAACCTAGACAGCATATTAAAAAGCAGAGACATTACTTTATCGACAAAGGTCCGTCTAGTCAATGCTATGGTTTTTCCAGTGGTCATGTATGGATGAGATAGTTGGACCATAAAGAAAGCTGAGCACTGAAGAACTGATGCTTTTGAACTGTGGTGTTGGAGAAACTCTTGAGAGCCCCTTGTACTGCAAGGAGATCATACCAGTCAATCTCAAAAGAAATCAATCCTGAATATTCATTGGAAGGACTGATGCTGAAGCTGAAGCTCCAACACTTTGGCCACCTGATTCAAAGGACTGACTTATTGGGAAAGACCCTGATGCTGAGAGAGGTTGAAAGCAGGAGGAGAAGGGGACGACAGAGGATGAGATGACTGGATGGCATCACCAACTTGACGGACAGGAGTCTGAGCAAGCTCCAGGAGTTGGTGATGGACAGGGAAGCCTGGTGTGCTGAAGTCCATGGGGTCACAAAGAGTGGGACACGACTGAGTAACTGAAGTGAACTGAAGATCATTTTGTTACCCGGGCCTTGAACCATGCTAGGGCAGGTCGTCTTTGCTGAACGTTCAAATATTTGTTCATGTCCCACTGTGCTAAACTCAACACCGAAACACTGACAGACTGCTGCTTCCAAACAGACATCCCCCCAAATGTAAGGAGCAGGCTGTGCTCCGCGCAGACAGAGCCTGTCCCAAGGACATGGCCCGATAACATTCCTTCACAGCGTCCAGTCTATGGGTTATGTGCAGTCTGCGGAGCTAGACAGACCTTGGAAAGTGACTTCACATTCCTGGGCTTCAGTTTCCTCATCTATAGAATGGGAATAACAACAATAGCTACAGGAACTTCCCCATTGGTCCAGTGGCTTAGACTCCACACTCCCAATGCAGGGAGCCCGGGTTCCATCCCTGGTGTGGGAGTTAAGAGCTGGTGTGGGTGTGCTGAGCTGCTCAGTCGTGTCCAACTCTGTATGGCCCCGAGGACTGTAGCCCACCAGGCTCCTCTGTCCATGGGATTCTCCAGGCAAGAATACTGGAGTGGGTTGCCATTCTCCCCTCCAGGAATCTTCCTGATCCAGGGATCTAACCACATCTCTTACATCTACCTGCATTGGCAGGGGGGCTCCTTACCACCACCACCACCTGGGAAACCCCAAGACCTGGTGCAATAAAGAAAGAAATGTTTTTAAAAAATAACAATAGCCATAGCTTCTACCTGACCACACTGCTGGGAGAAAGCTAGCTCCTGTTCTGGTGTGTGGGGAATGCTCCAATTATTCAGGTGCCATTGGCAAGCTCTTCTCTACCCGACTCAAAAGACTCTACTTGAGGGTTGAAGGCAGCCCCTAATGCCACCATCTCCAAGAATCTTGTCTGACTTTCACCCAGCTGCATAGAATTCCTTCTGCTCCAATTCCCACAGAGATCTTGTTCCTGCCTCCCCTCAGGTACTCACCAATCTCCCTTCGGTGGGAGTGGGGATTGCCCTCCAGGAGCCTTGCACACAATATCGGCTCAATACCCGCTGAGACTTCGTTAACATCTGCTCCCAGGGCAGGGCACTGGGGCCTCTGGGTTCCTTCCATGCTCCTTGTGGACATCCAGCCTTGTGAGACATCCTTCAGCACTCATCAAGAGGTTCCCACCTCTGGGCCCGTACACATGGTTGTTCCCTCTGCCAAGAACACTGCTCCCTTACCCTCTTCTCTGTGGACTCACCTGTACCATGCTGGTTTCTGCTTGGATGTCAGCAGAATGAGTCCAGCCCTCCTGGCCCGGTCATGTTCCCTGGTTGGGTCCATCATAGACATGCTGGGTTGCCTAAGTACTGGTTTCATCCTCTCTCTCTCCGGCTTGACTGTAAGCTCTGTGAGGTCAGGGATGGGCACACAGCTCAGTGCTCGGCACACAGGAAGTGCTCACTAAATATCTGTTGAAGAGAAGTGTATGCTTGCTCAGTTGCTCGGTCGTGTCCAACTCTTTGTGGCTCCATGGACTGTAGCCCGCCAGGCTCCCCTGCCCATGGAATTCTCCAGGCAAGAACATTGGAGTGGGTTGCCATGCCCTCCTCCATGGCATCTTCCTGGGGACCCAGGGATCGAACGCACGTCTCCCGCATTGCAGGCGGATTCTTTCCTACTAGCCTGGAAAGCCCGAAGAGACAAACACACATGAAGACTATGGGCTCTTGTCTCACTCAAGTGGCAGATTCTTAAGGACCTGCCTGCTGCTCCCTGGGACAGACCAGGCATGAGTAGGGCTCAGAGTCCTGAAAATCCCGACTTTCTCCGCGAGCACTCCTGGAAGTGAAAACCCTGCCTCTTGGCGGGCATGAGAGTCAGTCACTGTCAGGATGGAGCTGAGTGTCAGTCTCAGCTGTGGGCATCTGACAGTCGACCCGGGCTCAGCGACCTCCCCGGGCCACAGTTTCTTCCTCTGTTACAAGGTGCAGCCGTGACGACCCAGGAGAGTCTGCTGAGAGGGCCGGAGGAGTTCATGGCACTCAAACCCTGGCATGGAGTGGATGCCCCATGAGGGCACTGGCACCCATCCATCTGTCTCTATCTTCAGAAATCCAGAAGCAGCAAACGCCTGCTCTGCTTTCATTATCTGCCATCAGAATGGCAGCTAATCACACTATCTTATTTATGAGAGCGATGGATTCAGCATTTTTATTCTGAACAGAAGCTGTTGACATTCCTAGAATAGTCCCTGGAGAGGGAAAGCCCACTGCAGAATGCTCCTTCAGAAACAATCTGCAATCAGTGGGCCAGGCCTGGGGCCAGGGATGTGGTCCTCGCTGGTTCTCACTGATAAGGGGGATAAAGAAAGCTTCCACCAGAGGCCGGGGCCAGGGCAGGCAGGAGCCAGCAGAAAACTGACATCTTAATGGGAGCCAACACTGCAGGGCCCTGGGGCTGCAACTTGCCTGCCCCAGCTGACGTGGGTCGGGAACATCTTGGCAGCTGGGAGAAGACGGGCCCTGGGGAGTCCTGCCCCCTGCTGTTCTCCTCTGCCATCCACTCCATCGCTTTCTCTCTAACCCTCTGTCTTCTCTTTTTACCTGCCTTTTTTCTCCCTCCTTCTCCTTTCTTTATTTTGTTTTCCTTCGTTTTTCCTCTTTAAAAATTACCCTTAATTACCCGAGTATTTCTGGTATTTACTCCTTGTAAACTATCACAATATTTAAGACAGATGCTCCTTTTGATCTTCCAGATGTAATCCTCACTCCTCCTCCCCTTAGCAAACAGGAAGTTTGCTGTGTGTCCTTTCCGAGGTGTCTTTCTTTCCATTTGCGTATGTCTATATACACCTAGTAAACATGTTTTTGGTGTGTGTTGTTTACATTATATAAAAATAGCGCTGTACTGTAGTTATCATCCCATCACTTGCTTTTTAAAAACAAACAAACAAACAAACAACTTGTTTTAGAAGAGAAGTTTGGGGGGACTTCCTTGGTGGTCCAGTGGTTAAGAATCCACCCTGCCAACACAGGGGACATGAGCTGGATCCCTGGTCTGGGAATATCCTACCTGCGGCGGGGCAGCTAAGCACGTGTGCCGCAGCTACTGAGTCTGTGCCCCCGGGAGCTTCAGCTAGTGAGCCCCCGTGCCCAGAGCTTGTGCTCTGCAACGAGGGACGCCACCCTAGTGACAGCCCCACGCACTGCAATGAGGCCCCCAGCACAGCCAAAAATAAATAAATACTTTTTGTAAGAAAAAGAGAGATGTTTTGGCTCCTGCAAAATTAAGAGGAAGGTACAGAGATTTCCCCCACACCTCCTGCCCCTATAGGAGCAAAGCTTCCCTCAGTATCAACACCCACCCCTGCAAAGTGGTTCATGTGTTACAGCTGATGAACTTGCACTGACACAAGGTTATCACCCTAAGCCCACAGTTTACCTTACGGTTCAGTCTTGGCTTTGTACACTCTGTGGGTTTACACAAATGCATACCGTTATTACACCGGGTTGGCCAGAAAGTTCATTCAGGGTTTCTGTTCTATCCAATGAACTTTTTGGCCCACCCAATAGTATCCACTGCCCTAAAAATCCTCAGCGTTCTACCTATTCATCTCCATTCCCCACCCCTCATTCCCAAGCAACCACTGATCTTTTCACTCTCTCCATAGTTCTGCCTTTTCCACAGTGTCATATAGTTGGAACTGTACAATATGTAGCCTTTTCAGACTGTCTTCTTTCACTTGCATTTAGTATGTCTTTTCACGGCTTGATAGCTCATTTCCTTTCAGTGCTGAAAAGCTTTCCATTGTCTGGATGTACCTCAATTTATGTTTCCATTCACCTACTGAATGGACATCTTGTCTGCTTCCAAGTTTTGGCAGTTATGAATAAAGCTGCTATAAATATCCATGTGCGAGTTTTTTTGTGGACGTAAGTTTAAACTCCTTTGGGTAAATAACGATGAGGGATATTGCTGTGTTGCATTGCCAGAATATCTTTAGCTTTGTAAGAAGCCAGCGAAACGGCTTCCACGGTGCCTGAGCCACTTTGCACTCCCACTAGCAGTGAATCAGAGTTCCCCGTGCTCTAGATCCCCGCCAGTGTTTGATGTTGTCAGTGTTCCAGATTTTAGCCATTCTAACAGGTAGCTCATTGTCATCTCAGTTTGCATTTCCCTGATGACGTATGAGGTGGGGCATCTTTGTTATCCACATATCTTCTTCGGTGAGGTGTCTGTTAAGATCTTAGGATTTTTAAATTGGATTGTTTGTTTTCTTATTGCTGTGTTTTTAGAGTTCTTTGTGCATTTTGGATATGTCTTTTGCAAATATGTTTTTCCCCAGTCTGTGACTTGCCTTCTCATTCTTTGATATCGTTTTCTGCAGAGCAGAAGTTTTTAATTTTAATGAAGTCCAGTCCAGTCAATTATTTCCTTCATGTATTGTTCCTTTGGTGTTGTTTAAAAACGTCATCACCACACCCAAAGGAAATCAACCTTGAATATTCATTGGAAGGACTGATACTGAAGCTTAAGCTCTAATACTTTGGCCACTTGATGTCAAGAGCCTTCTCATTAGAAAAGACCCCGATGCTGGGGAAGATTGAAGGCAGGAGGAGAAGGGGACGACAGAAGACGAGGTGGTTTGACGGCATCACTAACTCAATGGGCATGAGTCTGAGCAAGCTCTGGGAGATGGTGAAAGACAGAGAAGCCTGGTGTGTTGCAGACCATGGGGTGGCAAAGAGTCAGACACGACTGAGCGACTGAACAACAACAACAAAAAGTCATCACCATACCCAAAGTTGTATCAATTTTATCCTATATTATCTTCCAGGAGTTTCCTCATTTTGCATTTTGTATGTAGGTATATTTGGGATCTATGATCCACTGTCAGTTAATTTTTGTGAAGGGTTTCAGGTCTGTAACTAGATTCACTTTTCTGCATGTGGACGTATAGTTGTTCCAGCACCATTTGCTGAGGAGACTATCATTGCTCCATTTCAACGCCTTTGCTCATTTGTCAAGGATCAGTTGATTGTGTTTATCTGGATCTATTTCTGGGCTCTGCACTGTGTTCCATTGATCTATTTGTCTGTTCTTTCATCATTAGCACACTGTCTTGATTACTCTAACTTTCCAGCAAATCTTAAAGTTAAGTAGTGCCTGTCCCCCAACTTGGCTCTTCAATATTGTTTCACTTTCAAGGTTATACAGCTAGTGACCAGTGGCACTAACTCAAGTCTTGGACTCTTATTCCAGCATAGAAGAGGGGAGGAGACAAGGGTGAGAAGAACAACTAAGGTGAGATCTCGGGGGGCCTTGAGAACCAGACTGAGGCACGAGGATCTTGTCCTGTTGGCAATGGGGAGCCAAAGAAGGTTCTTGAGCAGCAGAGTGACTGGGAAGCCTTGGGAAGATTAATCTGGTGATGGTATGTGCTGTGAGTTGGATGGAGAGAGGGGCATGGGGACTGAGAAGCATTCAGGAGGTGGTTGCAATTATCTAGGAAGGAGTGATGGTGCCATAAAGAGAAACCCTAAGCACCAGCCCTGCACAAAGAACTCCCTACTGTCCACTCCTGGGGCCACTCCATATACTATGAGGCATGTCATATCGTGGAGCTGGACTCACTGTTGGCTCTAGAGATGGGCACATGCCCCAAGCCTGGCCACCCAGGATAAACTCATCATTCCTATAGGAATGATTAGTTCAGGAAGGAGCACATGATGAAACCTGGCCCAGGAGGAATGAATCCCAGACTTCTGCTGATGAAGGGTGCCTGCCTAAAATTAAGGCCAAACTAGAGGCAAATGTAGTCAAGGAATAGTGAAAGTGAAACTCAGTCATAATGAGTCCTAATGATATCATCTGAGCTCCTGGATCCAGCCATACCTGAAGTCCCCCTGGAAATTTTTTTCCTATGTGACCCCCCAAAGTTCTCATCCTCTAAGCAATGTTTAGTGTAAGCTAGTCTGCATTGGGATTCTTTTGCTTACAACCTAAGGTGTCCTGGGGGCTTCCCAGGTGGCGCTAATGGTAAAGAATCCATTTGCCAATGCAAGAGATGCAAAAGACATGGGTTCACAGAAAAATAAATGACCCAATCAAAAAATGGGCCAAAGAACTAAACAGACATTTTTCCGAAGAAGACATACATATGGCTAACAAACACATGAAAAGATGCTCAACATCACTCATTATCAGAGAAGTGTAAATCAAAACCACAATGAGGTACCATGTCACGCAGGTCAGAATGGCTGCCATCAAAAAGTCTACAAACAATAAGCACTGGAGAGGGTGTGAAGTAAAGGGAACCTTCTTAACACTGTTGGTGGGAATGCAAACTAGTACAGCCACTATGGAGAAAAGTCTGGAGATTCCCTAAAAAACTGGAAATAGAACTGCCATATGACCCAGCTAATCCCACTGTTAGGCATACACACTGAGGAAATCAGAATTGAAAGAGACACATGTAACCCCATCTTCATTGCCGCACTGTTTACAATAGCCAGGACAGGCAAGCAACCTAGATGTCCATCGGCAGATGACTGGTTAAGCAAGTTGTGGTACATATACACAATGGACTATTACTCAGCTATAAAAAATAACACATCTGAGTCAATTCTAATTAGGTGGATGAAACTGGAGCCTATTATACAGGGTGAAGTAAGTCAGAAGGAGAAACACCAATACAGTATATTAACGTATATATATGGACTTTAGAAAGACAGTAATGATGATCCTACATGCAAGACAACAAAAGAGACACAGGTATAAAGAACAGGCTTTTGGACTCTGTGGGAGAAGGCAAGGGTGGGATGATATGAGAGAATAGCACTGAAACATGTATATTACCCTATGTAAAAGAAATGACCAGTGCAAGTTCGATGTATGAAGCAGAGCACTCAAAGCTGGTGTTCTGGGACAACCCAGAGGGATGGGGTGGGGAGGGAGGTGGGAGGGGGGTTCAGGATGGGGGACACATGTGCACCCATGGCTGACTCATGTTGATGTATGGCAAAAACCACCACGATATTGTGAAGTAACTAGCCTCCTATTAACATAAATTAATTTTAAAAAAAGACACGGGTTCAGTCCCTGGGTGGAGAAGATCCCCTGGAGCAGGAAATGGCAACCCACCCCGGTATTCTTGCCTGGAAGATTCCATAGACAGGGGAGCCTGCTGGGCTACAGTCTGCAGGGTTGCAAAGAGTCGGGACACAACCATGCACACATAGTCACTCTTTCTCCGAAAGTGTCCTGACTGACACAACAGTCACACCTAGATCAGGGGTCAGTAATGCAGAGCCCACGGGCCAAGGTCAGCCTGCTGCCTGTCTTTCATAAGTCGAGGTGTTTTGGAACGCAGCCATGCGCATTTGTTTACGCGCCATCTACGGCTGTTGTGCCCTGCAAGGCAGAATTGAGTAGTTCTGACAGATGCCCTCTGACCCACTAAGCCTAACACATTTTTTGTATGGACTTTCACAAAAACATATATCAACACATGACCTAGATTAAGCTCTCTCACCTCTTACTAAGGTGGAAACGGGGGCCCAGAGAAGGGCTTGCCTAACACTGGGGCAGAACCAGCCTAGAATCCAGGGTCTCTGACACCCAGGCTAGAGTGCTTTGTTCTGCCTCTCCTCGTGCCCAGACACTGCCCTGAAGTGTCCATGTGTCCTTCTGGAGGGTGTTTGCTTCACTTGACAGGTGAATCCCCCCTTGCAGGCCCAAACACTACCCTTCTCTGTGGCCTCCCTGTGAAGCTCCTGGGAGTGGCAGGGAGCCGGGGAAATTGAATTCCATAAATAACCAAGCCTGACAGCCCAGCCAGTCCTTCCTGCCTCCCCTAGCGGCCTGCTAAGTGGAACTGGAGCAGACATGGAGGATGACTGTCCTGGTGGGGACCCCGTCCACATCCCGCAGCTGCCCTCCTGGCCAGGGGACCCAGGAACAGGGGAGGGCCCATTTGTATTAATAAAATGCTTTTACATCATTTAAACAAGACAAGGTAGGGGTTTGGAGACTCGTCCATCTTCGCATCACTTCATGGCAAATAGATGGGGAAAAAATAGAAACAGTGACAGACTATTTTCTTGGGATCCAAAATCACTACAGAGAGTGACTGAAGCCATAAAATTAAAAGGCACTTGCTCCTTGGAAGAAAAGCTATGACCAACCTAGACAGTGTAGTAAAAAGCAGAGACACCACTTTGCTGACAAAGTCCATACAGTTAAAGCTAAGGTTTTTCTAGTAGTCATGTATAGATGTGGGAGTTGGACCATAAAGAAGACTAAGCACTGAAGAACTGATGCTTTTGAACTATGGTGCTGGAGAAGACTCTTGAGAGTCCCTTGGACAGCAAGATCAAGCCAGTCAATCCTAAAGGAAATCAGCTCTGAATAATCATTGGAAGGACTGATGCTGAAGCCGAAACTTCAATTCTTTGGCCACCTGATTCGAAGAGCTGACTCACTGGAAAACACCCTGATGCTGGGAAAGACTGATGGCAGGAGTAGAAGGGGGCGGCAGACAATTGAGATGGTTGGATGGCATCACCGACTCAGTGGACATGAGTGTGGGCAAACTCCGGGAGACAGCAAACTCTGGGAAGCCTGGCATGTGGGAGTCCATGGGGTTGCAAGGAGTTGGCCATGACCGAGCGACTGAACGATAACTATCTTAAGGAGGCTGAGAGGTAATTTGGATCACTGTGGGTAGAGCTGGGAGGGCTCAGAGGCATAAGGAATGTGCAGTCAGAGAAGGCTCCCTGGAGGAGGCAGTCTGGAGTATTCAAAGTAAAAAATCTCCAGGAAATGTTCAGGAAACACTTTGCTACCTACCTCTCTGAACCCTGCCTGCCCCCAGCTGTCAACACTCCAGCCACATGCGCATAACCCAAATATGCTGGACCCATTCTTGCCTCGTCACCTTTGCGGTTGCCGTTCATGCATCCAGGAGTTCCCGAGTCTCTGACCTTTGCGTTGCTGGCTTCTTCTCATTCCTGGGTCTCAGCATGCTTGTCACCACCTCTGAGAAGCCTCCTGTCACCACCTATCTGACTGCTGCTGCCCCAGCCTAGTTGGTCTCCCTCTCATCCTCTTTTCTTGTTTTCACCCATCTCTGGTCTAGTGAATTGTCCCTGGCCTGGGGCAGGGAGAGATCAATAGTATTTGTTAAGCGCGTGACTGAGGAAGCAGCACATTCCCCCCAGGAATTTACAGTTTAGTGGGGGAGACTCCAGCCCCCTGCAAGGACGGGGCGGGGCAGGGAAGGCAGCCCTTAGGGGGCAGGGGAGACTTCCTTGAGGAGGGCGGAGTGGGCAGGAGTGAGCTGGGAAAGTGTGAAGGAGACTGGAGGAGGGAAGCATCAGAGGTGAAGGAGCGTGGGGGAGGAACTCAGTGCTGGAGCAGAGAGCAGGGTCTTCCCTGGCGGTCCAGTGGCTAAGGCTCCGGGCTCCCAGTGCAGAGGGCCTGGGTTCAATCCCTGGTCCGGGAACAAGATCCCACATGCCTCAACCAAGGATCCCAAGGGCCACAACTAAGACCCAGTGCAGCCAAATAAATACATGCATTTGAAAAATAAAAAGAACAGAGGGGAGGTGGGGCTGTGAGGCCAGACAGATGGGAGAGGCGGAAGGCCAGGGCCAGCCTCAGCTCTTAGGGAGGCTGGACTCCACCCCAGGCCAGGATGGCAGTTGAGCAGGAACATGACAAAAGCTGCCCTGGGCATGAGAGGCTCATTTCAAGGATATATTGGAATAAGAAATCAGGACCAACCAAGTTGGGGGGTGGGGTGGTCTTCCCTCCTGGAAAGGGGGAGGGTGGTCACCAGAGAAGAAGATGGGGTGACCTGTATCCTCTGCTCCATCACCTCACCAGCATCCACATTCAGGGCTGTGGTCCTGCTGTAGCCCAGGCCTGGCCCTTCCAGGCTGCTAGTCAGGTGGCTTCTTGGAAGAGGTGACCTGGAGCAGCCCTGGCCCCATGTGAACAGGGAGACCTTAGTGAGAGACTCGGTTTTGCTCCCAGTGGGTGTGTGGACGTGTGTGCCTCTCAGCGATTCAGTTTCCTCTTCGGCTGACCACGGCGAGGAGCAGCATCTGTGTCTTGGGTCTAAATGAGACGGTGCAGGTCAAGTGTTGAGCGCAGAACGTGGACGAGAACCTGGCGGAGGTGACTATCAGGAGCTGGCTTGTTCTGCCCCAACAAAGATTCCTATGTGGGGGGTGGGGAGAGGTGTGCTGGGAATGGGAGAGTGTTGCTGGAGGACTGGGGCAGCCTAAGGCATTTGGAGGGGCTTCCCAGATGGTGCTAGTGGTAAAGAATCCACCTGCCAAGGCAGGAGATGCGGGTTTGATCTCTGGATTGGCAAGATCCCCTGGAGTAGCAAATGGCAACCCACTGCTGTATTCTTGCCTGGAGAATCCCATGGACAGTGGAGCCTGGGGGGCTACAGTCCACGGGGATACAAAGAGTCGGACACGACTGAGTGACTAAGCATGCACAAGGCATTTTGGAGAGCCCCGAATCCCTTCTGGAAGATCCTTATCTGTCTGCTGGGCTCCCATCCCCTGGGCAGCTCTGAGAGGCGGTCCTGGGTCTGGGAGGCACCTCAGTCTCTGGAGCTGCTGGCCGGTCCTGCCGCCATCGCTCTGCAGCCTCAGTGCTCCGGCCAGGTGGAGACGGCCCAGCGGCTGCGTGGAAGGCGACAGATGGCCACAAATGAGGGGTGAATGAACCTGCTAAATCATCAGCTGGGAAATTGAGCATCTCGATGCCCATCTGTGACGGCTTCTTCTCTGGGGACGGGAGCGTATGTTGGGGTGTGAGTGTGGGGGGTGTTTGCTGTACATGCAGATGGACTCAGTGCTGAGGCGTGGGCTTGTGGCACACAGGTACATACATGCTTGCCTGTGCACACACACTTACACACTGGTATACACACACATAGACTTGCACACACATGCTCACACCCTCCCCTGACTCACATTCTTCCCATCACACATACACACACACACACACTCCCATTTGTCCATTCAAGCACAGGATCTTGTGCACACCATTTACACACCTTTTTTTTTTTACATCTAGAAACACCGACTGACACCTGTGCACACCCAGAAGCACAAGGTACCCCAACAGATAGATTTGTGCAACTGTATTTTCTCACAGTCACCAAGAGCCACTGAGACACACAGTAGTCACGCACGGATAAGAGAGTTGGACCCTAAAGATGGCTGAGCACCGAAGAACGGATGCTTTTCAACTGTGGTGGTGGAGAAGGCTCTCGAGAGTCCCTCAGACTGCCAGGAGATCAAACCAGTCAATCCTAAAGGAGTCAACCCTGAATATTCAATGGGAGGACTGATGCTGAAGCTAAAGCTCCAACATTTCGGCCACCTGATGCAAAGAGGTGCCTCATTGGAAAAGACTGATGCTGGGAAAGATTGAGGGCAGGAGAAGGGGGGCAACAGAAGACAAGATGGCTGGATGTTATCATGGACTCAATGGACGTAAGTTTGAGCAAACTCTGGGAGATGGTGAAGGACAGGGAGGTCTGGAGTGTGCAATCCATGGGGTCATAAAGACTTGGGCATGACTTAGCAACTAAACAACAACTGAGATACACAGCTTCTCACAGCCCTGCATCTGAGTGGGGTAGGCTGGCTCCTGTGCAAGGGTGCTTCCTGGCTCCCCCCAAGAGAGGGACCACTTTCCATGAGAACAGGCTCAATCACATGACCAGCTCCAGCCCCTGAAACTGGAGGGGAAAGAGCTGTGTGTTCCTCAGGGTGGGAGCCTCCAGAGCCAGCTCCCAGTTCCTCCACGCTCTTGTTTCCCTCTGCTGTGGGGACCAGCAGCACTCTGGGTAGATGCTGCCCATTTACTCTTGGCCCAGGGAGCAGAATCAGAGGCAACCCTTGAAGTAACTCCATGCTGAGAAGTAAATCTTCATTGTTGTGAGCTACTATGATCTGGGGACCACTTGTTACCGCAGCATGGCGCAGCCTTGGCTAAGAGAGACAACACACACACAAACATACTGAGATAAGATTATATATATATATATATATATATATATATATATACACACTTATTGATTGATTGATCTCTGTCCCCAGTTCCTGGCATAGAGCTCCTGAAACCCTTGGAACTTCCTAAATGATAGGAGTGTTTTTTTCCCTAATTATGTGACATTTGTTGGGCTCCTGGATGGCTTTAGGATAGGGGCTGGTCCCCAGAAAGACCAAGCCACGATCAGAAGCTTGGAACTTTCGGCCCTACCCCTTACCCTCTAGGAAAAGAAGAGGGGCTGGAGATTGAGTTAATGATTGGCTGGGACCAAATGATGGTGGTGGTGGTGGTTTAGTTGCTAGGTCAGGTCTGACTCTTGTGACCCCGCGGTCTGTAGCCCACCAGGTTCCTCTGACCATGGGATTCTCCAGGCAAGGACACAAGTGGGTTGCCATGCCCTCCTCCAAGGAATCTTCCCGAACCAGGGATTGAACCTGGGTCTCTTCTATCTCCTGCAGTAACAGGCAGATTCTTCACCGCTAGCACCATCTGGGAAACTTGAGACTCTTCGGGACCTTTCTGTACGCACCTCTTCATCTAGCTGTTCATTCATATCCTTTGTTATATAATAAGCCAGTAACCAAAGTATGTGCTTCCCTGAGTTCTATGAGCCGTTCTAGCAAATGATCAAACCCAAGGTGGGGGGTCATGGGGACCCTGACTTCTGTCTGGTTGGTGAGACGTACAGGTGCACTCAGGACATGTGACTGTCATCTGAAGCGGGGGCGGTCCCGTGGGACGGAGGCCTTAATGTGTGGGGTCTGACTCTGACTCCGGGTAGACAGCGGCAGCACTGAGCTCAGCTGTAGGACTCCCAGCTGGGGTGGCAGAATTGCTTGAGGTGTGCAAAATCCACACATCTGGAGTCAAAAGTATTGTGAGTGTGGTCGCGGTGTGAGAGCAAAGGAGAAACACAGCGGGGAGCACCTTTTCTTATACACGCAGACGCTCAGGGGTCCTGCAGGGTACACACACACACACACACACACACCCCACTCCCCTGTGCTCACACGCTCTCCCCGGCACACACCAGGCTAGTCTGACAAGCAGTGCATCCAGCCTCTGGTCAGGAACAGGGAAAGCGGCGGGGACAGGATGAGGTGGGAACAGATGCGTGGGTTGGTGATGGAGCTGTGCGTGCGTGGGTGTGCTCAGTCGTGTCCGACTCCTTGCGACCCCAGGGACTGTGGCCCACCAGGCTCTTCTGTCCACGGGATTCTCCAGGCAAGAGTACTGGAGTGGGCTGCCATTTCCTCCTCCAGGGGATCTTTCTGACCCTGGGATCGCACTCGAGTCTCATCTCTGGCACTGATAGGCAGATTCTTTACCACTGCACTACCTGGGAAGCCAACAGAGCTGTGGTTGAATTATTTCCTTATGAGGGCACTTTTCTGTTGTCAAAGGATGCAGAGCTCAAGTGAGTCAAGTTTCCAAGGGTCAAGGAGAACTTCCCGGGGAGTCAGGAGTCAGGAAACTTGGCGTTGGGCCTTGTATGGCCATGTCCCCTTTTCTGCTCTGCACCTCCCTGGGGACGGGCATTGCTTTGAATCCAGGAAGGAAGGAGGTTGGTCAAATCTGAATAATAATAATGAACAGCCCAACAGAGCCTTCTCCTGGCCCTCTGAGATCTCAGGGTCAGTGGATTAAAGTCCCCTCCGCAGATATCTGTGGGTGGCCCCCAGCCTGCAAATGCTGGTACTGGGTGTGGGTGGTGCCACAGTGACCCCCCCGACAGGGCACAGCTGACCAGAATCCAAGGCAGGAGGGGGCACTGTGATCTTGGGATGGAGTGATACCTAGTCCCAGGGATGAGTGGGCAGGTCTTGGGGAAATCTGGTTTCCTTTGGCAGGGCTAACTGAGCCGGGCCTTTAGAAGCTAATGAAGACATGAGTTTTGGTGACAGAAAGACCTGGATTCCTGTCTCAATTTCTCTGCTTCCTGGATATGGAACTTTGGGTAAGGACTTACCCTGACTGGGTTCCTCATCTGTGAAGTGGATATAATCATGGCTATAATCATTGCTGGATTGTTGTGGTAAGGATGAAATGAGAAGATGCTCAGAACAGCCCCAGGCAGAGCCTGTCTGCTAAAGGCTCATATCTGATGCTCCTTCCTCCAGGAAGCCTTCCAAGATCTCTTTTCCCTTCGAACTTATGGAGCAGTTTGTACCTGATTAAAACACCATTCCCACTGAGCTTGAATTAGAGTTTGTGTGTGTGAACTTAGTTGTGTCTGGTTCTTTGCAACTCCATAGACTGTAGCCCACCAGGCTTCTCTATCCTTGGAATTTCCCAGGCAAGAATACTGGATTGGGGCACCATTCTCTTCTCCAGGAGATCTCTCCCACCCAGGGATTGAACCTGCGTCTCTGTCTCCTGCAATGGCAGGCGGGTTCTATACCAGCTGAGCCACATTACCCTGGAGAATTAGCGTTTACTCAGTCGAGAATTGTTCTGTGTTTTCTCAAGACCCGGCTCTGTATCAGGCCCAGGGCTGGGGGCTGAGGTGTGGGGGTGAGTAGGAGGTCACTGCCTTCCCCGAATGCCCCGCCCATGTCCTGTTATCAGGCTGAGGCCGGGGCCAAGCTCTGCTTTTCCCCATTGTTTGTGGGGCTCAGAGACAGGGACACAGGGCTGCCCTAGGGGCTCAGAGACAGAAGAGCAGGGTGGGAAGGACTCTGGCCTGCAGTCCTGTCCAAGCTCTGTTCCTTTCTTACTCTGTGACCTTGGGCAAGCCCTAGGACCTCCCTGAGCCTCAGTGTCTCTACCAGTGTGCCAAATGGCAGGGGTTGGGCCTGATACTCTAAGTGCCCCTGGGCGCTGGGCTGGGAGATGGTGGGTGGCCCAGAGCCCACCCCAGGCTCATCTCCTCCAGGCCCCGACTGTGTCCTGCAGAGGAAGCTGGGGAGGGTTAATGCCCGGGCTCTCTCGGGAGGCCGCCCTTTGTTTGGAGCGACTTGAATTAGCATCTGCGGGCTGATCAGAGTCCGGGTATTAATGAGCCATTGAGTCAGAGCCAGTTTTCCAGTGCGCTGTGCTGTTGATGAATTAATCGCTTCTGACAGCTCTGAATGCCAACTCTGTGCTCACCCTCACAGCAAGCCTGGAGTGGCTGCTGGCTGAGCCACCCAGGGCCCAGGCCACCCCTTGCCCCCAGCAGCATTTTGGTAGCTCAGTCTGGGTTCTTGGCCTCATTAATCTGAATCCACCCTCATTCCTTCCATCCACTGCTTTTCCTTGATTCCTAACCCAGTCTCACACAGGCCAGATCATTCAGCAGCCCCCAGTTAGAATAGTGGGTGAATGTCGAAACACTCTCTCATCTCTTGGGCAACAACGTGTTGAAAACCACATGGTCTCAGAAGCTCATTTCCTCCCTGGGAAGACAGGTGTTTTGTTTGGATGAATATTTGTATACTTTTGGGGCAGACTGGGGTGAGGAATGCAAATTGAGGGCAGAGCAGAATTGTTTGAGCACTAAAGATGACTTTTAGAGACTATGTGGGGAGAACAGAAAGGAAGAGATGCAAACATATTCTGGTTTTTCCTTCTGTCTTGGCCTTTTGGCAATTCCTTGACCACTCCATGACCTTTTGTACCCCTGGGCCTTTGCTGGAGGTGTTCCTTCCACTTGGAATGCCCAAGCCTCTCTTCTTGGTAATAGACAAATCCTAATCACACTTCAAAGCCCACTCTACATTTTCCAATCAACCCTTCCTGGGTTTCCACTCAACTCTGAAAAGATTGCTTCAGAGGTGACATTAAGGAAACAATTTCATTCACCATTGCATCAAAAATTAAAATACCTAGTAATAAACCCACCTGAGGAGTCAAAAGACCTATACTCTGAAAACAATAAAAACACTGATGAAAGTGACCTATATGTGTACAGAATTTGAAAAAGAATGAAAACATGTATAACTGAACCACTTTGCTATACATCTGAAATTAACACAACACTGTAAATGAAGTATACTCTAGTAAAATTTTTTTTAAAAAAAACAAAAGTTCCAAACCCCCCCCCCCCCCCCAAAAAAAAACCACATACAGCTTCCCTAGTAGCTTGGTAGTAAAGAATCCTCCTGCCAATGTAGGAGACATGGATTCCATCCCTGGTCAAGGAAGATCCCACATGCCGTGGAGTAACTAAGCCTGTGTGTCCCAGCTATTGAGTCTGTGCTCTGGAGTCTGGGAACCACAACAAATGAGCCCATGCTCTACAACAAGAGAAGCCACCACAGTGAGAAGCCTGTGCATCACAACTAGACAGTAGCCCCTGCATACCACAATGAGAGAAAAGCCTGTGCAGCAATGAAGACCCAGCACAGACATAAATAAACAAAATTATGTTTTAAAATGTTATGGGAACATTTAAAAAAAACCACAATTGCCTCAGGGCTTCCCTGGGGGCTCAGGTGGTAGAGAAACTACCTGCACGGAAGAAGACCCAGTTTTGATCCCCAGGTCAGGAAGATCCCCTGGAGGAGGGCATGGCAACCCACTCCAGTGTTCTTGCCTGGAGAATCCCATGGACAGAGGAGCCTGGCGGGCTAGAGTCCATGAGGTCACAAAGAGTCAGACATGACTGAAGTGACTTACCAAGCACCCTGGAAGCCTGGATGAAAGCTCCTTGAGGGCAGGGATCTTGTCTCATTCAACATTGTAGCTCCAGGCATCTGTGATGATCACACTCTGACCAGCCTTATCTGCAACTATGGAATCCTCCCTTCAGAGCAGGCCTGCATTCAGCAGAAGGTTACTATTTGGGCAACTGTGACTATTTCTCCTGTTCGGTAGGAGGGCCATGGCCTCAGCTTGCTGCCTGGAGGACTGGCAGGCAGCCCAGGGAGCTGGAGGAGGATGAGAAGGGCCGCCCCGATGGCCTGGGGCCTCCTGAAAGTGGTGTTCTGAGGGGAAACAGTTGTCACAAGGCTTCTGATCATTGTCCCTGCATGGGGCTGGCTTTCATGTCTATGATCACACTGGCCCCCTGAGGCTGCGCTGGTGGTGGGAACACAGGGCTGTCGGGGCAGCTGCATCACAGCGAACCTCCCGCCGGGCCCAGCTGTCTGTCTTTGGAGCCAAGATTGCAGACTCTGTGTGCAGTGTGGCTTCCACCAGCTCCCCACCCTCTCCTGCCTCTTGTCCCTCCGTAAAGTAAGCGGTTACACTGTGAAGAGGTACAAGGATTCTCACTCACTCATTCATGCATTACTAAATTCTCTTCTCAAACTGGTAGCCAGGGGGGTTCTGCTAAATGACCAGACCTCTCCTCTGTTCAGAAGCCACTACCCTCAGAGTAGAAATCAAAGCCCCTGCAGTGGCCTTTGAGGCAGGATCTGGGCCAGTGGTCCCCTCTCCTGGGAAGCCCAGCCCTGGTCTCAGCCACACAGACCTCCTGGCTGCTTCTGCGCTCCACACACGGGCCGGCTCTTGCCTCAGAGGACAATGGTTCCCTCACAAGGGACCCTCCTGCCCTCACCTCCCGTGAGCCCTCAAACACTACCATCTCTAGAATCTTTCTCTGATCGTTCTATTCTATTCTTAGCCCTCCCCCAGCATTCCCAATCCTATTTTATACACACATATTATATATAGTCCATATATATACACATATATACACACATATCTCCTTAAGTTTTCCACAGCGCTTGTTGCCTTTTAAAGGCCTACATGTTTGCTTGTCTATCTATTTATCAGAATTTAAAGGACACCAGGGCAGGATTTTTCATTTATTTTGTCCATTTACCAGCTGTCTGACCTTACAAAAGCCATGCAATCTCTATGCCTCAGTTTCCTTGTCTGTCAAGTGCAGGAGACTGTCCCCACAAGCTCACCTCACAGCGCTGTGAGAGGACCCCACACAGCATATGTTAAGGGACAGACCCCTGCAGAGATGCTGCCTATGCAAATCCAGGACTCCCGTCCCAGGAGGCTCTGCCCTCATCCTCTGACTGAGGGTGTATTTCAAGTGGAAGGGGTGCCAGTGGTTCCCGCTGTGGGCTCTGCCCCTCTCCACCCAATTGCTCTCTCTTGGCCATGCAGGTCAGGTCGGGTGCACTCCTGGGAGCAGCCCTGGCCAAAGATGGAGGATGGACAGGAGTCGGAGGATGTAGTCCGGCTTCCTGCCCCTCCAGGATGGCTTGACGTGAGCCCTAAGCCCCAGTGGCCCATGGCAGGAACCTGCTCAGCAGTGAGCCTTTTCTTTACTCCCTCCCTCCCCAGCTTCCCCAGTAAGGGCTTCCTGGGGTCCCAGCTGATAAATTGCTTCCATTCGAATCTTTGTCTCCAACCTGAGCCAAGGGGAAGGGATCCACAGACCTGGGAGGTCTGCCTAGGGTGCCTCCATGTCCCTCCTCTCCCAACCCAGCCAAGCCTTTCTGCCACAACAGTTGTCTCTGTGGTTTTCTTAAAAGTGCTTTTTGAGTTTTCCTTTGAGAGAGAGATTGACCCAAGATGGGAATCACAAAGCAGCCTAGAGCTCATGGGCTAGAAACAAGATGTCCTTGGGAGCTATTTACATTCCAAGCTTCACTCTTGAAGCCAGAAACCTGGAGACAGAGCTCTTCCTGGTTATCTACACTCCATCAAATGAACTGTTTTTATAGAGGGGCTTGTACATGTGTGTGTGTGTGTGTGTGTACTGGGAGGGTTGTGACTGGGTAGGATATTGGCTAAGAGCTTCAAGTCTTTGGAGCTAGATAACCAATAATCATAGTGAATTTCCACTCAGTACATACTGTGTATCTGGACCATGCTGAATGTGTTTGCTACATGTGGGATTTTTCTAAGCTTTCCTGATAGTTCCATGGGAGACTGTATCAGGCAGGGTCCTGAAGGGAAAGAGGAGGCGCACACATATGGAGAAAGTCAGAAGAGTTTAACAAAAGAGGCAAGGAAACCAATAAAGGATGATGAAGCGCCTGAGGACCTAAAAGGACTACAGAGAGAGTGGCTGAAGCTCAGGAGAGGGCCGCCTGCCAGGAGTTGTGGCTTTGATGGAGGGATGTGGCCAAACTGCAGTAAGCCAGCAGGGAGGAGACAGGATAAACACCCCAGTGGGGGATGGGTAGCGTGCCCTTGGACCCAAGCGTCCACCCTCCTCCTGCCCTCCAGTCTCTCATCAGCTGAACCCAGCTGTTCAACAGGGGACAAGGGAGACTGAGGGCTAGTTCTTGAAAGCCAGCCTTCTGGGCCATAGGGCAGGGGAAGAAGGCTGGAGAGTAGGGCTGGAGCGGAAACACAAGTCCAGTAGAGGGAGGAGCTGTGATAGTCATTCCCACGCAGGACTGGCTGAGTGTGAGGTGCAGGGCTCAGTGCAAAATGAAAATGCTGATCCCCCCTGTTAAACAATTATTAAGAATTTCAAGACAGTGACAGGAGAAAATTAAACCATGTCACATGCCCATGGAGCCAACCTTGTTACCTTGTTACCAATGAAGAAACTGAGACACAGAGCGGTAAGATGCTTTATCTAAGGCAATTATACTTGCGCTTTGAGTCCTGACTCTGCCCTTCTAGCTGCAGAGCGTCAGAAAACACACTTTACTGCCCTACAGGAGGGTCTCAAGACATCTGACTACCTTAGAGGCATTGCTAAGAACAAGAGGGATGAAAGCTGGCTAGGTAAGCAGAGCCTCTGAGAGCTGTCCGAGGTGCTGATAGGCCAATGGGCTCCCTGGGCCGCCCAGGGAGAGTCTCTTGGATGTTTAGGAAGGCAATAGCTTTTAAAATAGCCCATTTCCACTCCCAGCCTGTCTCTGGGCTCCTCTAAGTGTCAGAACACAGAGACATGAAGTGTTATTGTCTGGAGTGTGCGATGTGGTGAGTTGGAAAGATCATAGCAATGGGAGTCAGGAAATGGAGATTTAACAAGGGCAGTGTTGACAGCATCTCACTTCATCCTCACAGCCATCCCTCAGAATCAGGGGTCCCCAGCCTCTGGAATCTAACACCTGAGGATCTCAAGTGGATCTGATGTCATAAGAGTAGATATAAAGTGCACAATAAATGCAATGTGCTTGGATCATCCCCAAACCATCCACCATCTCCCCAACCCCTGCGGGTCCATGGAAAAACTGTCTTCCACGAAACCAGTCCCTGATGCCCAAAAGGTTGGGGACTGCTTCTCAGAAGTAGAATGGTAGCCACGCCACAGGCCTTCCTGAACACTCTCTATTAGGCAGGCTTGACCACTGAACAGTTACTCTATCATGTAAGTGTTGTTGTCAGCCTCACTTATGGACCAGGAATCTTAGGGTAGGAGACAGTCACCACTGCAGGAGATTCCACTAGGGCACCACCCATTATGTTTGTTCTGTGTACAAGGAAAGCCAAAGATGCTGGAGCTGATGCCCGTGGAAACACCTCTCAACCAATGAGGGGCTGGGGTTGGAAGGGCAAACACCCCTGTGTTCTCACCCTGAGGTTGAGATGATGCTGAGGCATGGTCTGCACTGTTTTCCAGGGTCCCCCTATGGGGTTAAGCTCCAGTTGCCCACAGTGGGATCTAGCTTGCTACCACACCCTCTGCTGGCTTCCTTTGCTTCCTCTGTTTCACTTTCTGTCTCAGCCAACCTCTAAGATGACCCCCATGATCCCCACCTCCTGGTATTCAAACTCTTGTAGCCCCTCTCACACTATATCAGAGTTGGTTTGTGTGTCCAGTAAAATATGACAGAAGTGATGGTATGTGTGGCTCCTGTCTGGAGATCTCTGGCTCACTCTCTCTCTCCCATCACTCACTCTGGGGAGAACCTGCTTCCAGATGGAAAGCACAATGGAGAAGCCAACATTGTGACATGTTGAAGCTCTCAGCCAGCAGCCCACAGGATCCCAGAGCTGCCCAGAAATATGAGCGGGAGGTTAGAGGTGAATCCTTCAGCCTTGCTTGTTGTTATTTAGTCACTAAATCATGGCTCACTCTGTGCGACCCCATGGACCCCAGCACGCCAGTCTTCCCTGTCCTTCACCACCTCCTGGCATTTGCTCAAACTCATGTCCATTGAGTTGATTTTGCTATCTAACCATCTCATCCTCTGTCACCCGCTTCTCCTCCTGCCCTCAGTCTTTCCCAGCATCAGGGTCTTTTCCAGTGAGTTGACTCTTTGCATCAGGTAACCAAAATATTGGAACTTCAGTATCAGTCCTTCCAGTGAATATTCAGGGTTGATTTCCTTTAGGATGGACTGGTTTGATCTCCTTGCTGCCCAAGGGACTCTCAGGAGTCTTCTCTGGCACAATTCAAAACCATCAGCTCTTCGGTGCCCAGAATTCTTTATGGTCCAACTCTCACATCCATACATGACTAATGGAAAAACCATAGCTTTGACTATACAGACCTTTGTCAGCAAAGTGGTGTCTCTGCTTTTTAATATGCTGTTTAGATTTGTCACTCTTCCAAGGAGTAAGTGTCTTTTAATTTCGTGGCTGCAGCCTCAGTCAATTCTTCAATTCATCAGTTCTGGCTGACAGTTTGATCAAAACCGCATAAGCAGCCCTGAGCTAAATGACTTTCAGATTCCCGCCCCTCAGAAACCATTAGATAATAGACACTTGTTGGTTTGCACTGCTAAGTTTTGAGGTAATTTGTTATGGTGATTGTTAATTAATACACTTTCTTATCCCACTATCAAGGTTTCCTGGATTCGCTTCTCAAATGAACTATTTAAACTTGAATCCTCATTTCAGCCTTAGCTTTCAGAGGAACCCAAATTCAGACCTCTACCCAAGGGCATCTGCCTGGTAAGTGGGGAAGCCAGGATTCACACCCTCAGTATGTGAAGTGACTGCTCAAGGGTTCAGAGCTGGACGTGTCAGTCACTCTTAGCTGCGACCTACAAGCACCTTGGTTATAGGGACCCAGTCTCGGCTTCTTCGGTGGCCTCCACACCCAGCTCAGTGTCTTTTACATATGAGGTGCTCAGTGTATGCTACCGCCCTTCTGCACCCTGCCCTGCGCTTTATTATGGATGTCTGACTTCAGAGCATAGCTCTCCTGTTTGCATCAAGGAAATGGCACCCCACTCCAGCACCCTTGCCTGGAAAATCTCATGGACAGAGGATCCTGGTAGGCTACAGTTCATGGGGTCGCAAAGAGTCGGACACGACTGAGCGACTTCACTTTCACTGTAAGTACCTAAACCAAGGATTTAGGCTGTGTTCAAATTCTGATTCCGGAATTCACTACCAGGGTGACTTTGGGCAAGTTATTTAATCATTTTGAACCTTTCTTCCTCTATAAAATGGGGGTGATAATGGTATCTACTTCACTCAGGTAATGGTAAATACCCTAATTAAATGTGTGTATCAGTTCAGTTCAGTCTCTCAGTTGTGTCCAACTCTTTGAAACCCCATGGACTGCAGCATGCCAGGCTTCCCTGTCCATCACCAACTCCGGGAGCTTGCTCAAACTCATGTCCATTGAGTCAGTGATGCCATCCAACCATGTCAGCCTCTGTTATCCCCTTCTCCTGCCTTCAATCTTTCCCAGCATCAGGGTCTTTTCCAATGAGTCAGCTCTTCGTATCAGGTGGCTAAAGAATTGGAGTTTCAGCTTCAGCATCAGTCCTTCCAATAAACACCCAGGACTGATCTCCTTTAGAATTGACTGGTTTGATCTCCATGCAGTCCAAGGAACTCTCAAGAGCCTTCTCCAACACCACAGTTTAAAAGCATCAATTCTTTAGCACTCAACTTTCTTTATGGTCCAACTCTCACATCCATACATGACCACTGGAGAAACCATAGCTTTGATTAGACAGATGTGTGTATAGTCTCGGTCAACACCTAGCACTCAGGAAGTGCTGTATCAGGGTCTGTGTGGCCAGGAGCATTTCAGATGCATCTCCACCCTCCCATCTTCAGATGGCACACAACTCAGGTAGCTATTGATTTGGCAGATGACTTTGAGAGACATGAGAGCTGATTTCTTTCAACTCTCAGAGCCCCTTGGGGACCCTTACCAAACATGTATAACTTAGAACAAGCTCTCACCTCACCCAGATGACACAGAGAACAAAGCTCCTTGGGAGTAGGAAGGGAGATGAGGGGTCTGGGGGGAGGGTGGAGCACACTCTGTGAATTTAATTTTAATTTTTTTTTTTTGCCAAGAATGAATCCTGGCTGCCTTTCTAGCAGGTGCTCAGTAAATACACATGAAAGGATGGATTGGAAAAATGCCAGGATGAACATCACTGCCTTAAAAACAGAGGTGCATTTTACATAAAACAACATCTTCTGGGGACAGTTACACAGCATCACTCCTAAACACATACCTACCTTCCCTGTTCTCCTCTACCTTCTGAACTGATGACCCCAACTCTTGGCTGGTATTGCTAACTCTACCAGAGACCCCGAAGGCACCATAATTCATATTCATCTCCCATGCTGGGTTAAGAATATTGGCCCATTTATGCCCTAATTATGCTAATTAAGTAATTTTTTTAAATAAAGGAGACAGTTATTACCTTCAATTTGACAGCATCTGACTCCATCAGCAGTCACAGCTGCCAACATCATGGTGCTGATTAGTTGCCTCGACTTGCTTAGAGAAAGTCAATTATCATCAGGGTGCACCCCCAGTGTCTCTTGCATTATGGAGGCATTGGACTCAATGGTTTCAACAATGAGCTGGAGTCTAGGGAGATGAAGCCACAGTCGGGGGTGGGGGTGGGTCACCAGCTCTGACTGTAGTTTAGGCAAAGGCAATGCAGTTGGCCTGGCCCGCTGGGGTCCACAGAGTTGCAGAGTTGGACGTGACTTGGCAACTGAACAACAATAATGCACTTGGAGCAGAAGGCCACTAGAGTGGAGGTCCAGACAGCTGTGGCGGCTGGTCTAGGATCAGAGGAGCCATGGCGACAGGAAGCCCCCCTTTCCCCCATCCGTGTCGCTTTCCATGGTCCTGAAACACTCTGCACTAGGGCTCATGGCTTCACCTAACCCTGGGCTCCTGGTTCCGGGAACTCATGGAAAACTATTCCCACAGCTCATATCTTTTATTTGTTAAACTCTTTATCTCTTGATACACATTTTTGCCATTTTTTATGCTGTCACCGATTAGTTAGGCCCGTGTCTTATTAATAATTCACAGGAGTGACTCCATATACCGTTGACAGTTCCATAATGCTTCTGACAGTTAGACACTTTATTTTTGTCTCCGAGAGGCTGGGAGGGGAGCTTGCGTGACCTTAGCTGCCTTCCCCGAGGTTCTGCTTTTGAGCAGTGGGTGCACTTGGGGGAGGGTAAGGATGAGGCCTCCAGAAACACTGACTTCCACTTTAGCGAGTTGAGGGCAAAAAATTCCTGCCATTGAAGGGACAGGAATGAGGGAGAGGGGGCCTTCGGCAGAAAATGGGAGCCAAATCTGCCAGCGCCTCAGGTGCTGCGCCACCAGAACTGTGTCCTCCCACGGGAGTTCCCTGGGAGCCCTGTGAACTTCCTGGCCATCCCCCTTATTTAGGCTAAGACTCTGGCATGTCTTTAAGCAAAATGAAAAGCCTGCACAGACAGCTGTGCTGAGATCAGGGGCCAGTGGAAGGGGGACCAGAGAGGGTGGGGGGAATGGGATGGGGGGCCGGGGGGGGGTCAGGAAATGGAGAGCATGTGAGTTGGAATCATTCCAGCACCAGAATGCACTTGCCATTCACTGAACTTCTTTAAGTATGTCCTTGACTCCCCACCCTCGGCAGGCCTGCTCCCGATCAATAGACCAGAGAATACTCACTAAGCCTTGCCAGGGGCCAAGTTCTGTTCCAGTCACTTTCCATCTGTGAATTCTTTTAAACTTCCCAACCATTCTGCAAGTACTTTTATTGTTATTGTTTCCATTTTACAGATGAGGAAACAGGTCCAGCTAGCTAAGTGGGGACAGTTGGATACAAATTTGGCCCCAAAGTCTGAGCCTCTAATTACTCTTCTGTGATGCACCAAATTCCAAGTTGCTGGGCACATCAGGAGAATATTTGGGACATTTCTGCTTCAGCATTGGACTTGCCAGACGGCACTTAGTGGTTGAGAACCTGCCTCCCAATGCAGGAGACATAAGAGACACGGGTTTGATCCCTGGGTCAGAAAGATCCCCTAGAGGAGGGCATGACAACACACTCCAGTATTCTTGCCTGGAGAATCCCAGGGACAGAGAGGCCTGGTGGGCTACAGTCCATGGGGTTGCAAGAGTCGGACAGGACTGAAGCGACTTAGTACGCACGCACGCTACCTCAGCATCATGCAGCCCTCCACTGGCTCAGATCACTTCATGCGGAGGACTCGGACAGAGCAAGTTCCTAGCATCGGGATGCTGGGGGGAAACGGATTCAAAGCCGGGGGTATCTTTTTTAACCCCTGCAGGCCTTCCTGGGGACTGCTTTTCCAGACCTCATCCACCCCCTTCCTCTGTCTCCAGCCGCCAACCTGGGCCTGGGTCTCCACAGAACCTTGTCTCACACCCTGGAGGTGCAGGCACAGAGCTGTTGAGAGATAGCCACCCAGATCTGGTGGCCTCGACAGCTTGATTCCCAGCAGCTGTGGCAGGGGAGTTGCTGGGTCACTGACAGCCGGGAAGCCCTCCAAGCCACCAGCGACTGTTGACTGCTTCTGAATGCTCCGCTCAAGGCCAGCTCCCCTCAGCTCCCCTCTGTCCCCAAGGGAGGTGCTACGGCTTTTAAAGGGGTGCAGGGGTGGTGGGGGAGGCAGTATGGTGTCCTGGGGTACCTGTCCTCCTGCCTGGCTGTCTGACTTAGGGCCCATCACCCTCCCCTGGGCTTCTCTGTGGAGAGCAGAGAGATGCGGCTGCTCCAGGTCTCCCCACTGGGGGTCACAGAGGATGGAGCAGGGTAATAACCTGCACTGGGATGCTCATCCGCTTGTTGACAAGCTCTTTTTCGAGGCCCACAAGCAAATGTCTCCTTCCATCCTAGACCCCAGTTCCATGCATGCACTGTGATGCATCTAAGTGCTCCGTAAACGTGCTGCCTATAGAATCACATGCCATTCCTGATTATTGTTATGAGTATTTATCACTGGCTGAACGTCTACTCCACACAAGGCTGTTACAACATCACTGCCTCTGGGAAGGTCTCTATTTTACAGATAAAGAAATGGAGGGTGAAAGGAATCAAGCCATTTGTCCTGGATCTCACTGCTCCGAGGGCCAGAGCCTGCAGTCCAGCCTAGGTCTGGCCAGCTCCCGAGCCTAGGCCCCCAGCCTCTGTTACACCAGGATGAGAATCACAGCTGCTGTTTATGGAGCAGACTTCTCAGCAGGCCCCCACCCTACCCCTCATAAGAAAGTTCACAGATACTATTTCATTGAAACTTTGCAACAGCCCATTTTATGGGGGAGGAAACAGAGACACGGAAGAAACGAAGTCAATGGTGCAAGACCACAGAGGGCCCAGAAAGGAGGGAGTCAGGTTTGCAGCCCGCCTCTGGCTGTCCTAAAGCCTGTATCATTTTGACCACCATACTGCCCCTCCCCCATAATCCTCACTCCAAATAAAGTTGGGACACACGGGGGACAAGCCTTCTAGAACACCCAGCATAAGCCAAAGGCTCTCCCTGTAACCTATCACCCCCTCCCCATGGGCTGTGCTTGAGTTGTGCAAACCTGCCTCTCCCTACAGTGGCAAGAGGTAGAAATCGGGGTCAAAGTCTGTGGCAGGAGAGGAGCGAATGCAAGATGACAGCCCCGTGGCCAGCGGGCCTGTGGGCAGGAGGGAGTGGAAGTGGGTTAGCGTCCAGGGCAGCGCTGACCCACTTTGGGGCTCGTTTCCTCTCTCTAAGCCTTGCTCGGGCTCCTCCTCCCCTGCCCATCGGGACTGGGTGAGTGGGCTTGCCCCCACCCAGAGGGGAGCCGGGGACACTGGGTTGATCCTTCTCTCTTTGCCTCTCTTGTGGAAAGCATGTGCCTGGTACCCTTGGTACCAAGGAGACGTGCCTGAGAGATTTCAGCATGCCCATCTGAGCAGGAACAAGGGGCTGGCTCCATGGGCCCTGGGAATCAATTGGGCAGCCGTTACAAACCGGTGGTTTCTCTCTGAACATCCACAAGAAGGACATCTTTCAAAGACAACCGTGAAGACTCCTGCCCTTGATAAAGCATGCCTGTGTGCTGGGAACGTGGTGCAACTCATATAGAATCTGCAATGGATGCAGAGACCAGAGATATCCCATTTTCCCATTACGGATGAGGAAAGCGAGGCTCAGAGAGGTTCAGCAACCTTCCCAGGATCACACAGTATGTCTGTTAGAACATATCGCCAGCTTTTCTGTCTCCAGGGCCCCCCAGCCACCTCCTCTGTCCTAAGACTTGCCAGGTCTCTACTCCAGAGCAGTGTTTTCCCAATCATGAAGAAATCTGTTAAAAATACAGGATTCTCTAGAAAATCCTGAACTGGCAAGCTAGGGATGGGCCATGGGAAGTCGGAGTTTTTAGAAGTTTCTGGTGGGGCTGGGAGCCCCACGTTGATCAGAACATGGAAGGTGAGTTCTAGGGGATGGATCCGGTTCCTGGCTGCCTTCACCCGGTTTGCTTCAGCTGGATTGGGCGTCCAGGAAACCAAACGGAGAACTGCTGAGATGTGAGGGAATTTGTTGTCTGCGTGCCAGACCTCTTGAAAGCTCTTGTTTCGACCTCAGCAGGCGGGCCTCAGATGAGCATCTCTGCCTGGGCCTGCGTGCCTGGAGTGGCCTTGGGTCAGGTGAAGGCAGCAAGGAGGGGCTGTTTTTGCAGCTGCTGCCCTGAACTACACT
Organism: Antilocapra americana; assembly: GCA_007570785.1. Lineage (NCBI taxonomy): Eukaryota > Metazoa > Chordata > Mammalia > Artiodactyla > Antilocapridae > Antilocapra > Antilocapra americana. The sequence goes on along the minus strand of ML660201.1, from coordinate 50,684,994 downwards.
CCCCCGAGGCCCCATCTGGCCTCTGGACTCTGTCTCCTGGCTGGGGGTAGGGGGCGGGCACTCATGGACAGGCAGCCAGGTATGGCGCACAGTAGGCCCTCAACAAGTCACAGCACCGGCTTCCACTTGCCCAAGGCGGAAACCAACTGGTCCTTGATTCCGCCTCGTCCCCAACAGCCCCGCCTCCTGCCCCCTCCGCGGGGCCTGTCCCCCGTGCAGCCTACACCCCGCCGCCTCACTTCACTTACCACCGGCCAGTGGCTCCGGCCTCCTCCATGTAGTCCACACCCCCTGCCCTGGGATTTGCATCTCCTGTTTCCTTTCCTGACCACGTTGCTGCCTCCACTCTGCTGGCTGGCGCCTCCTCCTGCTGCTGTCTCCTTTAGAGTGGTCTTCCTGACCACTGTCAGGAGCAGCCCACCCCCAGCCTTAAGACTCACCATCTCGGGCCACTGACCCCTTCCTAGCAAGCAGCACTGTCATTGTTTCGTTTGCTTACAGATGGATACATTAAGGTATATCCTCCACACAGCAATTCTTGCATCTAGCATGGGGCTGGCTCATGGTAGGTACTCAACAGTTTTATGTAGTGAGTTAATGAACAATTAACGAATGATCTCCAACCGTGCCTCTAACTGAAGGCCTTCCCTCCTGCTCCTGGCTCCCTGCCACTGCTAGATCGTTTGAAAATGGAAGATGAAAGGGACTGACAGATTCATAGTGAAAAGATGACTTCAACAAAATGTAAAGAGAAATCTGGGCAAGGACGATTTGGTGAAAGTCTCCAAGCCCACCCAACCAGACACACCAAGGGCTGTGACACAGTCCTCTGTCCAGACCAGGAGCGATGAGAACCAGTGCTGCCGGAGCAAGAGGCTGGGTAGAGAGGCCCGCCAGGCCAGGGTCAGGGGAGCTCCCCACCCCCAGTAAGGCCTTCAGCCCGGCCCTGCTGGTGGACCAAGCCCTGAGTCCCAGCAGGGCTGACCGCGGGGCCCCAGTGCCTGCTCCCTGTCTTTGCTTGCTGCTCTCAGCCACCCCGCGTCCGCAGGGCCTGCGTGGCCAGCCTCAGCGCCACTGGAGGCCCTAGTGGTGCTGCCCTATGTGGGGGCCCTTGTGTTCCTCGGCGGGGTCAGAATGGCCGTATCTGAGATGAGAAGATCAAGAAGATGATGAAAGGATGGAAACATCTTATGGGGAGAAAAGCCAAACAGCTCGCAGGAAAAGGCAGCATGTGTGGTGTGGGGTGTTTGTGTGTCTGTGTGGTTTATGATGTGGTGTGTGTGTGATGTGGTGTGATGTAGTGTGTGTATGTGTGCATGTATGATGTGATGTGTGGTGTGTGATGTGGTGTGTGTATGTGTGATGTGGTGTGTGATGTGCTGGGTGTGTGTTGTGATGTGCTGTGGGTGTGTGATGCAGTGTGTATGATGTGGTGTGTGTGGTATGATGTAGTATGTGTGTGTGATGTGGTGTGTGTGTGGTGTTTGTGTGATGTGTGTATTGTGCGATGTGGTG
>ML660201.1:50541093-50683379 GCA_007570785.1 Antilocapra americana | reverse complement strand
AAGTGATGTATGTATGATGTGTCTGATATGTGATGTGTGTGATGTATGTATGATGTGTCTGATGTGTGTGTGGTGTGATGTATGTGTGATGTATGATGTGTGTGATGTATGTGTGTGTGATGTGTGTGGTGTGTATGTATAATGTGTGTGTACAGGCGCATGTGCAGGCACATTTCCCCTAGAACTTCTCATTTCAAGTCCGCCCTCCAGTTTGAAAGATCTTCCCAAGAAGCTCCCTCTAGCCTGACTCTCTGCTAACACCTCTCTCAATGCTCAGCACCTGGTCCTCAGGGCAGACTATGTCAAGATGTCCTTCCTGACCCCAGCAGAGGGCCTGTGCCCAGCAAAGGGTGGACCAGGCACTGCAGCGCCCGGCAGGTCCACTCTCTCCCTTCTCTTCCCCATGCTGTTGTTGTTCAGCCGTGTCCGAGTCTTTGCGACCCCATGGACTTCAGCACACCAGGCTCCCCTGTCCTTCACTACCTCCAGAATTTGCTCAAACTCATGTCCACTGAGTCAGTGATGGCATCCAACCATCTCGTCCTCTGTCGTCCCCTTCTCCTCCTGCCATCAAGCTTTCCCAGCCTCAGGGTCTTTTCAAATGAATTGGCGCGCGCGCGCGTGCGTGTGTGTGTGTGTGTGTGTGTGTGTGTGTGTGTGAAGGGGGAGCCCAAGCCAGCTTCTCCCCCACAGCCAGGAAGAGATAGAGTGGGATGGGGTCTGAGTCTGGAGTTGGGAGAGAAAAAGAAGTCAAGGGAGGGAGGCTGCTGACTCCACCTGAGAAGCCAGCCAGCTGCTCAAGAGGACCCAGCAGTGATCACCCCTCCCCAGCTGATACGCGTCCCCCAGCTCCCTCGTGTCCTTCCCTCTCCAGTTTCACCGCACACATCTGCCCCAGGAAGGGAGCAGGCTGGCAGAGCTGGAAGATGGAGGTGTGCCTTCGGGGAGACAAACAAGGAAGGGAAGAAGGGGCAAAAGTTTCCTCAGACACTACCTCTGGGCTTGGAGCCTGGAGAGCGCTTGCACCCAATCCCTGGCTTTCTTTTCACAGGCTTTATGTCATCAAACCCATTCTACAGCAGACAGCCTGAGGACCAGAGAGGCAGAGGGGCTTGCCCACGGTCACACAGCAAAAAGACAGCACACGGCTAAGACCTGAGCCTCGGAGTCACAGGTCCCATGTATGTTTCATTCTGCCACATTTCTCTGGGCCTCAGTTTATCCATCTGTATGTGAGAAGGTCAGAGCAGATAAGAGATAATAAATAGGATTATCTTTCATGCCGACTCTAGTTCAGTGTTAGAACTGCCTGACCACTGTGTTGAGAATTCTGAGCTCAGGCTGGGCTCGGTGGGAAGGAGGTCGGTCTTCCACTAGCCACGTCTGCCCTGGCTCAGGAATTGCGGGTCTTCTTATGGAGCCGATTTCTAAGGGTCCTGCCAGCTCTGACGTTTTGGTGCTAGAATGTGTTAACTCTCACCCACAGTGGCCTTGGGTAAGTCCCTGCACACCTCTGAGGCTCAGGTTCTCACTAGGTAGGCCTGGCCTGGGAATGCCTTCCACCAGCCTCTTTGTGAAGGATGGAGCCAGCTGCTCGGCCTCCCTCTACTCAACCTCTGCCTTTACCTTCAGCCTTGAGCAGTTGTTGCCTAGCAACAGAGGGTGAGAGGCTTGGAGGGGTTTGTAGAATCCCAGAATCTGGGCAAACATTCTGCCTATCTCCCACATCCCAAGCATGGGCCTTGGAGACCTGGAACCATCCCGTGAGGGTCCCCAGAGCTGGGGCCTAGGACCCAGATCTCTAGGGGTTGTATAGCTGCTGTGGACTTGACCTGCTGCAGACTAGGGGCTCATGGCCTCGCCTTCCTGAGATGAGTGTCTTTATGTAGAACACTGAGGTGACTCACCCAACCTGGCTGAGGCACGGGAAGGGTTATGAAGATAATGGGTGTGAAGGTGCCTTGGAAAATCTTAACCCTCCAGACCCTCTGCTTCTCTCTGAGGGCTCATGTAGAAACTGAGAGTGACTCACACGTTCATTTCCCTGCCCAGAGATCAAGTATGGGACCAAGGTCAGTCTCAAGCCCCTTATTACAGTTCCTGAGAACCACTATTTGTCAGGCGGGTGCTCAGGACATCAGGGGAGGACTTAGGGCTTGCATCTCCCTCCTCAGGATGGTGACATTGGGGTCCATTCTGGCCTGGGATGGTCTGATCCTTGCAGTCCAGCCTGCAACCCTGGGCAGGATGGACAGAGGTCCCTTGCCTCATGAAGAGATGGGAGCAGGGTCAGTAGATGGGGATCTGCAGAGAGAGAGATAATTAGGAATGAGGTCTTCAGACAAAGAGGGGTGTAAAAAGACGGGGAGGGGGAGGGAGCAGAGATGCTGAAGAGAAGAGAAAGGTGGGTAGGGGAGGAGCTGAGGGATGCTGGAGAGAGAAGGGGCCTCAGGGTAGCAGAGAGGGGAGGGGTGAACTGATGTGTGTGCTCCTTAGAAACTTCTGGGGGCTAGAAAGGGCCATCAACCAGGAGTCAGCAGTGATCCACTCCCCAGGGCTGCCCAGGACCCAGGGGCCAAGGCAGGCATCAAGGAGAACTCCAGTCCCTTTGCCAGAGCTCTGAAACCCTGCTGCTGCCAACAGGCCTTCACTTAGGCTGCCTGGAATTCTGGGAACCAGGGCCAGGTCTCCACTGCCTCCTCACTCCCTGTATCCCAGGAGGGCAGGCAGGGCTCCCTTGTTCTAGAGGCCCACAGGCTCTCTGAGGTAGAGAGAAGGATCTAGGATTCAGATGCAAAGCTGACATCCCCTCCATGACCTCCTTCCAAGTGAATATTCACAAGCTTCTTGCATCCCTTGCTGCATGGGGAGCTCACTACCCCCAGGGCACCCCACTCTCTCCCAGGTGAGTCCCAGGAAGTAAGGCTTAACTCCACCTAATAAATGAGCAGGAGTTAACTGGACAAGAAAAGGGAGAGGAGGTGTTCTAAGAAGCAGCAGCGATGTCCTCTGGCGGACAGTCACATAGTGGGTTGAAAATTGAAAGAAGACCACAGCACTGCAGGGAAGGGGCGGGTAGTGTAAAATGAGGCTGGGGAAGGCACCAGGCCCTGTATGGTTCTGGAGACCAAAGAGCAAAGTGTGGGCTTTGGGAAGTCTTTATCTCTGAAGTAATGGGGAGCCATGGATGGTTTAGGCTGGGAGGTGGTGCTGGTGTTCAGATTTGCGTTTTAAGAAGATCCTGCAATCTGCTGTGTAGCAAACGGACAAGAGGGTGCTCAAGTGGCTGCAGGGAGTCCAGGAAGGGAGGAAGATGCTACATGATGATGGGGGCTTGGGCTGGTGGCGGGGAGTGTGAGGGTGTGGAGAACCAGATGGACTGGAGGCCCATTTGAGAGTAGAGCAGATAGGTCATGTGGGTGGATGGGGCTTGGGGCAGAATTGACTGCTGTCAGACAGAACCACTGACCCACATCTGGAGAGTGTCTTAAAATACTGATTCCTGGGCCCATCCAGGCCTATCGATTTCAGATCTCTAAGGCTAGGGTCCAGAATCTACATTTTTCAAAGGGACTTTCAGATTATTCCAGGAATCAGTCCATCCATCATGGGCAATGGCTAGAATCTGGGATACCCTGAGTTGCCTCCCAGTTTTAAGGAGGAAGAAACAGATTTCTGGAGCGCAAAAAAAAAAAAAAAAAAATTTTTCCAGGATCACACACAGGACTAGCACAGTAGAAATAACCAGCATTAGACCTCTGCTCTATTATTCTAATTCATGGTTTCCCTTAACTCTGGCCAAGAGCGCTGAGCAGGCTGTGGGGTGCTGGGAAGCATAGACTTTGCCCTTGCAATGACCTTGGTTCAAATCCAGACTTCCCCATGCCCTGGCTGGGCTGTGGTGGGTAAGCAATATCACCTTGGGGAGCCTCAAGCAGACATGAAATAGGTGCCAAGGATGACCGTGGTGTTGGCACAAGGCAACATGTTCCAGGTACGCGGCAGTATGCTCAGTAAAGGGAAACCATGGTTATTAAAGTTCACCCCACTGCACCAAGTATTGGCAGGAGCAGAGAAATCTGAGTTTGCATGTGTGCAAGAAAGAGACAGAGGGAAGGTTAAAACTTCCCTCTTTCGGCTCATGACCAATCATGACCACAGTATCTGGAAGCCCACCATAAAAGCCACCCTTCCCTAGGCACCATTTTGTTCCTTGCCTTCTTGAGTACAGAATTTTGCAGCAGAGGAAACAGAGGCTGGGGGCGGGGGTGGGGGTGGGGGACGTGACCTCCCCAAGTCCCACCGGCGCTGGAGTCAGAATGAGGAGCCCAGCCCGGCTGTGCTGCACCCCTTCGTGGGTCCAGGGCCTCTGGGTGCCGCTGGGTGGCAGGGCCACGGTTCCCGGAGTGGGAGCACGGACGCCCTGGGGAGACTTGGGAGGGGGCTGGGCGATGCGCTCGCCATCAAGGCGCAATCAGCGCTAATCAGCGTGTTCTTGAAATAGACCCAACTGGATGGGGGAAGCGAGCAGCCGCCTGGGTTTGTATAGCGGCAATCAAGAGGGAGGCAATTTTAGATCTGCGGGAACAACAGCTCTTTGTCCACGCGCAGGGACTTTGCCGAGCTCTGCGGAGCCCACTGCGGCTTGGAGATAAAAAACACCCCATCGGGGGCTGCAGCTGCCCCCGCCCAGGAAGGGGTTCGTTCAGGCAGTGGGTCCAGCTGCCTCCGGGGTGAAGTCCAAACTCTCCAGCATTTTGGCTGGGTCCCTACTATGTACTGGGTGCACAGAGGGCTGATTTTTTGGTGACCAGTGGGCTCAGTTTTGGACTTCACAGGCGGCGCTAGTGGTAAAGAACTCGCCTATCAATGCAGAAGACATAAGAGACATGAGTTAGATCCCTGGGTCGGGAAGATCCCCTGGAGGAGGGCATGGCAACCCACTCCAGTATTCTTGCCTGGAGAATGCCATGGACAGAGAAGGCTGGCGGGCTACAGTCCATTGGGTCGCAGAGAGTTGCGCAGGACTGAAGCGACTTAGAGAGCAGGGACAGGGCTCTATTTTACAGGAGGCAGGGCGGGTGGTAGAGGCTCAGCGAGATGGGGAGTTTTATGGCGGGTCACGGGGCTGGTAAGTGGCCGAGCTGGGATGGAAATCCAGTCTATCCGAAGACAGACCTTGAGGCTCTTCCTTTTATGGGAGGCCTTCTGACCCTAGGGGACCTTATCCTAAGTTAAGCCAACACCCTAATGGGACTCTCAGGTCTTGAAAATGTCAAAGCCTGGGGGATAACTGGTTCCAGTCTGCAGATGAGGCAAACTGAGGCTCAGAGAGATAAAGAGACTTGCTCAAGGTCATCCAGATGGTGTATGTGGTAGAGCAAGCCAGTGTGGGTGCTCCCTCGTGTCTGACTCTTTCTGACCTCATGGACTGCAGCCCTCTAGTCTCCTCTGTCCATGGAATTCTCCAGGCAAGAATACTGGAGTGCGTTGCCATTTCCTACTCCAGAGGATCTTCCCGACCTAGGGATCGAACCCACACTCCAGCACTGGAGGCGGATTCTATAAGGCTGAGCCACCTGGGAAGTTGAGGTGCCACGGAAAGAGAAATGAGGCCCGCCCACCTGCCCCGCCCACCTCAGTTGGGGCTGTTGCCCAGGCGCCTCTACTTGCGGGTCCAGCTCCTGCAGCTCCAGGACCTCCACTTTGGAATCCCTTGTCTCACACCAAGCGTTAAACGGTCCATGGGGTCCTCAAACAGCCCATGGTCAGTCTCCGAGTAGTCCTTGTAGCCCCTGGCAAAGTCTGGGGTCCCGACTGGGAACTGGTAGAGCCAGCACTCAAACCCGAGTCTGTGAGAAGCCAGGGCCTCTTGAAGTCAGTAAGCTCTGGGTTTCTCTAAGGGCCCAGCCAGCGCCACAGCCTCTGGAAAGCCTTCCCTGCCAATGCGGGGGCTGCCGTTCTCTGCCCCTCTGAGTGACGCTTGGTTGTGGACCTGGCCTGGTGGTCAGGTATGGCTGGCTGGAGAACTTCTGGGGTTTTGGTGGCCCAGCATCATTCCCTCTCTCTGTCAGTGCTGATGCCCCCCGATTTCCCTTTTTGGGGAGTAACTCCCAGGCAGAAGGAAACCTCCCTGACAGCCAGCGAGCGGTCGGTCAGGGGCTCTAACGGGGTGATGGGCAGGATCTCAAGGGGAGAATACAGCAGGGAGGCTGGGTGCGCACCAGGCAGGAGGCCACAGCAGTGGCCAGGTGAGGGCAGATGGTCCAGGCAAGTGGCTGGAGCGGAGGAAGTGAGTGGATCTGAGAGGTTTCCAGGAGCAAGGTCTGAGGAGACCGGCTGACTGGTGGAATGTGGGGAGTGAGGAGGAGATTCTCACATGACCCACTGGCTCCACACCCCAGGCATCCCTGACTCCCCTCACAATCCCAGGAAATCCTACCTTCAAAATATGGCCACAGTCTGACCACATCTACCCTTCTCTGTCTCCTAACCTCTTGCCTACATGACACTCCTCACCGATCTCCCCACTTCCACCTAATCCCCCCGACAGCAGCCAGATGGTCTTACTGAAACAGAAGTCAGGTTATGTCCCTCTTCTGCTTGGTTAGCTCACATCTACACCAGCCTCCCAGCTTGTGGTCTGCCCACCACCTCTCTCACTTCCTTTCTACATGGTCCCCTCGCTGCCCACGCTTCAGCCATGCTGGCTTCCTCCTCACTCTGGGAAGAGTGCAGAGAAGTGCTCACCACAGGGCCTTTGCACATGCTCTTTCCTCTGCCCCAGCACACCCTACCCCAGACAAAAGCTCCAGACAGGCTCCAGACAGGACAGACTCCCTTCCCCTGATCACCTTATTTAAAACTCCAACACCACTCCACACTCCTGGGCCCTCCTGATATTTCCTCCCTATTTTATTTCTAGCCCTATCATTTATCATCTTATATACTGTCTATTTTTACTCTTTAAAATATTTATTGTCATCTTGTAATAACCTACAATGGAAAAGAATCTGAAAAAGCATACGCACACACACATACATATATATAACCGAATCATTTTGCTGTACACTTGAAACATTATAAATCACCTAGACTTCAATTAAAAAAAAAATCACTGTCCGATCCTCCCACTAGAATGTAAGCACCATGAGGGCAGAGTCACTGTGGGTCCCCAGTCGATATCTGTTGAGTGAAGGAAGTGGTTGGAGGGCGGTGTCATTTACTGAGACAGGGAGGGACAGACTGGTGGGGTGGGTTTTGGAGGAGATGAATTTACCTGGGAAATTTGAGTCTGAAATGTCCCAATGGGCACCCAGGAGCAGCTGATCAGAAAGCAGTAAAAAAAATCTAAGCAAAGACCTTAGTTTCTTCACCTGTAAATTGGGCCGATAATCTCAGCTCCCTCAGTGGGTATGTGTGCGGGGAGGACAGGTCCGCTGAGATACAAGGGTGGCAGTACTTAGCACACAGTCAGTCCTCAACCAAGTGTGGCTTCCTTGCTTGTGTGTTTCCTTCTCCCTTCCAACAGCTATGACAAGTTTGCTGTGACAAGTTCCCTGTGACAAGCATGAAGCCCCCGGCACATCCATAAATGTTTGGAGGATTATGTGGCCCGGAGGAGGGGTCCTGCCCCCTTTGGTTCTCCCTCTTCCTGAGGCTCAGCTCACGGGGTGCCCAGAGGCCCCAGCAGAGTCTGGAGCTGAGGTTGAGGACTGTGTGCAGTGGCAAATCCCCCCCCTTCTCCCTGTCATCATTTCTTTCAACCACATGAGAATCATTTTCCATTCCCTGTGGGCCTGCATTTGTAACCAACCTCCCAGTGGTGAGGGGAGGATTTTTAAAAATAGCTGTATTGATTTTATTTTTTGGAAGATAAAAGCAATAGATGTTCTTTGTTAAAGGAAAAATTAGACAGTATAGAAAGAAGAAAATTAAAATTAGCCCAAACTTTATCACTCAGAGACAATAATCATCTATAGTTCAGGATTTGGCCTTCTCATTTCTGTGGTATATCTTTGTGTCTAAATGGGTTTGGGGAAGGACCTTGGGGCAGATGGAGCAAGGTGGGGGCTGGGGGGAGGTGGGACAAGTACCAAGGCAGGTAGCCGGTGACCGGGCCTGTGTAATTGTTGGTACATGGTCAGAACAAACCCACAGTCTGTCTCACGTGCCACATCAGCACCTGAGAAGCTGCCTTGCACGCCTCAGATTTTATCATCATTTGCATATTCATCTAACCACAACCCCTATTGTATCTTTAACACCTTTCCTGCTTATTTGAAGCTCTATAAAACAAATGCCTTTTAGCCACTATCTCATTTAATCTGTAGAATAACCAAAAGAGAGAGTTCCTGTTATCAGTACCATTTTACAGATGAAGAGACTGAGGCCCAGGGAGGCAAAAATGACTGTTCAAGGCACGGAGTGAGTTCAAAACCAGGATCCAGGTCTCCTGATACCAGCATGCTAAGCAGGACTACATGTAACAAGAAACACATTCTTTTTATGTGCCAGACACAACATCCCTGCCAGAGGGGCTTATTCTGTCCATTTGTCCAGTTGCACAGATGAGGAAACTGAAGTCAGAAAGGTGAAGTTATTTGCCTAAGGCCACACACCCAGGGCTGTTTAGAATTGACGGCAGGTGTGTCTGGCTGCAAACAGGAGCTCTGAATGGGCTGGGTTAAGAAGGGTGACTGTTCTGTCAAGGGAAGCCTCTTTGTCCCTCATCTGGGTACCCAGAGTAGAGCCTCAGGACCCTCTTGTCTTGATTGCAGTCTGCTGCAGTCCTGACCTCACTGGTCACGGCCTGGACCACGGGGAGGGGGTTGGGTTTGAGCAACAGCACCACCTGCTGGCTGATTCTGCCACCAGAGCCCATCTGAGCCCAGGACTCGGGGTGGGGGAAGCCCCCTAGCTTATTCTCCCCTCCTGGAGCCCTGGGTCACCGAACAGTTGCCTGGTGTAGAGAAGAAACAGGGGCTCTGGGTTTTGTAAACCTGGCTTTGAACTCCAGCTCAGTCTGTGTGATGTCAACCAAGCTCCTCCACTCATTTCTCTTGTTTGGACTTTGAGTTTTCACATCTGTAAAGTGGGAATGAACCACAGTCGCAGGATAGTTCTGAGGCTGATGGAAAATACCTGCCTCCCCCCCAGAGGCACCCACAGATCACGCCCAGACTCTCTGTCAGGCTTCTCCTTAGTCACCTGGCTAAGTGGGACCCAAGCCTTTGTCCAGACCAGACTAAGAGAGCCTTTCCATTTTAGAAACGGCTCACTTGGGGAAGATAACTCAAAAGGAAGGCAGAGCAAATCCATGGGAAAACAAGAAAAGTCAAGTGTTGCTTAGAACTGGTCTGACATACTGGTGGGGACGGGGGTGGTGGTCGGGGTGTTCTCTGGGAGAGCCAAGCTTGTTCCACTCTCTCAAGGTCTAAGTTACCTGCTGAGTCCTTTGTCCAGACCCGCCTTGCCCACCACCTTAGGTGGTCTGCAGTCTGGCTGGCTTTCCCATCACTGCCAGGCGGGCAGGCCCATCTTTGTTCACATTCACATCAGGTTCAGTTTCCCCACCCAACCCCTGAAAGCACTTCTGAGCGCCCCTCCTCCCCTTCCTCAAGGCTGCACCCTGCAGGGTGCTCTTCAGAAGCATGCTTTCCACACTGCAATCCCAAGAGTCCCCCTAGAACACTAGATGGCTCCAAAGCCCCCCAGTAATGACCAAGATATTTTTATACCTTGTGATGCATGCCTGCTAAGTGGCTTCAGTCGTGCCCAACTTTTTGTGACCCTATGGACTGTAGCCCGCCAGGCTCCTCTGTCCCTGGAATTCTCCAGGCAAGAACACTGAAGTGGGTTGCCGTGGCCTCCTCCAGGGGATCTTCCCCACCCAGGGATCAAACCCATGTCTCTTACATCTCCTGCATTGGCAAGCGGGTTCTTTACCACTAGCGCCCCCTGGGAAGTCCATACCTCCTGATGACTTCAGTAACTCTGACTTGCTTTTCAGTGGTCCTCCATTTCTCCCAGTGATTCCCTATACACAGGAGTGTGGGTCCCCTCCAGTACTCTGAACCTCTCTGAACTCCCAAAGGGCTCCATTACCCACTGATGGCATCACATAGCTCTGTTACATCCCTAAGACCCCCAACCTCACTCTTAGGTGCCCAGTGATCTCAACGGTCCCTTCTAATCTCAAGGCCTCACTGGCCCCAAACATCCCCCTTGTCCTTCTCAGTGAACCCAGTGGCAGGATGTCATTCCTGGGAAACGCTGGAGACTTCCAGAGGTCCCAAGTACCACCAAAGTTATTTCAAGGCTCCTGAAGACCCTCAGACTTGCCCCGACAGGCCTCCTGCCATCATTCAGTCCCCCATGGCCTTGAATGACCCATTAATGCTAACGATGGCACTCAGTGCCTTCCAAAGGGGGACCGTGGGAAGCGCATGGACCTTGCAGCCAGGTACCCCAGGGCTGAGACCCAGGCAGCCAATCTCACTCCGCTGAGCCTCTGTGCTCATCGGTGGACTGAGGCAAGGCGGTACCTACGGGAGGGCCAGCGTGGTGTCCAGCACCAGGGAGGTCTTCACTACCTACCCACTGCCTGCCCCACAGCGCCCCACTCTCGGGCAGGCTGAGCACTTCCTCAGGGGAGCCCCCGGTCCCGGGAGCACAGGCTCTGTGCAAGGACCTGCACTGATGCTGGTGTTACCCAACCCCTCACTCTGAGGCCCTGGGGAGGGGCCGCTGCATAGGAGCTGAGTGGGTTGTAGAGCCAACCAGAGCTGGTGGGGGGTGGGGCCCCTCTTCACCACCTTGCCCCAAAGACTTCTTCCTGCCTCTGGCTTTGCTCAGGCTGCTCCCCATCTCAAATGGGCTTCCCTGCCCAGCAAGTTCTTTCCATCCCTCACCATTCAACTCCAGCCCCGAGTCCCTGGTTAAGTGCTTGGGTGTGTGGGCCCCGTGCAGACCTGGCAAACAGCGATCCTACTCCGCTCCTCCACTTTCCACAAGGCGTGTCTGGTGTCTTTTTTTCTTAAGTTGTGCAGTATGTGGGATCTTAGTTTCCAGATCAGGAATTGAACCCTCGTTCCCTGCCTTGGAAGCTCAGAGTCTTAACCACTGGACCACCAGGGAAGGCCCTGGTGTCATTTTTTTGGGGGGGGGGGCAAATTATTTAGTTTCTGAACATTAATTCCTTGTATTAAGCAACGAGATGAATAGATCTTACCTGCTAGATTTGCTGTGGGGCTCAGACGAGGTAATGCTGGCGTGACCCCTGGAACATAGTAGGCGCTCATTCAAGTGTCCTGATGCTGCCCTTGGCACTCCCTGCACGCTCGTCCCTGGCACACTCTGCCCTGCAGTCTCTCGTGGGGGGGTGGTCCTGACAGTCCACCTAGCCTGACGCTCTGAGGGCACTGCCTGTGTGTCTCCTCTCAGTCTCCTTCAGGAAGTGGACCTTATTCTAAAGTGAGAGACAGAGAAGGCCAGGAGTTGGCAACAGAGTCTGATTCGGCTCCCTAAGGGGCCAGGAGGTGCCCAGGCCAAGGGCTCGCTTGAGTGTTCACAGCCTGAGAGGCTGCCAGGGGCTGAGTATGAGACAGGCGGGTAGAGGACTTCTGGGGGAATCCCGAGTGGCTACCTTTCCTCTCTGGGTCACCTTCTCTTCACCACTCTACTGACGGCCAAGTCGGCAGACTTGCCTGGGGCTGCACTGCGGAGCTCAAACTGGCTGGAGAAGCCCGGCCAAGGCAGAGAGCTGCTCCCTCTACACACCCCCACTCTGGAGTGGCGCAGGCACCTTCCTGTGACTAGGAAGGGCAGAAGCACTCGGACAAAGGGCTCTTCCACTTGTCTCAGTACCCCTAGTCCTGGGTCCATGCAGGGAACATGCCAGGTGCTCAGTTGAACCCACCGAACACTGAACCCTGTTTTCCAAAATTTGCAGCTCTCAGCCAACCTGGGGGAAGGACTAAACAAAGTGGGGTCATGACTGGATTAGAAAGACAACTCTGTAAAGCACTTAGCAGATCACAGACATCCACTGTATGGTGATCGCATGAAAGGCAGTGTGGGCTTCTGAAACAGCCCTGGGGGTTTCTAACTGACAATCCCCTCAGTTGAAACAACCCCCAAATATGGAACCGAGATGGTTTTGCAGGAACATTGCGGAAGTCAGAGAACCAGGCGAATTACCCAATGAGTTACAACCACTCCGCCAGGAAGAGCCACAGAGAGTTGGTTCATTTCTTTTAATTTTTAAAAATGAGTAAGCAGACAATCGTGTACCCTTTGAATACCCCATAAAAATGTTCATTATGCAAAACAGTACAACCTTTTTCATGTTTTAATAATACTGTAAATATCTCAGAAAGGATGTATTGTTTCTAATGAATATCAAAAAGAGTCACCGTGATGACGTTTCGCCTGCCCCTGCATTTCCCTCCCTGCCCCCCACCCCAAGTTACCCAGATACTAGTAGGAAATTATAAAAAGCAAAGAACAAAAGCCCTCCCTCTGCCCTGGCCCAGGAGTCCCTTGAAGGGAGTGAAGTGTGAAGTGCCACTCGAGCAGTGGTCCCCAGCGAGGCAGAGGGGCAGTGCATCCGTGACCGTGGGGGGTGGGGAACCGGTAGCAGCAGCAGTGGGGAGACCCCACCCCAGCCTGTTGTGAGAAGAGCCGAGGAGGGCGGACAGAGGCCAGGGGCTCAGCCGGGGCCACGATCTTTCTGCATCCATTCCTGGGGTCCACCGGAGCAGACAGGTCAAGGAGATGCCGGGCTGTGTGTGCAAAAGGCAGGGCCCTGGAATCAGACACCCCGACTTGCCTGGGTGGTGGCGGCACTTGGCCTCTCTCTTAGAAAACGCAGGCTTCAGATGGGGACCCCTGGGGGCTGAGCAGCTGGGCGTTGGGGCGAATAGACATGCAGGTTTATTACAGGAAACTAAATCCTCTGGAGAAAGCCTGTATTGCCACTGCATACGACTGGGCATAGAAAGAAGAAGGATAAGGAATGCACCTTGCCTGTTCCCAGATAATTCAGGATCCAAGGCAGAGGCTCGACATAAATCCAATTAAGGAGGAGAGGGGACCAGCCAGGGAGGCCTGGAGCAGTGCCAGCTGCTGCCCCAGACCCCAGGGCTGCGCGAGGGAGGGAGCGGATGGGAGCCCAGTGCTCCACGCCAGTGAGCTCTGAGGCTCCACAGCCCCTTGGCCAGAGAGGCAGGTGGGCTGGCTCCTGGGAAAAAGGTAGAGGAGAAGCCTTGTGAAGATTCCAGGGCTCTGCTGGTGGCAGGAAGGGTGGACAGGGACTGGGGGTTACAGGAATGCAGGAAAGGGAAGAGGGCAGGGGGACAGCCAGAGGGAGGAGAGGAGGCTGGGGGATGAAGAAGGGCTGGAGGATGAAACTCAGCTCTGGGCCCGACCGCAGCTCTGACCCAGGAGGCTGGTGGGGGGTCACATGGTGCAGAGCCCGGCAGGGGCAGTGGTAGGACAGACAGCCACAGGCAGGACGGAGCCCAGGAACCAGCAGCCAGGCGCCTCCAGCCAGCCCGCTGAGGAGGACGGAGCAGCAGAGCGAGAGCGCGAGCAGACGGCCCGGAGGATCCCTGCTCCGAGGCGGAGGACCAGGCTGGTTTCCACGGGAGGGAACCTCTCACAGAGGAAATCAAGCCCCATGGCTTCCAGGATAAACTTGCTTTAAAGAAGGGAGTAATGAGTGGCAAGTCTTCAGATAAATGCAAGATCAACAG
Source organism: Antilocapra americana (assembly GCA_007570785.1). Taxonomy (NCBI): domain Eukaryota; kingdom Metazoa; phylum Chordata; class Mammalia; order Artiodactyla; family Antilocapridae; genus Antilocapra; species Antilocapra americana. Next base: position 50,669,622 of record ML660201.1, on the reverse strand, counting down.
CAGGTCTGTACTCCGAGGAGGCACGCAAAGGATCCCCGAGAGATGTGGCCGGGCCAGAAAGAACCCGCAGAGCTCACCTGACCCAGCCGTCCCCACCAGGGAGACCCCGGAGGGCTGGGAAGAGCCCCGGTCACACGGTGGGACCAGAGCAGAAGGGGGCCTGCTGCCCAGGCGTCTTGAGTCGGCTGGGAAGTTTTCTTCTCTGACACAGCCTTGCTGTCTGCAAGCCCACCTCCGGGAAGCCGGGGAGGATGGGCAAGAGAGGGGCTTCAGGGGAAGCCTGGCGGCGTGGAGATAGACAGACGGACTGACGCGGGGCATGGTTCAGAGGCTGATGGAGGAGGCAGATGACGCTCCCACCCGCTCGCCCCATAGCCTGAGGATAAAAAAGTCTGGTCCTATGGTACGACTTCTTCCTAACCCCGAGTGAATGCTGGTTACGCCCTCCTTGCATGAGAAAACACTTCGTCCCTGTATAGGGTTATCTCTTCGCATCATTACTCACACGGCAATTGCGGGGGTGGGACGAGGAGGGGACATGACTTGAAACCAGAGTGGGCACAGCCACCTTAAAATTAACTTGTTAATAAATCCTGTGCGGGAAAAAAAAACCCCAAAAAAACGAGCAAGCCTCTACCATTAGGTGAAGTACATGGTTCAGGTATTCATTTGTACACACGGCGGTGGGGATGCGTGGACAGCAGGGGGCGAGGAGCAGGAGGGACCTCGAGGTGGCAGGGGTGCTCAGAAGTGCGTCTCCTTCTCTGAAATGGCTGCAACGGTCCCATCGCCCTTGAGTTTGGCGTCACAGTCATTAACCGCCACCGTCCGTGGGCCTGCCCCAAGCTTGCCCCGCATTTTCAGGTCGGCACTGGGGATCATCAACTTGCGGAATCTCTACACGGTTAGAGAGGAAAAGAGGTGTCTGAGAAGAGCGGCTGTTGGGGTCTCAGGGGGTGCCTACCTCGGCACCTCCCAACTGCATGGTGGATACTCTGGGGCTGGGGTCATGGAAACGGCAGGGCTTGGAGCTCTGCCCTGGGCAATACGCCACCCCGGAGATCTGTCTCCTGCCCCCACCCTGGAATATGGGGACCACAGGGTACCAGCACTGGATGAGGAAGGAGCCGATGAGCGGAGCTGCCCGCCCACTGCAGGTGACCAGGACGCAGGCACTGTACTCAGGCTGCACCCTTCCTTCCTGGGCAGATCGAGGCTGGGGTCTGAGTCCCTGCTTGGCCTCGCGACGTGTGGGACCAGTCACCTAACTCCACCGTCATCATGCGGCCCCACTGAGGAACAGGAGGTGTGTGTCTGAAGATGGAAACGTTCTCGCTAAGGCCCCAACCCCGCAGAGTGGCTGGCAGTATGCTGGGCGGATGGGATGGCCATCGTCCACTCTACCCCTGACACACGCTCCTGCCTCCTTGATCCTGCCTGGGGGCCCCCCCGACCTTAGCCTCATGTCACCTCCAGAAGATGTCAGGCCAGGATTTGGGAGGTCCTTCCTAGGCCCTTTCCCCAGGAAGGCTGGGAGGACTTTGGGGTAGCTGGTTTCTTATGATCAAGGTCCTGTTTTCACTTTCAGAGCCTGCTACGCCTAATAGGCTGAGGGGGCCTATTCTGCCTAAGAGGGATTAACAGGCAAGACGCCCCGCTTCCCCCCATAACACCATCATGCCGAAAGTCTCCTAGATGTTAGGCAAGGTGCCAGGATCTTGACACAGCACAGGAGCTGGGAGCACGGGCTCTGGAGCCGGGCGCCTGGACTTGATCCCCAGTTCCACCGCTTCACTGAGGCAAGAACTTAACCCTCTGCATCGCGGCCCCTTGTCTGTCGAAGAGGTTCACAGCGGCACCTGCCTCAAGCGTCATTTTCCTGAGGTGTCCTCAGATTTGTTGACCTGTGCATGGCTCATAGCAACTCTCTGACCGCCATCTTTCCTTCCAGATCCTTCTCATCAGCTGGCAAAACCTTCTGGAAATGCATGCATGTATGCTACGGGCCTTCAGTCATGTCTGACTCTCGACACCCAATGGACTTGTAGCCCGCCAGGCTCCTCTGTCCATAGGATTCTCCCAGGCAAGAATACTGGAGTGGGTTGCCATTTCCCTTTCCAGGGGATCTTACCGGCCCAGGAATATAACCCACGTCACTTACATTTCCTGCCCTGGCAGGCAGGTTCTTTACCACTAGCGCCACCTGGGAAGACCCTCTGGAAATGGAGGAACGTGAACTCGCTGGCAGGGGCCAGCCAGGGCCAAGGTGTTTGGGCTCCAGGGTAGCTCTCCTCTGGACATGCCTGGTCCCAGGTCAGAATCAACAACTGCCCTTGCTCTACATTCCCTGCAGGAGCGGAGGACCCTGCTTTGCTCTGGGGGCAGAAGCAGCCTGGAGACCTTCCCTCTCAGCTTCCTCCCCCTGGCTGGGTGCTAGCTCTTCCCTGGGTGGACAGGAGGGCTGGCTGGAGCTGACTCTGGGCTGATACTTGCCTTAGGGGGCATCGGCACACAGGCTGCATGTCTGTGAGACACAGCTCAGGCCCGAGACGCTGGGCCGGAACGAGGCAAGGGGTATGGGGCACGAAGGCACAGCCTCAGGGTACCTGCTCCACCATTCCAAGGCTGTGTGCCCTGGGGTAACTTGCTTCCCCTCTCTGTGCTCAGCTTCCTCACCTGTGACATGGGGACAGGAAGCACCTCCACCTCACAGGACAGCTATGAGGATTTGGCAGCCTACTGACTGTCAGCGGCTTACAGCAGCGTGTGGCACAGAGCACATAGTGAGCAAAAGGGACATGAAGCTGACTCAGACCTCCTGATCCCCCAGCAGGTGGGAAGGAGAGTGAAGAGAGAGAGGGTGTCTGGGCTATGATGGGCCGGAGTCCAAATTCACTAAACAACCAGGAGACCATGGACAACAAGATTTCATTGGCGAAAACGCCCAGAAGAAGCACATACAGAGAGATTTCTGGGTGTCTGGGGCTTGGGACAGGGCTGATGGGAACAGGCACTGGGAATCTTATGAATTAATAAGAACACATGTGAATACATATGAACAAGAATATATATGAATATATATATGAATAAATAGGAATATAAATAAATAAATAAATATGTTTGCAAATGGATTTATGGTGATGACAGCATGACACAAAACACTGATACAAAAAATGTGCCATTGAATCACACCAGAAATGGGTGAATTTTATGATACAGAAAACATGTTTCAATAAAACTGTTGAAAATGGTCGGTTTGCTAATTCTTGGCGGTCTGATCTTAGGCGAGTGACTGAATTTCTCTGAGGACAGAGGAGATGCATAAGAGAGAGAGCTCTGCACGATGACAGCACAGGATAGATGCCCCCAGATGTCACACCCTCTCCCTGCACCCTGGAAATGGGGTCCTCAGTGAACAGGATCAACAGAACGCCAAGAGCTGACACTTGGTCCCTCTCTCCCCTAAGTCTTGGCTCAAGCACTGTCCCTCTATGCACTCACGGAGTCCTCAAATAACCTCTGTAGGTGAGAGACTGCTGCTGACCCATTTTACAGATGGGAAAACTGAGGCTAAACTCAGGGAAAACAGCTCAATCTCTAGGCCTCAGCACAACAGTACTGATGAACTCCCTGCCATGGAGGAGCTGATCAGGCTGCCCCAGGAGACACGTGGGGGCACGTTCTCATCACGCCCATGACCCAGATGAGGAAGCAGGGACCCAGAGGCTCCTGTGGCCGCACCTGCACTCACCAGCACAGCCCTCCCAGCATAGCCAGCCCTACCCTGTGTCACACTCTCCCCTGCCCTGCCCCACTTCCCAGCCACCCTCACTGACCCCTCCTCCCAGGCCGCTCACCTCTGGCAGCGTCCCCTCTGTCTTCCACACCTTGATGCAGACCCAGACTGGGATGCAGAGCATGGAGGACAGGGCCATGAGCCAGCCGATGCCATAGCCCCAGGCAGGGTAGGTATACACATTGTTGTACTTGAGGGGCTTGTATTTGACCAGGAAGAAAATGAAGATGCCCTGCGGAGAGACAGGGAGAGGTCCCTGGGGCGGCCCTCAGCCTGGGTGCAGGCGGCCGGCAGGGGAGATGGTCGACCTTGTGCGGCGGCCTCGGAGAGGTGGCACCCTACCCATCCACAGTGAGAAGCACAAGGAACAGACCCCACAGGTCCCAGGAGACTCTCCTCGACCCCCAGGAGCCTGATCCCCAGCCTCTGAACAGTCAAAAATTTAAACTTTTTTTCTAGCTACTTCTCAGGGTTCATTTCAAAGCTGACTTTTGGAACTCAGATGGTTGGTAAAGATGCTCTGAGATACTTCCAGTGCCAAGGACTGGGTGAAGAGCAGTGGTTTCGTTTCTTTAACTAAACATCCTTTCAGCAAGGCCCCTCCACAGTTTGGTCTGAGGGGCAGAGCACGAGCCTCTCGTTACCCTCAAGCTGTTGCTTCCTTGTTAACAGCAGAGTCAGATGTCTTTCTCATGGGACCCTCGGCCCCCATGAAGGTGGGTGCCATCTGCCTAGGTTTCGGGTTTAGCATCTGAGGCCCCAAGAAGAGGCAAGCTGGTAAGGCCCTAGTAAGGCCCTCTGGCCCAGCCCAGAAACTGACCCCCCAAAAACACTGGCTTGGAAAGGTGTCAGTTGCCTTGGACTTTCTGAGTGCAGGGGGGTACCCCAGGGGGATATCACCTCCTCAGTTTTGGCCTCAGTCAGGCCTGGGCTCTGAGGTGAAGTGGGTGGGGGGTGGAGAAGTAGGGGTATGGTGGGCTGCATGTGGCTTCTGGCAGCACCCTTACCGCACAGATCCCGGGGGTCACGACCTTCCAGCACCATTTAATGAGTGACAACGGCCGGTAGCCAATCATGTCTTCAATGTTATCATAGAAGCGGTTGCTTCCTGTCCAGAATAAAGCAGATGGGCACACACACCTCAGAGAATTTCTGTACAAGGCTCAGAGGAAAGGCGATGAGTGTCTGCTTTCCCTGGCGGGAGACAAATTGTGACAGGGACCCTACTTATCGCTTAAAAACTACCAGGTTGTTGGCTATGTGCAGCGTTAGGATAAACTGTGGTGGAAGGGGCTCTGAAGAGACCCCTCCTGACTTGGGCAGTGAGGCCCAGGACAGTCAGGAGTTTCTGGGGAAAAGGTGGAGGAAGGTGGTAACTCTGAGGGGGCTTGGGTTGGCTGACCTGCATGGGTGGGGTGGGGGTCGGGGCTCAGACAGAAGGGCTGGTGGGCATCTATTCACAAGCCCAGAAACTCTCACCCACTCACAGTCTGGGGAACAGGAAGACCCAAAGGGTGGGTCACTGGGCTGGCTGGTTTGTCTATACTCCCTCCTACCGGGAGCCATGGTGATGACTACTCCATTATACAGATGGGAAAACTGAGCCTCAGGGGCAGGGGCAGAAGGACGGACCCAAGGTCACAGTCTCTGAGCCTGGAACCCTTCCCTGTGCTGCAAAAGGGTATACAAGCAGGAGAGTCTCCCAACAAGTGGGAGAACCCAGACGTCCCTGAGGGGAAGAGGCTGATGGAGATGGGCCACAGGGAAGCCCAGCCCACCCAGGTGCCCACTGGGGCATTGCAGGGTAGCAGGCTTGGCCTCCACTCACCGTACACCCAGCCGATGCAGATGCACTCAAAGATGGCCACAAAGAGAAGGCACATTCCGCTGGCGGCGTAGGAGTCAAAGAGCTGGAAGATGTACATGCCGCCCTGTGGGGTGGGAGGACAGACACAGGGACAGAGGGGTACACGGGAGAGCTGGGTTAGGCAGCCGGACTCGGCGAGGGCGCGCTGCCCGGGGGTCACCTACCACTCTGGAGTCCCGTCCACCAGAGCAGACTGGTCTCCCCAGCATCCTGAGTGCCGCACCCACCACAGCTGGGCGCCCCCTTAGACCACCCTAAGGGCTTGCTGGGATCTCAGAGGTTTGTCTTGTCTCTGCTCCCTGAGTGCTAGACACAACACAGAAACCTGGAGCCCGGAGGTCGGGCAGGCTCTCTCTCCAGGTGGCTGTGACAGCCTCCCCACAGGCCTCTCTGCCTCTAGCCTGGCCCTCGCCTACGCGTCCACACCGCAGTGTTCATGGGTCCTGCCTCATGTAGTCAGAAGGCCGGCACAACTGGCATCCTCAGTGCTCACACAGGGAAGCCGAGGCCCGGGGCGCTGAGAACAAGCACCACCGGTCGCCACAGGTCACCCGGCCGTGGGCCTGAGGACCGGGCCCAGGCGTCCGGCTGCAGAGCATGTGACCTTCACCGCCCACTGCCTCACCTCCATGGAAGAGCAGATATTTGCAGGCTATTTTTCCTCTAGAGCAGAGCTTTAAATGTGTTTAAATGAGGGAGAGGATCCTACCAGCAATTACTGAGTCCGCCACGGCCCATTTGGCAGGTTTAAGTTCACTCAAGACACGCCTCCGCAGAGGGCGAAGGTGGGTGTGCGGGGCCTGAGTGTCTGCTGATTCCTCCGCAGAGGGCGAAGGTGGGTGTGTGGGGCCTGAGTGTCTACTGATTCCCGGTCCAGGGCAGGCACAGAGCTGGCTCCCTGATGGGCCTGGGGCCCAGGGTCTGGGAGAGGGATCTGTGAGCCAGGGTACCAGGGCCAGCCAGTCAGCCGGTGTCCAGGAGAGCCCTCTACCGATGGGCCTGCTGCAAGCCGAGGATGCCCACTAATTGCCTGCTTTTCCTGTGGCCTCACCAGCCTCTTGAAGACATCAGGTAACCCCCCAGTTTGTGCGTGACAAAAGACTACTTTGCGTAATTAATCAACACTTAATGAGGACCTGCCCACTGGGTGTGTGGAGAGACTCAGGGGGAAGTTTGGCCCCATTCATTAGCTCAAATGCTGATTATCACTCCCATTAATGTGACAATGACTAGGAGCAGGAATTATACACCCTGGGCCAGGCCCCAAGGGCACAGAGCAGATCAAGGCCGGCTCCTGTTCTTGAGGACTTTGGGGCCTGGTGGGGCAGGTCACTGTAATGTTCAGATGGAGACTGGACCGGGCTTAGAATGAAGTCCTGGGTGGGAAGGAAAGCAGAGGAGTCTTCCAGAAGGAGGTGGTTTTTTTGAGTTGAGAGGCAGAGAATAATGAAGATCAGCAGACTGACCTCAGTGCCACATCAGCTGCTTTGACAGATTCTGAATTCCCTCACTTTTTCCATCTTCCTTACAAAACCCCTTTGTGCCTCCTGACAAGAGTTTTCTGGTTATTTGGAGGGGAAGAGCAGCTTGCTTTTTAAAATTAATTTTGTGAGTGTGGGTAAAAAGATACCTAATTTCGCCTTCCCAAGGTACTTAAGAGTATTTATTAGACAGGATGCTGCAGGAGGGAAGAAAATCATGGTTTTATGAGATTGTCTGAATTTGGGGGTGTGATGAGCCCCTCTTTGCCCACAGGCCTGGCAGAGACAAGAGGGGACATGCGGAGAGTTGGAGCTGGAACACACAGTGCCTGAAGGGGTCCAGGTTCCTTAGTGACGAAGGCTGTTCTGAACTTGAGGCCAGTGAAAGTCACTAGCCGAGGGTTCCCCATCAGACACTGCCTCCTTCACCCAGAAGTGTTACTAAAAGGGGTAGCCTGGGCATCTGGATGCTCATGGGCTTAGTTGCTCAGTCGTGTCTGACTCTTTGCAACCCCATGGACTGTAGCCCGCCAGGCTCCTCTGTCCATGGGGATTCTCCAGGCAAGAATCCTGCAGTGGGGTACCAAGGCTGCTCATAATGACCAGGTAGGTAAACCCAGCCTTCCTCACTGTGAGTTTTATTCCTTCTGGCGGTGGAGACCTTGAGCTGAGCATTGATACAAGTGCTGAATGAGAACTCCCATGGAGTCTCACGACGACCTATTATGAACACGAGAACATAGAGTCCCCGAGAAGTGCCGGACCTGGAGGCAGGGTCACCCAGCCAGTCGAGGTCAGAGCTGGGATGTGATGTCAGATCCGCCTAACCCAAATGTGTCCATGCTGAGTCACTTCAGTCATGCCCGACTCTTCACAGCCTCATGGACTGTAGTCCGCCAGGCTCCTCTGCCATGGGATTCTCCAGGCAAGAATATTGGAGTGGGTTGCCATGTCCGCCTCCAGGGGATCTTCCCGATCCAGGGATCAAACTTGAGTCTCTTATGTCTCCTGCACTGGCAGGTGGCACCAAAGCCCAGGCACTTATCCCTTGTGTTACCCTGTCCACATCACTTACCTGTGTGGCTATTACTCACCTCCGTTAACATCACAAGGCCCAGAAAATAGGAGGTGACCGACAGGGCCAGGATGAGCAGCTCCCGCCGATAGCCCCTCCGGAAGACCTTGGGGTACATGTCTACCACTGCGGTCACCAGGCTCTCCACGCACACAAACTGGACGGGGCAGAAATGATGGCGTGAAGCCGCAGAGAAAGGCTGTTAGGTGCTCTGGCTCCAGGCAGACTCAGCAGCCCTAAAGCCTGGGCTTCCCTCCCCGCCGGGCCTCACCTTCATTCCCACACTGCCTCACGCTGATGGAGGATCCAAGAATAACAACAGTATCCCCCGTGCTCACAGAACACCAGCAGGCCCATTCAACACAAGAGGACCCTGAGGCTCAGAGAGGGGAGGTGACCTGCCCAAAGTCTTTCAGCAAGGAAGCAGCAGAGTCAGGCCTTGAGATGAGGTCTCTTGACTCTAAAGCTAGAATTCCTTCTCCCTTATGCTGCCAGTCACATGCCCGTGTGCTGGGCCTTGTTCTGGGGTGGATGAAATAAATGAGATCCAGTCTTGGCCTGGGAAGCAAGCTGGCAGTTTGGGTAACTGTCTTGAGAGCTGAGGGCTCTGGTCAGTCTGTGGGGGCCTGACTCACTTCATCCTCCAGGCCTCTGACAGTGCCCCTGACCTTGGCTTCCGGCGGGCGGTGGCCTTCTGCTGGGGGGAGGGCCACCAGGGGTGCTCATACGCAGCTCTTGTGTTTGGGCTGGGCAAATTTAGATGGCAGAGCTTGAGCCAGTGTGCACCTGTGTCTCACCATGCTGAGCCAGGGCCAGGTGCGAGGTCAGTCACACTCTTACTCAACCCTCAACACCCAGACCAAATAGCCCAGCATATCCCTCACCCCCTCCCCGAGTTCTCCCAGCACTGTGGGCAGATCTCCTGCAGGAGCCTTTTCCTGACTGCTTCTTCTTGCCCTCGCCTTGGGCAGGACAGACCCCAGCCCCTATCCGGGCCCCGTCCATAGGGTCCATGCTTGCTCAGATCTGTCTCCTTACAAAAAGGTGAGTCCCTGGAGGCAGCGGCCATGTCACTGATATCTACTTCAAGTGGCACAGAGCAGATGCTCAGAAAATGCTTGATAAATGAGTAACAACAACAGTGGTGAACACACAGTGCTCGTTGTGTGCCAGGCTCAGCTCTATGTAGTTAACAGATTTAATTTATTTACTCTCTCTGCATTAAGTTCTACCGTCGTCCCTTTTTCATAAAGGAGACACAGAAGCGTAGTGGTGTAAGTAACTTGCCCTGAGGTCACAAAGGTCTCACGTTTTAGGGCCTGAATTTGAACCAGGCAGTCTTGTTCTAGAGGCTGGGCTGTCACCACTGCCGGGCACTGGGAGGTCATTGTTTGGGGGCGCCCCCCATCCCTGGAGCCACTGCTTGGCTCCATGTCCTTTCTGGTCCATGTCTATCTCCCCAGGGAAGGTATTTCCATCCTCAGCAGCACAGCCCAGAGTCATACAGCTGGCAAGAGTTGGGACTTAAACTCAGTCTAGACTCCAGTGCCCAGGCTCCTGGCCTCCAGGCTGTCCTGTCTCTAGGGGAAGATTAGCTGTGCTCGTCCTTTCTCTAGGGTCCCCAGGGAAGAGAAGGGACTCAGGGGAGGCTGATGATCCAGCACTTAAACTGAAGAGGCATCAGAGCAGATGGGTTACATGGTGCAGAGAACTGTCAAGTCACTTGGCCCTTCTAAGCCTCAGTTTCTTCCTCTGTAAAATGGGGATAACGGAAGCCCCCCCCGCCCCAGCCCATGTGGTTATCATGATTAAAAACTGAGGACACAGCCTAGGCACACCTGGGGATGGTCTGAGCAGCCGCCCACCGCCCTGGGGCCCTGGTCCCCTTTGCGAACAGAGCATCTCAGTCTAGTGCTGGTCTGGCTCAGCCCAGGGGCTCGCAGAGCCCAGCCCAGCCCCCACACCCCTCTGCAGGGACAGGCCTGTCACTGTCACACAAGCTGCTGGTCCCTCCTGAGGCCTCTGCCGGTGACGATGGAGGGACGGTTATCAGCAAAGACACCCGGCTGCTTCCGCAGCTCGGCTTAGCAGTTTCTGAGAAGCCATCCAGGGGAAGAAATAGGACTTGGCTGGATTGGCAGACACGCCAGCCAAGGGGCCTGGATGCTGAGTGACTCGCACAAGGTCACAGGTAGAGGGGCGGGGAGCACCTTGCCAAGAGACCTCTGTCTGAGAGCAGAGCGCCTGACTTTGGCTGGAAGCCCTTCTCTGGGGCTCTTAGGAAGGCCAGCCACAATACAGCAGCAGGGCCAAGGGCTGATCTCTGGAGATGAAGAGAGAGACGGGAGGCCACGGGGTTCCAGCAGGAAAACCAGGGAGGGGATTGAAAGAGGGTGGGAGGGTGGGCGGAGGTGAAAAGACGTAAGTGCACACGTTGCGTTAAGAGAAAGGAAAATGAGAACAGATACATTGTTAGTTCTAGCTCCACATCTTTCACGGAGGAAAGCGGGCTGCCAGTGGGGGTGGGTCTGGGAGAGGCAGGAGAACAAAGGTGGGTGGGGGCAGGATGGAGGTGCTGGGGGAGTGGGAGCTGGTGGTGGTACCCAGGACCCACAAAGGTGGCCCCCTGGGACATGTCATGGGGGCCCGATGCGGAGATCCAGGAAGGAAGCAGATGCTTTTCTGTTTTCACAAGTCTTTTATGATCTGGGTGGTCCTGACTGACCAGAACCAGGATGTGGTGTGCAGGCCCCAGATCTGTTCTGGGAGCAGCACCTGCCTCCTCTGCCACTGCCGCCTGGGGTCCCCGCTTACCTGGCTGTCCAGGCCCAGGAAGATGAGCATCATGAAGAACAAGGCGGCCCAGAGTGGGGAGAGGGGCATCATGGTGACGGCCTTGGGGTAGGCGATAAAGGCCAGGCCAGGGCCTGGAGAGGAAGCAGAAAGAAGGGGGCTGAGTGGAATTCAGTGCCTCATTCAATTGCAACGTTCATCTAAAATGGACTAAGTGTTTCTTTTGTGTCATATGCTGTGCTGAATTCTTCCTTGAATCACGTACATCTTATAGCTACCCCATGCTCCTGGTTCTACGAGGATACCCATTGTACAGATGACCAAGCTGAGGCAGAGAGAAGGAAGCAAGGATCTGGAAGGGTCAAGACTCAAGCCCAGGTTAGTCTGACACCCAGACTCTCCTCTGCACAGACATGTCTCTATTCTTATGGGGTAGGTGAGGAGAGGTGGTAGTGGGAGGCATTCTTATTAAAATGTAGGTTCTCAGGCCCACCTAGAGATCCTAACTCAGTCAATCTAGGGTGACAGAAGCACCAGTGCCTCCTATGTAAGTAGTTAGAAGTCAGGGCTTGGACAAATGCTGGTCCACCCAGGCCACCCTCTCCTTTGAGCTTCTCCTCTCCCAGGTCCACACTCACTTCTCTTGACTGCTCCCAAGACGGGGCTTGATAGCACAGCTTCAGGATGGGCTTTATTACTGTCAAGGATGGGAGTCCGATGTTCTAGCCCTGCAGCACAGTGGCCAAGGGTTCAAATCCCCATTCTTCACTGTGAGCTCTACCCTTGTCTCCTCAGCGAGAAAATGGGAACGACGGATTCCTACCTAATAAGGCAGCTGGCAGAGTTCAGTGGGATGATGCAAAAATATGGAAAGCACTTAAAAAGGTAAATGTCCAAGAAAGATTTATCCTGATTATATTCCACCTTAAAACACAGCCTTATTAAAGTCAAATTTACCTATCATAAGTGTTCATTTTGAGTGTATAATTCAATGAGTTTTGAAAAGTGAAGACACCCAGATAACCACCACTGCCATGAAGACAGAGAACATTTCTACCACCCCTAGTGCCCCTCTGCAGTCTCTCCATCCTCATTCTCTGTCTTTGTATTGGGCAACTACTGGTCTGATTTTTTTTTTCACCTTAGATTAGTTTTGTCTTTCCTACCTAGGAGGGGAATTACCAGGTCATATGGGAATCCTATGTTTAATTTTCTAAGAGATGCCAAATGGATTTCCAAAGTGACTGTCATTTGACATTCCTACCAGCAACAATTGAGAGTTTCAGGGGCTCCACATCCTCATCAACACTTGATGTTGTCAGTCTTTTAGTCATTATAGTGGGTATGAAGTGTTATATCATTATGTTTTTAATGTGTATTTCCCTGATGACTAACAATGTGAATTATCTTCACATATCTTTATTGTCCATTCATAAATCTTTTTATTATTTTTAAATTTTTAAATTTATTTTTTGCCCATGTTGTGACTTGCAGGATCTCAGTTCCCCAACCAAGGACTGAACCCAGGTCCTCAGCAGTGAAAGCAAGGAGTCCTGATCAGTGGACCATCAAGGAATTCCTTACACATCAACATCTTCTTTTGTGAAGTACCTCCTGTGTTCTTGCCCATTTTCAGTTGGGTTAGCTCCTTTTTATTGAGTTGTGAGAATTCTTAATATATTTGGGAATGAATCCTTTATGAAATGAAAGTATTATGATTATCTTCTCCAAGTCTGTCACTTACTTACATTTTTGTGAAAAGCAGAATATAAAAATTTCCCAATTGTTTGTTGTTGGTATAAAAAAACACCAAAGATTTTTGATTGTCTTTCTATCCTGTGACCTTACTAAATTCACTTATTTTTTTTTTTTGTAGATTTCTTAGGATTTTCTATGTGGTCAATCATGTTTATGAATGAAGACAGTTTTCATTCTTCCTTTATAATCTTAATACTTTTACTTTTTCTTGCCTTATTATACTCTCCAGGAATTTCAGTACGATATGGAACATGTTTTTAGCTTTACAATGTTCAGTCAACATACTGCTTCCTGAAATTCACTTTTGTTATCTCTTTTATTTTCCATTCTTTTCAGAACAATTGCATTATGCCTTTGTAATACAGTTAAGTTCATTCATTACTATTTGTATTACATTTGGTTCCACCCACAAAAAAGTAACTATTTGTCTTGGGTGCTCTGTGAAACAATACTGTAGCTCTCTGTCAGAGCTGCTAAAGATAAATATTCAGAGAAGGTGTTCTTCCTTCTCCTTACTTCTTAATTCCTCACCTTTTTCTATCCCTTTTCCACTCACCACTGTAGGCAACCATTCTCTTTAATTTTTAAACTTTTATGCACACACCTATTTAAAAAATATCCTTTAATTTCCATTTACTTGAATATTTTTTATATTGAATGAATGTTGACTTTTTCAAAGACTTTTTCCACATCTATGGAGATGATTTTATGATTTACTTTGTTTGGACTATTAATATGGTGTGTGATATTAATGGCTTTCTTAGCATTAAATCAACCTTCCATTATTCCTGGAATAAGTCTTACTTGGACATGGTATATTACCTTCTTACTGTGATTTTGGATTCTAATATTTTACATTTGAGTTTGTTAATATTTTACTTGGTATTTTGGCATCTATATGCATGAGTGATATTAATCTGTAGTTTTCTTTCTTGGCATTGTCTATTTGTTTAGGTTTAAATACTATGTGTTTCAGATAATGAATTAGGAAAGTTTCCTCCCTTTTCAATAATCTGGACTAATTTATAGAGCACTGGGCCTAACTTATCTGGTCTCAAAGGTTTGATAGAATTCCTCTGAGAAGCCACTGGGGCCTGATGTTTTCTTGGGAGGTTGTTCTTCAGTAACTTTGTCTGTATCTTCTATGGAAATTGGCCTGTTTAAAATTTCTAAGTCAAATGGGGTCAGTTTTAGCAATCTCCATTTCCCTAGGAAAATATTCATTTCATCCAGGTTTTCAAATTTATATGCAAAGAGGATTGCAAAGTAATCTCTTATGATTTTAAAAAATGTCTTCTGCTCCAATGGCTACTTCCCCTTTGTAATCTCTTATTTTGCTATTTGTATCCCAACCTCGTTGTTTTTTTTTCCCCCCTTGATCATCTGGTGATTTGCCTATTTTTATTTTGAAAAACCTAGAATTTTAATTTAGTATTTTTTTTAGAAAAACCCAGTTCTCTACTTCATTACTTTCTGCTTTTTATTATTTCCTTCCTTGAGCTGTCTTTCAGTTACTTTAGTTGCTGTTCTTATTTTTCTGAACAAGGAATGTAATTATTTTCATTCCTATACTTTGATTGATCAATGTGTTTAGTAAAGTTCTTATTGTTAGTTTATTTCTATGTCCCCTTGCATTGTCTGCAGTTTTCTGCTTCATAAAGATTATTGCTGTGTTATTTGGTGCGTACATTTGTGTGTGTGTTATATCTTCACTGTGAATTGTGGGTTTTAACATTAAAAAGTATTATCCTTTGTCATCCTTCATGCATGTGGGCTTGAATACTACTCTGTCTTTACTATAGCATTTGTGAGTCACTTTGTTCTGGGTGTGTCTCTTGTACACAGCGTACCTCAGAGATTGTAGGTTTAGCTCCAGACTACCATGACAAACTGAACATCACAGTACAGAGAGTCACATGAGTTTTTTGGTTTCCCAGCAAATATAAAAGTTATGTTTATACTATACTCTAGTCTACTAAGTCAACAATACCAGTAGGTTTAAGAAAAGGTATATACATTAATTAAAAAATGGTTTATTGCTGAAGAATGCTAGCCATCATCTGAGTCTTCCGTGAGCCGTAGTCTCTTGCTGGAGGCAGGCCTTGCTGCGAGGTTGATGGCTGCTGACTGATCAGGGTGGTGGCTGCTGAAGGCTGGGGCGGCTGTGGCGATTTCTTAAAATGAGACAAGAATGAAGTTTGCTGCCGTCGATTGACTCTTCTCTTCACAAGTGGTTTCTCTGTAGCATGCAGGGCTGTTGGATAGCATTTTTACCCCGAGTAGAACTTCTTCAAAGTTGGAGGCAACCCTCTTAAATGCTGCTGCTGCTTTACCAGCTATGTTTACCGTTGCTGTTCAGTTGCTCAGTCATGTCTGGCTCCCTGTGACCCCCTGGACTGGGGCATGCCAGGCCTCCTTGTCCCTCACCATTTCCCAAAGTTTGCTCAAGTTCATGTCCATTGCATCGTGATGCCATCCAGCCATCTCACCCTCTGACACCCTCCTCTCCTCTGCTCCCAATCTTTCCCAGCATCAGGGTCTTATCCAATGAGTCAGCTCTTCGCATCAGGTGGCCAAACTATTGGAGCTTCAGTGTCAGTCCTTCCAATGGATACTCAGGGTTGATTTCCCTTAGGACTGACTGGTTTGATCTCCATGCTGTCCAAGGGACTCTCGAGAGTCTTCTCCAGCACTTTTGCGGTCATTTCGACAAACTTCACAACATCTTTACCAGTAGTATATTCCATCACAAGAAACCACTTTCTGTACTCACTCATAGCAAGTACATCCATTAGTTTTAATAATAATTTAAAAGTTTGAAATACTGTGAGAATTACCACAATGTGACATAGAGACATGAAGTGAACAAATGCTGTTGGAAAAACTACTGGTAGATGTGGCTTGGTGCAGAGTTGCCACAAACCATGAGTTCGTAAAAAATTCAAAACTAAAACAAGTGAAGCACAGTAAAACATGGTATACCTAAGCATAGGTCTTACTTTGTGAGTCAAATTGAAAGTCTTTTTAGTAGATGAGTTAAGGTCATTCACCTTTACTGACAAGATTGATACATTTGCTCTTAACTGACAATATATAATTATGTATATTTTATATGTATTTCTATGAGTTGTGTATTCTCTTTTTTAAAAATTATTATTTAGGAAGGCTTATGTTGCTATTCTAGCAGCTCAGTGGTAAAAAAAATTTCTTTGGTCCTTGGTCTGGGAAGATCCTCTTGAGAAGGAAATGACAACTCACTCGAGGATTCTTACCTGGAGAAGCCTATGGACAGAGGAGCCTGGCATGCTACAGTCCCTGGAGTAGCAAAGAGTCAGACTCATTTAGCAACTGAACAACAACGTTTTTATTCTAGTGGTTAACTTCATACTTGTACCCTTTTTAATGCTCTTAGGCCCTCAGTCTCTTATTTAAACCTATAATATCTGTCTTTTCAGGTCCCCCACACCTACTAGTATCTACTACCACTTATGACTCATATATCAGGGAATTTTTTCTATTTTCTCTTGCCTCCTCTTTCTATTTCTTGGTTGAATAATCTCTACTTTGTAACAGTATGCAGTGTATTTCTACCCTAGTCCTCTATCTTCTTTCCCACCTTTGTTTTGATCTTATACATATATATACATATTAATACATATATTCTGTACTTTAAGAGCTTAACATAAGTCTTTTTCTGGAGTTTTATCAGTCATTATTGGGTTGGATAACATTAATGCTCTGACAGAAGAATGTCAGAACACCAGAAGAAGTCTCTAAGTTCTTGCATAATAAAAATGGCTTTTCTATATAGTTTTAACATACTATATATAACATATATAGCCATAAGATACATGAAGACATGGCTGGATATTAAATCCTGGTTCTTACTTTTTAACATGAATTTAAAAAAATGCTATCCCACGGCTGCCTTGCTTTGTATGTTGGTTTCAAAAAGTATGATGCTAGTTTAATACTTCTGCTGTTGTAAGTCATTTGATCTTCTCTTGCCTGGAAGCCTTGAGGATTTTATTTCTTTCTTTGAAATTTGGCCCACTGCATTGGGAGCATGGCGACCTAGCCACTGGACCACCAGGAAAGTCCCTGGTTCTCTTTTGTTTTACAGGTCTTTATATTTTATCTCTTTTTCTTGGGTTTCCTTCACCATGCATGTATTCACCATCTCCCTATAAAACGATGCTTTTCTCTTTTTGCCCCCTGCCTCTTTTTTTCTCTGCAAGGTTTGTGTTTCAAATGGTGCCTCTTTTAAAATGTGCCTATGCCTTTAAATGGTCCTTGCCCTTGAAATCATACCTACTTTGAATCCCTTCCCTGTAGTCCCTGCTAAGGGGTCTTTCAGGATCCTTTCCAGGACTTTCAGATTGAGAGTAGATTCAATCTTTCTGGTGACTGCTCCAAATCACTCCCAGATCCTTTCACTAGCCTCTGTCTTCCATCTGTCCCACAGTTTTTCTCAGCTTGCCTTTCCAGGAGATATTGTGTGCTGGGATTGGTGATTTTTCTTTCTGTCACAGTTATCTGCAGCTTCAACATTTTCTGTCTTCAAATTATCCAGGAGGCACAGTTTTGTGTAGACTATACTTTTCCCTTCTTGTTTTATCTTGCTTGTGGAAAAAAACTGGGATAATAAGAAGCTATATACTCGTCATTGTCCTCAGATACTCTTACTTCCTCTAATTTTTATAAGACTTTGTGTAAGACTGATAAGATCCGTCTAGTCAAAGCTATAGTTTTTGCAGTAGTCATGTATGGATCTGAGAGTCAGACCATGAAGAAAGCTGAGCACTGAAGAACTGACGCTTTCAAACTGTGGTACTTGAGGAGACTATTGAGAATCCCTTGGACTGCAAGGAGATCAGACCAGTCAATCCTAAAGGAAATCAATCCTGAATATTCACTGGAAGGACTGATGCTGAAGCTCCAATACTTTGGCCACCTGATGCGAACAGCCAACTCACTGGAAAAGACCCTGATGCTGGGAAAGATTGAGGGCAAGAGGAGAAGGGAGGCGATAGAGGATGAGATGGTTGGATGGCATCACTGACTCAATGGACATGAGTTTGAGCAAACTCCAGGAGATAGTAAAGGACAGGAAAGCCTGGTGTGCTGCAGTCCATGGGGTCACAAACAGTTGGACACAACTGAGCTATTGAACAAGAAGACTGACATTACTTCTATTTTAAACATTAAGTAGAATTCACCAGTGTAACAGCAGGGCCTGGAGTCTTCTTGGTAGAAAGCTTTTTGACAACGAATTCAATTTCTTTTGGAAATACAGAGCCATTTGGTTTTTCTGTTTCTTCTTGAGTTAGCTTAATTAAATTATATAGCACTTTTTAGGAAGTTACCCACTTAATTTACATTGTCAAGTATATTTGTTTGAAGTTGTTCATGGTATTTCCTTATTCTCATTTTTAATGTCTATAGGACCTATAGCCATATCTCCTCTTTCATTCCTGATATCAGTAATTTGTGTTTTCCCTCATTTTTCCTTTCATTTGTCCTGTCAAGTTGTTATAAATTTTGCTATCTTTTATAATATAAGTTTTCACTTTGAAAATTTTCTCTATTGCTTACATATTTTACCTTAATTAGTTCTTTCCTTCTACTTACTCTGGGCTTCCCTGGTGGCTCTGCCTGCAAGCAGGAGACCCAGGTATGATCCCTGGGTTGGGGAGATCCCCTGGAGAAGGGAAGGCTACTGATTGCAGTATTCTTGGCTGGAGAACTCCAGGGACAGAGGAGCTTGGTGGGCTACAGTCCACAGGGTAACAGAAAGTCGGAGGCAACAAAGTGACTGCCACTTCTAACATTCTCTGCTGACTTTGTATTCCTTTCTTTCCCCCAGCTTCTTCTGATAAAAACTTAGTCTTTACTTTAAATCCTTCTAATCAGGTATTTAAAGTTACAAATTTCCCTGTAAGATCCTGCTGAGCAAGGTGAGGGGGATACATACTTGCAATATGTAATTTCTGCAAAAGGCAGAAACTCCTAAAGGGAATCACACCCCTAACCACAGAGCAGGCTTCACTCCTTAGCACCTGAAGTGACACAGAGGATGAAGCAGAAGAGATGACAGCCAAGCCAGGATGTACCACCTATGTTCTGTGCGACCTTGGAGGAACTACTTCATGCTCTGAGCCACAGAGTAGCGTCCCCACCTCTAACAGGCAGTATAAAGCCCAGGACAGCTTTCTACATGAATGGCGTTCCCTGTAGCTGTGCGGGGCACATTCTGCACAGCCTTCCCAAAGTCTGTCTTGCAGAGGTGCTATAGGTGCTTCATGAAGTAGTATACGAACAGCCAGCCCGGGGCCTGATGGGTGAGACAGAGTAAATCAATCAAGGCACATCCGTGCAGGAGAATACCACACATCGATTATGGTACATCCATTCTGTGGAATCTCACCTGGCCATGAGAAGTCACGACTAAGCTTTCTATTTGTGCTCAGTCATGTCTGACTCTTTGCGACCCCACGGACTGTAGTCCGGCAGGCTGCTCTGTCCATGGGACTATCCCAGCAAGAATACTGGAGTGGCTTGCCATTTTCTCCTCCAGGGGATCTTCCTGACCCATGGATTGAGCCCACATCTCTTGCACCGCAGGCAGATTCTTTACCAATGAGCCACCTAGGATGCTGAGATCTCTACTTACTGAGGAAGAAAACTCTCATGCTTTACTGTGAATGGAAAAATAAACCCAAATACGATCCAGTTTTCATTAATATAGATACAGCTGTATATGTATGGAAACCTGGCAAGAGAACCTCAAAGTGCAGTCTGATTCAGACTGGAGAGTTTTTCCTTTGTCAATATTTAAACATTTCCCTACAGTTTAAGTATGCTTACAATTTGAAAAAAGAAAAACAAATTTTTTTAGTTGGCTCTTTTCCTTTCTACCTATGACTCCACTCTGAGTTTCAGCTTAAAATGCATCTATAAAATGGAATAATGATTAAAAAGAGCAGCGACAATGCCGCAGATACACTGCGTCCCCCAGCACCCGAGCTGGGGATTAGTCTGCTCCTTTACAGAAGGAGAAGCGGAGTCTCAGAGAGGGCATAGGTCCACGGAGAAGGTAACACTCGCTCTTCGCAGGGCTGCTCTGTGGTTTACTGCCGTGAAGGAACATGCATCTTGTGTGAGGTGCCAGCGGCCTGCCGACCGTGGGCTGCAGGATGTGGCACTCAGACTATGGCCGGGATCAATCCAGTAGCTCTGCTCCTTCCAGTGCATGTGACCTTAGGTAAGCGACCACACCTCTCTGAGCCTCAGCTTTCTCACTGGAAAACGGGTAGCAAAAGGGCCGCCTTGGAGGGCTGAGGCGAGGGTCATATGAGGCAGTTCCTGCCCAGAGTGTGCAATCTATGACAGACAGCTTCGGTCATGTTAATATCCGCTGATCCGGCTCTGGTCCCCTGATTTCAGCGCGGACTGTCTCTCTCTCTCTGACAGATATCATGCAGAAGGTGGAGCCCCAGGGGCCATGAAGCAGAGCTTGGCAACCAGCTTCCTGATCCAGGGTCCACACCCACCACCCCGCCCAGCGTGGTGGGTCAGAGGGGTGCTTCCTAAGCAGCCACGCCACGGACTAGAGTTCTCAACAGGGGCAATGCACCCCTGCAGGTGGCAGGGGCTGTCATAACAAATGGGGGGCATGAGCAGCCTTGAGCAGACAGAAGCCAGGGAGGCTGGATCCCCTGTGATGCTCCTGACTGTCTGTCTCACCAGACATTCCTGTAGCTGAGGAAACTATTTAGATGTATGGAGGTTAGTGTCTAACTCTGTCATGTAGATACAAACTATTTTTGTACTTTATAATGCTATACAGTGAATTGTCCTAGGATTCAAAACCACGTGAATCGAGGGGAGAGTTCTTCACCATTTTGCCCAATCAGTTCAGCAGCAACTACCCTACCTGTGGCGTGTTTTATACAAACGCGTGTCATTTTACATGAAGAATGTCACACTCATGGTGAGTCTACACATAGAATGAAGAAAGGGAAAGGGGTCTGTCCAGCAGAGGGAGAACAGTATGTGCAAAAGCCCTGGGGTGGGAGGGAGGGGGCAACCACAGACGTGGAAGCAGACCGCAGGGTGGTGGGGCAGAGTGAGCCCGGGAGAGCCAGGTGGGTGGTGAGGCCACAGGAGCTGGGCAGTGCAGGGCCTTGGGCGCCACGCCAGAGGTCAGCCCTATGAGAAGCCCAAACACACTGTTTGCCAGGGGAGGACATGGTCAGGTTTGCGTTTCAGAAAACAATCCCTCTGCAGGAGCGCGACGCACGGAACAGAGGGACAATAGTGGAGGCAGGGAGGCCAGCGGGGGCCCCCGTGGTTCTCGAGGTGACAGCGATGGTACTCTGGGCTGGCGGCTCCCCCCGCAGGAGCCTGGTCTGCGGATGGACAGGGGGCCCCCTCCTGAGACCTGAGCCCAGGAGAAGAGCAAGCTGAGGAGGAAGACCATGGTTTCACTTCGGCAAACTCACCTGACTCAGCCACCTCGGCGATGGGCACCCCCTGCTCGTATGCCATGAAGCCCAGGACTGAGAAGATGGCAAACCCGGCCACGAAGCTGGTGCCGCTGTTCAAGCAACAGAGCATGATGCAGTCCCTGGTGGGGGGAAGCAGGCAGAGGGGCTCGGGTCAGAACCCGGTAGGGGGAACCGGTGCAGTGCTGGAATGTTCTTTATGAGTGCCCAGGAAGCCCTCGGGGTTCAGAGAGGGGAGGTGGCTGGCCCACAGTCACACAGCTTCTCTTGCGTTTTTCTAGAAGGTGAGGTCAGTCGCAGACTGGAAGCACAGAGAGGGAGTGGGAAGGAAGGGAGGCTGCCAAGTGGGAAAACGCACACCAGGGACGAAAGATCTGGAGACAAACCAACGCTTCTCCAAACTCCTGGCAGGAGAGAAAACCAAGGGAGGCAAGAGAGGATTGATTTTCTGGGAGCTCAAAGCATGAAGATATCAACCTCTGAAAGAAAGGGCTGCTTCCCAGCCAGCACAGAGGCCTGAGGAGAGACACCCCTCCCGGCCCAGCATCTCCCAGACCTCACACAAGCCTCCATCCACTCTGATGCTGCAAGGAGCAGACCCTCCCAGGCCAGACCCTTCATGGAACAGGGGTGGAGGCCTTCACCAGAGCAGTGACTGCCCCCTGCTCTTGGCCAGGGTTCACAGCAAAGAAGCACCAGCATAAAGCCGTGATACAGGAGATTCCAGGCTACAAAGGAAGGGCTCCACCAAGAGGAAGAAGACAAAGCCCGTACCTCCCGGCCCCTCCAACCTGGGGCTGTGCACCCTCTTGCAGGCGGGTCAGGGGATCAGACTCTCGGGGCCTCGGCCCCCCCAGAGCATACACGTGGGAGTCAGGCTTACAATACCCGTGACGCCTCACTTTAAAGGGAGGGGCCTGGGTGGGCTGTCCAGTCTCCTCCCTGGAGCAGCACCAGCCCAGAGCTTCCCCACCATGACCCTAGCCAGTAGGACCACCCACCTTGCTCCATGGCGCTTCTCGGATGGCTCCTGCCGCTCACAGTGCAAGAACTTCCTCTTGCTCTGTTCGACCCAAATCCACTTTCTCTGGGAAGTGTTGATTCTAACCTCCCCAACAGTCTAAAGACCTGAAGATAGAGGCCCTACACCTCCTTGAGGTTTTAGCTTGCTCAGCTAACTGCCCCCAGTTCCCTTACCAGTGATCCTGTTTGTGAACTGAAATTCAGTCCAGCTTGTCCCTCTTCAAGAGTGTCACATCCAGGACTGAGCACTAGACTCAAGAACAGAGCAGGACTCTCACCTCCTCTTCTCCTGATACCATACTTTTTGTAATGCAATCAAAGGTTACACTGATGTTGGTGACTGTGACCCCCTGTTGCCTTGCACTGACCCTGGGAACCAAGGGCATGGTGGGAAGAGCATTAGACTGGGGTTCCAATTCTCCTGGCAACATCTTCCCTCTGGGCCTGCTCTCCCTGGCTAGATGACAAGGTGGCTTGGATAAGAGGGTCTCTTGGGCCTTGTGATCAACTAAGTCATTTTCCAGCAAGACCTTCCTCCCTGGGATGGAGTATATCTCGTGACCCCACTGACTGAGGGCTTACCCATGTGACTTGCTTTGACCAATGAGATAGTAACAGATGTGACATAAACAGAGGGTTGAGATGTCCTTGGGCAACTGGTCTTGTCCTCACCCCTTCTGTGATCTGCCATGAGAAGCACTTTCCCAGGGTAGCTCCTATCTCTGCAGCCTGGACCCCAGAATGTACACATGGCGTGGGTTTGAGCCTTGCCTGGACCCTGGAGCCAAACCTGTCCAACCTACAGCCTGAAAGACAGAGTCCCCAACAGACTTATGAGCAATAAAAGCAAATGCTGTGGCTGTGGTGGTTAGCTACTGAGTTCTGGGGATGCTCATGACACAGCATTCTTGCAGCAGTGACTGACTGATACAGGTCTTTTTTACAGAACTCTTCAGGCACTGTGGACAGAGACTGGGCTACCAAGCCAGGAGACTTTATCTGCAGGCTTGATCACCTTCTGGGCTTCCCATGTGGTGCTAGTGGTAAAGAATCCACCTGCCAATGCAGGAGACATAAGAGATACAAGTTCGATCCCTGGATTGCGATGATCCCCTGGATAAGGGCATGGTAACCTACTCCAGTATTCTTGCCTACAGAATCCCATGGACAAAGGAGCCTGGCGGGCAACAGTTCGTAGGGTCACAAAGAGTTGGACATGACTATAGCAACTTAGCATGTACGATCACCTCCGCTCTGAGGCAAACTCAGCTCGGCTTAGGAGGGCCAAGTTCTCCCTAAGGCTGAGATAAATCTGTCCCGCATGCCTGCTCCAGGCCCCTGGGAACAGTGCAAAATGAGGCAGCACTGGTGAGGAGAGGGTTCTTTTCCCACTCTCTCCATGCTGGGATTCGTCTGCGGTTTTTTGGACCTGTAGTGCTGAGCACTTCACTGAATCCTGAGGCCCAGGGAGGACAGACACACATTCAGGCTCTCTGTCATCTGCTAGTGAAGCTGGAAAAGACCCTGATGCTGGGAAAGACTGAAAGCAAAAGGAGAAGAGGGCGGCAGGGAATGAGATGGTTAGAGAGCATCACTGACTCAATGGACATGAATCTGAGCAAACTCCAGGAGACAGTGGAGGACCAGAGGAGCCTGGAGTACTGCAGTCCCCGGGGTTGCAAAGAGCTGGACACGACTTAGAGACTGAAGAGCAACAACAACAACGCTGAGGCTGGGATATGAATCCAGCTGTCTCAGACACCAAAGCCCACTTTTTCCCTAGGAGCTACACAGAAACAGTGCTCCCTAAGAATTCAGACTTCTAAATCCTGACTTTTGGAAAATAACCTTTGGGTATTCACGTGGTTGTTGGAAACAAATATACCCCTTACTGCAAGGTCCCCACCTTCCCTCAGAGCCCACTCCCCTCAAGTGACTTCCTGACCACAGAGGGGCACAGGCTCTGAGCAGACCCAACCTTCCAGTCCTGTGCCCTTGCACCCCTTCCTCAGAGCACCCCCACCTACAAGCAGAGAGCCTAGCAGCCTGTGTTCTGAAGTGAGGATTTTCCTCGTCTGCTTTGCTCCATTTGCAGCCCTCTAATTCCTTCCCCACAGGGCACCTTCTAGGTGAAAAGCTACATAACATGCGCTTTGAAGTTGGCAGGAGCTGAGCTGGGCTTTGAAGACCTCCAGAAGCTATTACGTTGTCGGAAGAGGGTATTAATTTACTCCCTCTGAGTCAGGAAGATCCGTTCACGGAACAATTTGGAAATGGAAACAAAAGGAGCCCTCAGACTTTTTGCAATGTCACTTAGGGGATTTGCTTTCTTCTGCTGATGCGAAGGGGAAATAAAACCTGCCTGTTGGATGGGGGAGCTGAAGGGGTCTGGGGCGGTCAGCATATTTCACCCATGTGCTCGGCGGGGATGAAAGGGGCCTCTGTCCCAAGACACAGCATGATGACATGGTGGTCTTGGCCAAATCCTTGCTGATTTCAGTAGTTGGGAAAGAAGTGGCCAGGCTTGGGAGTGAGGAATAAGGGTGCAGGAGCCAGAAAGGCTCAGGTTCAAAACCACGGAGCATCAAGCCTCAGTGTCCCCATCTGCATAATGGCACGGCTCTTTGCTCGCTTCCTTACATTTAGGCCAGCACCCTCCTAGGCTGGAGGGATGGTGATGAACAAGAAGACTCAGACTGCGTCCTCACAGGGCTGAAGGCCAAGCAGGAGGTGACCTAGAGATCTCCGCCATGCCCGGCACACAGCAGAGGCAGGCTGGCGACTGACTGTGCTGACAGATGGATGTGGACGGCATCTCTCCCCAGCACCCCAAGGGGGTCACACTCAGCCTGGACCAGAGGCCTGCTACTGCTCTCCCTGTGCCCACGCCTCTCTCTTCCTACCCCCGGTTCTACCCGTCTCACGGCTGACAGTGCTCTTCTGCTTCTCATGTCCCAGACCCGCCTCCCATGAACACCCTGAAGGACGAGAGTCTACCTCACAACCTGGCCTGACCTCCCACCTCGCTAGCATTCCTCTGTCCAGTGGTCCCAGTGACCTCTCTGCCCAACAGCCCAGGAGCTCTTAGGAGAACTCGCTGGCTGCCCCTGTGGCCTTTCCTCCAGCGTGTGGGATCTGTCCCCTTTCTTTGCCTCAGTTTCGCCAAGTTGCAACCTCTACAGACTGGAGCTGTACCTCTCAAGGTAGCGATTGGGGGTCTCACGCTTAGTAGCACATAGAGCACATGGCTGGCTTAACAAGTGGGTGAGTAAAGCCATCACAAAGCCAGCTTTCAGAGAAGATGTGGCACAGTGCTGGGATGGAGGTCAGGAGACTGTGGCCAGAGTCCAGGTCCACCACACCTAGCTGGCAGGGCGGGGACCATATCCACGAGCTTCAGTTTCCCTTTCCTCGAAGATGGGGATAACATGAGAGGGACTGCATCACTGACCAAAGTCCTCAGAAACGAGGCTCCCACGTGAGCCTCACAACAACTGAATGATGTGGCTATCACATCGAGGTCCCATCCCACCACCACACATTGACCTGGCTCCTCTCACTGTACCCTCACCTACATTGAGGGTTCATTTTTACATCACAGCTCATTTGCTGGTGGAGGAAAATGAGCTGATTATTTTAAGAGCGTGTTACTGATCTTTTTCTTGATGTTTTAGGATTTTTCATTTAGATCTGTTTCTATTCTTTACATTAGTAGGGACACTAACCCTTTTGAGTATCACATTACATGTTAATTGATTTTGAGTATCATGTTACATGTTAATTGACTTAAATAGAAGAAAGTAGGGAAAACCAGTAGACCATTCAGCTATGACCTAAATCCCTTATGATTATACACCGGAAGTAACAGATAAGATTCAAGGGATTAGATGTGAAAGACAGAAGGCCTGAAAAACTATGGACAGAGGTTCGTAATGTGGTACAGGAGGTGGTGATCAAAACCATCCCTAAGAAAAAGAAATGCAAAATAGGCAAAATGGTTGTGTAAGGAGGCCTTACAAACAGCTGAGAAAAGAAGAGAAGCAAAAGGCCAAGGAGAAAAAGATATACCCTTCTAAATGCAGAGTTCCAAAGAATAGCAATCAGAGCTAAGAAAGTCTTCCTAAGTAATCAATGCAAAGAAACAGAGGAAAACAATAGGATGGGAAAGACTAGAGATCTCTTCAAGAAAATTAGAGATACCAAGGGAACATTTCATGCAAAGATGGGCTCAATAAAGGACAGAAAACGTATGGACCTAATAGAAGCAGAAGATATTAAGAAATGACATAAAGAATACACAGAACTATTCAAAAAAGATCTTTATGACCCAGATAACCACGATGGTGTGATCACTCAGCTAGAGCCAGACATGCTGGAGTGCAAAGTCAAGTGGGCCTTAGGAAGCATCACTACGAACAAAGCCAGTGGAGGTGATGGAATTCCAGCTGCACTGCTTCAAATCCTAAAAGATGCTGTGAAAGTGCTGCACTCAATATGCCAGCAAATTTGGAAAACTCAGCAGTGGCCACAGGACTGGAAAAGGTCAGTTTTCATTCCAGTCTCAAAGAAAAGCAATGTCAAAGAATGCTCAAACCACCGCACAATTGCACTCATCTCACATGCTAGCAAAGCAATGCTCAAAATTCTCCAAGCAAGGCTCCAATAGTACATGAACCAAGAACTTCCAGACATTCAAGCTGGATTTAGAAAGGGCAGAGGAACCAGAACTCAAATTGCCAACATCCATTGGATCATAGAAAAAGCAAGAAGATTCCAGAAAAACATCTACTTCTGCTTCACTGACTATGCCAAAGCCTTTGACTGTGTGGATCAAAGCAAACTGTGGAAAATTCTTAAAGAGATGGGAATACCAGACTGCCTGACCTGCCTCCTGAGAAACCTGTATGCAGGTCAGGAAGCAATAGTTAGAACCGGACATGGAACAACAGACTGGTTCCAAATAGGGAAAGGAGTATGTCAAGGCTATATATTGTCACCTTGCTTATTTAACTTATATGCAGAGTACATCATGTGAAATGCCAGGCTGGAAGAAGCACAAGCTGGCATCAAGACTGCCAGGAGAAATATCAATAACCTCAGATATACCAGATGACACCACCCTTATGACAGAAAGCAAAGAGGAACTAAAGAGCCTCTTGATGAAAGGGAAAGAGAAGTGTGAAAAAGTTGGCTTAAAGCTCAACATTCAGAAAACTAGGATCATGGCATATCCAGTCCCATAACTTCACAGCAAATAGATGGGGAAACAATGGAAACAGTGACAGACTTTATTTTCTTGGGCTCCAAAATCACTGCAGGTAGTAACTACAGCCATGAAATTAAAAGACGCTTGCTCCTTGGAAGAAAAGCTACAACAAACCTAGACAGCATATTAAAAAGCAGAGACAATACTTTGCCAACAAAGGTCTGTCTAATCAAAGCTATGGTTTTTTCCAGTAGTCCTGCATGGATGTGAGAGTTGGACTATAAAGAAAGCTGAGCACTGAAGAATTGATGCTTTTGAACTGTGGTGTTGGAGAAGACTCTTGAGAGTCCCTTGGACTGCAAGCAGACCAAACCAGTCAATCCTAAGGGAGATCAGTCCTGAATATTCATTGGAAGGACTGATGATGAAGCTGAAGCTCCAGTACTCTGGCCACCTGATGAGAACTGACTCACTAGAAAAGACCCTGATGCTGGGAAAGATTAAAGGCAGGAGGAAAAGGGAACAACAGAGGATGAGATGGTTGGATGGCATCACGTGATGGAACATGAGTTTGAGCAAGCTCTGGGAGTTGGTGATGGACAGGGAGGCCTGGCCTGCTGCAGTCCATGGGGTCGCAAAGAGTCGGACACGACTGACTGAACTGAACTGAATTACATGTTATTTTGTCCTTTAATTTCGTAGATGATTTTCATATTTTGTTTGGAGATGTTATACAGAATGTATATAGATAACATTTGTATTAATGTGACTTTTTAAGGATTATAAAATCTATATGTACTCAAGAGTAAAGACAAGACAAAACATTTAAACTGTATGGGAAAGTACAGGTAGAAAAAGCCCATCGTTCCATCTCAATGCTTCTCTTCAGAGGTGGCTCTTTAATAGTTTCTTGTGTCTTTCTAGAAATTTTGAAGTTCTAAATATTTATGTGAATCAATCTGTCATTTCCCTTCCCGACCTAATCATTTTGGGTGTTTCCATGTCTTTCTCATTATGAAAACAGTATTCTACTCCTCATTTTAGGATGATTTCCCTTTTTAAAAAAGCATTTAACTCTTTAGTTTTCCTGCACTTACTATGGTGCATATGTGAGGCAAAGTATTAGGCTCTGTTCTAACTATTTCTACCAAAATACTTGTCCTAGCTCAGAAACATTTGCTGAAAACCCCTTCCTTTTCCAGTCAATCTGCGTTGAGGGATGGCATCATCGCCATGAGTCCACCAGTCTCCACACTACAACGAGGCGCTCCTGAACTTGGGGGCAGAGGTGCCACCTGCCCAGCCCTGCACAGTCGGCACCTGTGTCTGTGACGGGCACGGGGTTAGAGCTGCAGAGACCTCCGCCAACAAGCCACTGGCCTGTGGCTAGAGACCAACGTGCCAAATTCACTTCTGCCAGACACTTCTGGCTGACCTTGGGCATGTCCCTGGACTTCTGTGGTCTCAGCCTCAGGGCAGAATCCAGGCTGCAGGCAGGAGGACCAGGCAGCCAGGGCCACACAGCCTCAGGCTCACCCCAGCAAGGGTCCCCTCTCCACACTGGGTCAGCAGTTGCAGGAGGCTCGGGGTGGGGAGGGAGGTCCATTAAGAAAAAAGCAGCAGGGCACTGGCCACTCCAGGTCAGACTGGACAGGACCCTACAGTCAGGTGAGAGGAAGCAGGAAAGAAATTTCTGACCAGAAGGCAGAACAAGGCCCTCAGTGTCGGAAGACCTGGGTTCAACTAGCTGTGTGACCTTGGGCTAATCCCTTACCTACCTTGGATAAAGCTCTGCTGGAGAGGGTGGGATGGAGGCCCGAATACAATTCCTGGCACGGACTCCCTCCAAGCCTGGAACTTGTTCTGATCATGCTTGTTATTCTCTGAGCTCCTCTGGTGGACCACTCTTAGACCCTGGGCTGGGAGAGGCTGACAGATTGCCCAGGGTCCTCCCCTGTCCCACCTGGATGGCAGGCACCCTGCCTCTCCTCCTCTGACAGGCCTGTTTCCCTCACCCAGCCTTGCAAGGGTTGGGGGAGATGAGAAGGAACTAGCCAGGCGGCGTGGAGGGCTCCCGGGTCCGGTAGGGAGCGGGCGGGCAAGGCTGGGGACATGCTCACCTGTAGCAGTTGTTGTTATAATTGTTATAACTTCCCAGAGCAGTCAGACAACCCAGGCAAATGGCATAGGAGAAGAAGATTTGCGTCCCAGCATCTACCCAGACCTGTAGGAGGGCACAAAGAAGTTGGCAGAGAGAGAGAAGTCAGATGTGTGGCCAGGGGGTAGGGAGGCGGGGTGGCCCTGTTCTCTGAAATCCCCCGCCCACACCTCACCCCCACAAAAGACTCCAAAAAGGGACAATCAAATGTCCTCATCTCAGCAACGCGGTTTTTAGAAGTTCTATTCTCAGGATGATTAAATATAGATGTCCTTAATTAAATCCAGACATTTCTGGAGGTTTTGGACAGTAGTTCAACAAGCACCAAGAATTTGGGTGTTTAGGACCCTGCTCCAGCTGTGTGAGCTTGGAAAAGTTACTTAACGTCTCTGAGGCTTAGTCTCACCACCAGCAAAGTGGGGAATAAACTTCTCTCTCAGGACTACTGAAGCCAAGAGTCATTTTTCTTCTAATGGCTGAGACCATGATGAGAAAAGCTCTCTTGGGTGTCTTTGAACTCACAGAGTTGTACAGTGTCTAGTGGGGGTGGTGGGCATTCACCCACCTAAATTTAGGGGACCCAGTTACAATGAAGCCTCCAGTTTTCCTACAGGTCTGGAGGCTTCTCCCACTCTGCCCCATGCACTCAGCCAGAGGACAGTGACAGGACAAGAAAGGGGGTAGGCATCACATCTTGATCACTTTTCCAAAGAGCTGTTACTCGGAGGCTTCCTGTGTCGTACATGTGGAAACTCCTTTCTCAATCCCCAAGTGTCCCTCCAACAGAATTGCCAGGGATGGCATGACACACCAAGAGGAATTACAGTAATTTGTCTAACACTCCTTCGGGCTCTCTTTGAACTCTGCTCTAGAAGTCATCAAAGAAACGCCACAGCTCAAACCCAAATGCAGCTAATGAGATGGATGCTTGAGAATCAAGTGTCATCTAGAGAACAAGGTTTTATATCAATTCAAATACTAGCAAACATTTGCTAAGCACGTGTGACGGGCCAGGCACTGCTGTGAACCCTGTGTGCATTACTACACTTGAATACTGACACCAACACCACGCAGGAGGTGCTATTATTAGCCCCCTTCTACAACTGAGGAAACTGAGGAACAGAGAAGTTGAGTAACTTGCTCAAGACCACACAGCTGGGAGTGGCAGAAACGAGCCCAAGGAAACCTGCCTCTAGAGAAGCACCCTTAACCAGTCCCGGAATTCCGGAAGTCTTCTGCTGTACTTGCCCACCCAACACAGGACTCTCTTCTGGAACTTCTGACAGAACAGTGTCTGCTTGATTACTGCCAGTGACAGGGAGCTCACTATCTTTTGACACAGCCTTTTCCTCTTCAGAGAACTCTGACCATCAGCACATTTCTTAAAATGAGAGAAAATTTACCTTTTGAGTTCCCAACTCTGGGGCCACCCATGTGGCATCACTTTACAGATTTGAAGAACCCTCTAGAACACTCCTTTTTCCAGGCAAATTATCACTATTTCCTCTTTCTTGGGGACTTGATTATATAGCCCACATTACTTTACCCTGGACTTGCTTGCTTGTTAAATTATTCAACAAATACTTACTATGAGCAAAGTTCACAATGCTGTCTCTTGACCTAAAAAGTGGATACATTTTTCCCCCCTCTAACACAGAGCTTTTGGGTTTAGTGTTTTTGGAGCTAAATGAGGGACTTAGGGAAAGCTATTTCATGAAGTGTGTGTGTGTGTGTGTGTGAGTTGGGTGGTACGTGGGAGGATGCTAGCAGATCATAGTGGACTGAGACATGGTGAGGGGGAAATGGGAGGAAGAACTCTTAAAATTATTTTTCAAGAAAGTGGAGTTGGGAGATTGGGTAGCCATGAGAGTAAATAAATTTAGGGATGATTTTTTCCAAATGGTAGAAACTTGAGGATACTTGAATGTTGAAAGAAACAATCCAGGGTAGGGGAAAAGTGTTGGAAAAAAAAAAAAAGGATTTTGAGATAAAAGGGGATATTTTAAAGTCCTCCTCTCTGCCTTAGTCTCCCCACTTGCCACCTCAGTGGATTCCCTTTTCTCCTTTGTAAGGCCAGTAAATGATATGGAGAAGCAAAAGACAGGTTTGCTGCTGAACCGCGAAGCCAAGACAGATCCCAGGAGCATGGTGTGAGGGTGCTCAGCACTCCATCAAGGACTGCTTCTACAGCCTCTGCAGGACTTTCCTGGTGGTGCAGGGGTTAAGACTTTATGCGTCCTTACTTACAATGTCTAGGACATGAAGAAATCTAGATGTTGATCAATGATGAATGGATAAAGAAGCTGTGGTACATACATGCAATGGAATATTACTATGCCACGAAAAGGAACACACCTGAGTTAGTTCTAATGAGGTGGAGGAACCTAGAGCCTCGTTATAAATCAGAAAGAGAAAAACAAATACTGCATATTAACACATACATAAGGAATCTAGGTAGATGGTAGTTAAGAACCTATCTGCAGGAGACGGCAATGGAGACACAGATTAGAGAACAAAGTTGTGGACACAGTGGGGGAAGGAGAGGGTGGGACACACTGAGAGAGTAGCAGTGAAATATACACATTGCCATACGCAAACTAGCCAGCCAGTGGGAATTTGCTGTAAGATGCAGGGAGCTCAAGCCTGGTGCTCTGTGACAACCTAAAGGGGTGGGAAGGGGTAGGAGGAGGGAGGGAGTTTCGAGAGGGCGGGGACGCGTGTATAGCCATGGCTGACTCACACCGATGCATGGCAGAAACCAACACAGCACTGCAAAGCCACTGCGATGACCCGACCGAAGTGGCAAAGTGAGGCTAACAGGACAGGCCAAGAGGACATTCATGAACCTTCAACCAGTCTGGTGATGCCTTAGGAAGTGGGAATCCTGAGTGATCGTTTGTTGAAAACCTACTGTGTTTGCCAGGCTCTCAGGGGGCAATTTTGTAATTTGCATAACCATTTCACTAGGGAGTATTGTTATCTCCATTTCTGGAGGAGAGGAAATGAACCCATAGATGGTCAAACAGCTAATGAGGGACAGGGTCAGGTTTGAATCCAAGGTGTCCTGGCGCCACATTTTGAAGAGAGAAGCCAGGGCGTTCTGGTGTGCTGGGCAGGCCTGGACTTTCAGCAGGGGTTCACACAGCTCTGTGACTGTGAGGTCAACAGGACAAAGGCAACATCTCCTCCATGAAAGGCGATCAGGCAACTGAGCCCCACTGACCGGCATCTCCCAGGATGCGACAAAGCGGACAGCTCGGAGGAGAAAGGGCTTCTGAGTTCTTGACACAATCTGAAGGGGAAATAATCTCCACTGAACAAACAAACCCTAAGGAAGCTGGGTCAGCAGCTGAGGATCAGTCCCCATGATCTGCGGCAGTGAATGGGGGGCGTTCTGGCCCTGCGGCTGGGGGCGGTCTGCATTCAGAGGTCTGGAGAACAAATTTGCATGGGAATCTGGGGGGCCGGGCCCCTTTGGAAGAGAGGTGGTCCCGCCCCCTAGCTCTGGGGCAACCAGTTCAGAGTAACTGATTCCAATGAACCCTGATGCATAGCAGGTGCAGAGAAAAGACTGGGGCAGAAGCTTCCCTCCCCACGGGACCAGTGGGCCCATGGGAGAAGCAAGGAGGGATGGACGGACGAGGACACAGTCTCCTCTGCTAAGATCAGGAGGTGCACTGTCGAGCTGGGTGTTTAGTTCCTGCTGCCTCGTCCTCATGGACGGCACTCTACAGGGTACAAGGCATCATCTGCATCCTGTGACTGCCCGCTGCCCCAGGGAGGGCGTCATCACAGCCAGGTTAGAGACCGCTGTGTGTGGGGGGAACGTGCCTGCCCCCTCTTACCTCCCCACCTTGACCTTGCATGTATCAACAGAGTGTCTAATCTCCTAGAGTTTAGGGGGAACGCTTCAGGTCTTTCTCTCACCTCTTGGAGAGAAGAGACCTCCCGACTGCAGAGATGGGAGAGGGTCATGGTGTGTGGTGAGCCCCTCCCTTTTTCTCTCAAGTGCGGACGATTCAATGAAATGTGTCATGCTAGTTGAGTCATGTCCAATTCTTTGTGACCCCATGGACAGTAGCCTGCCAGACTCCTCCATCCATGGGACTCTCCAGGCAAGAATACTGGAGTGGGTTGCCATTTCCTCCTCTGGGGGTTCTTCTGAACCAGGGATCGATCCCACATCTCCTGCATTGTAGGTGGGTGCTTTACCCACTGAGCCATCAGGGAAGGCCCTCAGTAAGATCTGTGCAGAACAAATACTAGGCACAGAGCCTGGCTCTTGGAGAGCGCCGAGGACGTGCTCAGAAACCCAGCCGTGAGCTCCGAGAGACAGCAGGTTGCTTAGTTGATGTTCATCCCTTCTCAGGATCCACCAGTCTTCACGAATCTGGAGAGAAGAGCCTCTCTTCCCTTTGCTCCCCACAGTACACAAGATGGGGTGTCCACTATGTGCCGGGCGAGGTCCCAGGAGCTCCTGCCCTCTCTTCTCTTAAGAGCAGGAGAGAAAGACCACAAAGGCGGGCAGATACTCCGGAACGCATCATCCGGTGGAGAGGGGAGTGTGAAGGATGGCGTGAGGTGGGGCATGGAGCACAGGGCAGCAGGGCCAGGGCTCTGCTCCGTGAGGGGCAGGGCACCTGCTGCTCGGGCAGCTGGAAGGGGACGGGAGCTGCAGCCGTGACTCGCTGCCGTGTCTAAGGCAGTGCAGGCTGAGACAGAAGCTCTCCCAGTAACCCGCTTTTATCTCTATGAACAGCCACCCGGCCGAGCATAAGGGCAGCACTTCTGTTGGGGATCACAGCCGGTGCCAGGAGGTGGGCCTGGTCCGTCCTCCCCTGCGCCCTGGAGGAGGTGGCACCTGTCGCACTGATGCTCCGAGGTCTCTGACAAGCCCAGTGGTAACCCAACCTGCCAGGGAAGTACCAGTGAGAGGAGCCAGGAATCAGGCCTTGGCTTCACCTCCACTGATGACATGCCAGGGAGAGGGTGGCGAGGGTTCCACACACTTCACTGTAGACTCCTTGCTACAGTCGGGGTGCAAAGATTATCTCCTTTTTATCCAAGAGAAAAAAACTAACTCCCAGGAAGGGGGCGTTTCTTGTCTATTTAGCCTTGGAGAGATGTACACACTAAAGAGACAAGCAAACCTCTGTAACCCCACCTGCCGTGGGGAGACGGCCCTGAAGCCCCATGCAAAGGAGACCACGTTAGACGAGATGGCTCTTCCCAGGGGCCTGGCTCCCCGTCTCCCTGGGGCTTTGTGGACAGGGCCTGGGCTCCGGGGTCAGGGAGACCCAGGCTGACACTTATCTGCTGTGCAACTCTGGGCATGTTACTTCACTTCTCTGGGCCCCAACTTCCTTGTCCACAAAACAGAGACACAATGAATGTAAAGTGCACAGCGGGGCACCTGGTCCGTCAGGCAGGTCAGTCACTCAGTTGTGTCCGACTATTTGCGACCCCATGGACTGCAGTACACCAGGCTTCCCTGTCTGTCACCAACTCCTGGAGCTTACTCAAACTCATATCCATCGTGTCGGTGATGTTATCCAACCATCTCATCCTCTGTCGTCCCCTTCTCTTCCCACCTTCAATCTTTCCCAGCATCAGGGTCTTTTCCAATGAGTCGGTTCTTCGCATCAGGTGGCGAAAGTATGGAGTTTCAGCTTCAGCACCAGTCCTTCCAATGAATATTCAGGACTGATCTCCTTTAGGATGGACTGGTTGGATCTCCTTGTAGCCCAAGGGACTCTCAAGAGTCTTCTCCAACACCACAGTTCAAAAGCAGCATACAACTCCCTTAATCTGTGTCTTCTTGGTGGCTAACATTTCTCCAATACACGTGCTATGAAAATGGGCTCCCGGGGCTTTTCCGCCACCCCAGCCCGCCCAGCGCCTGGCCAAGAAGGTGCTCAAACCCCCAGATGCGACGGCACATGTGGCGTTTGGGTGTCCAGGCCACCAGGACAGAGCTCAGTGGCCATCTTGGGCCTGTGATGACCCACAGCCTTTTCTTTAACATTTCCTTTTCAGATGGACAGCCACACACAGACATATGAACACACACCCAGAACACAACTTCTGTAAATAAAGCCTTCCACTGAGGTGAAAACACACAGCCCGGCAGAAAAGGGCTGAAATTAAGCTCTTTCTCTGGGCTGTTTATATTGGTAAATATTCTCAAAAGATTAAAAGTAGGTTAGGAGAATAATACAACAGCTGTGTTTCCAGTGTGTACCTGACAACGGCCTTAGTAGGAGTGAATAATTACATGAAGATCACTTCCTTCCCACCTCTTTCGCAGCCCCCTCCGGGTTGCTAGGCGCCCTGTCTCCTCTGCTCGGCTAAACAGATGCCGGTGAATACAGTATGGCCGTTCCATTCGGAGGGAAGGGAGTCCAGGACCAGGGAGGACTGCCCCCTGGGTTCAATGCGGGAAGAAGGCTTGGGGGTTGGGGAGGGGAAAGACGATTCTGGATGTATTTAAATGCTAATGTGCTGGGCAGCTGGGCAGGTCCAGCAGGAACAGTGGTGGGAAGGGGCAGAGGCTCTTGGCCTGGGAGCCCCACTGGAAACACGTTCTGTGGCCTCTGGCTCCAGTGCCAGCCTGTCCTTGGGCAGCCAGCCCTGCTGGCCGACTCAAGACCAGCCAGAGGCCCTGCCAGTGCAGTGTCACTGGGTTGAAGGTGGCGCCGTGGGCGGTGAGGGGAGCCTCGGAGCGTTGCCTGACCCTGGCAGTCCCTCGTGCAGAGCAGGCAGCGGGGTCACTGGGCTGGGCCTTTGCCCAGAGGCTGGAGAGCCGTGTCCTGGTCACAGAGTGTGGAGGGAGCGGACAAGCACAGTTGCTGGCACGGGGCTGAAGGCAACGACTTCTGTGCTTTATACGGTAGAACCCTGGGGCTGTGCACGTCTACCCCTTAACCCATTGCATGAGGCAACTGAGCCCCAATTTTGTTGTTGTTTAGTTGCTAAGTCTGTCTAACTCTCTGTGACCCCATGGACTACAGCTCGCCAGGCTCCTCTGTCCATGGGATTCTCCAGGCGAGAATACTGGAGTAGGTTGCCATTTCCTTCCCCAGGGGATCTCTCGAACCCCCCTGTGTCTCCTGCATCGGCAGGCGGATTCGTTACCACCGAGCGACCTGGGAAGCTCTGAGCCCCACTTCACTACAGGACTAAACAAAGGAGGTTTGCAGCAGTGGGCAGTTTGGGCAAGACCTGAAGACGTCATGTTCTCAGTTCTGAACTGTTTCCAGGAATGTCCACCCGGCCTTGGGGGCTACATTTTAGGGCAATGTCTTCTCCCCTCCCCCACAAAGTGTTCCTCTAAGACGGTGCTGCTCTGGACACGACACTCGTCACGCAGGATGAACCATCCTTCATTGCAGGAGGTTCAGCATCACTGGCTCCCACTCTCTAACCACCAGGGCTGCCCCATCAGAATTACGCCTCCAAGTATTTCTAAATGACCCCATGGTAGTGGTCCTGCCTCCCTGCTGGGAGAATCATGGAGGCAGGTGAGCCTGAGCTGGCATCCGTGGTAGAGCTGCAGAACCCAACTGCCTTCACTGGGCACATAAGGCCAGGGTCTTCTGGGCCAAACCGAGCTCCGAACCGGCACATTCTCCTGTGTCATCCGAGCAAGTGCTGAGATGGAGATGAAGCCTTGTCATCTCCTGCCTTAACTACTGCTCTGCTAAGAACCATGGAGCTGGTTCAGAGGCAGAGAGGCAGGAAAAGAAAGGGCTCACGAGGAGGTTCCAGGCCCTGGGAGAGCCAACCAGGGGCATGTACACTTCAGTCTAGAGAAGGGACTTCCTCAGGAGGGAAACAAAAGAGCAAGCAGCCTCGGTTGGTGGAGGCGTCTGCCCAGAGACGAGTAGTCAATACACTTAATGACATCGTCATATTCGTTGCTTTTTTTTTTTTTTCTGTATGTCTCCCCCAGCCAGAACAGAAACACCAGAAGAGCAGGAAGTTCTGTTTTTTTCACTGGTGTATTCTCAGGCCTTACATTGTTTTGCACAGGGTAAGCACTCAACACATATGTACCAAATGCCACCGCTGCTTAGCGTCTCCAGTGCACAGGAATGGAGAATCCAAGGCTTATGCAGAGTCCTAGCTGCCAGGCCAAGTGGAGAACACGCTAGACTAGGAGGGCCAGGACTAGGAGGGTCTGACTACAGGTTATCCTGGAAGTTCCTATGTGTTTTCCCTAAGGCTTTTTCCTTCCTCCTGGCCTCAGTTTTCCAATCTTCAAAAGAAGCAAACTGGAATGTAAAGAGACGATAAAGATGCATGGTATGCAAATCCCACCCCGATTCCTGTTCAGGGCAGACCTTGCTAATCAATCACAGGTTTAGGGTTAGGGGATGAGCTCCCTGTTGATAGAAGTAATCAATCCAGCAGAGGCAGGGAGGGAATTCTTGCACTGCATTGGAAGTTAGGGTGGAAGGTCTCTGGGGTTTTCTGCTTGTGAGAAACTTGATGGTCACTAGGTCAGCTCCCACCAATAATATTTCCTGAACATCACGTATCTGCTCAGCACGGCCAATACAGAGATAATTAAGAACGCGGATCCCTTGCTCACTGGCTTGCAATCTAGCATGTGTATGTGGGAAAAGGAAGTCAGCCAAACACTGTCCCTGGTCACACTGATTGAGGCAGATCTGGCTGAATGCCAGCTCTGCTGGGTGACTTCATGGAGGTCACCCCTTGAGCCTCAGTTTATTCGCAGGTAAAATGGGGATGCGAACAGCTCCAGGCTGCTCTGACATGAGTGGGTGTGTGCAGAGTGCGTGCTGGCATCTGGCTCATAGTAAACACCCACCCAGAGGAAAGGGCTGAGTGGCCACAGATGGCTCATGACTTCAGGCTTGAGAAGCATCTTCCAAGTGTCTGGGGGCTTAGCAGGTGTGTATCCCAGGAGGGGAAGCAGAGGAAAGTCAGCTCTTCCTGATCCAGTCAGGGGCTGATCCAGAGGCCCGGCTCCTCCTCCTCTGGTGTGAGAGCCCCCCATCCCAGGGCAGGACATCCAACCCTCTGGCAGAGGCTCAGAACTGCCCCAACCGGTGCCCCAACAGTCCCCTTCTCAGCCACACCTTCTTCCTCTCCCAGACCCACAGACACACCCCAGGGACTGCAGACCTCAGGACGCCCCTGTCTCCCTGGGGCCATGGCGTCCAGGCAGCGCTGGAGTGAGAACAAAAGAGAAACCCACCGAGGACACCATGTGAGCCTTCGTGCCTCCCTGTGTGGACACCGCCTGGGGATACAGACACCCTTGCTCCTGACGGTTGGTTCTCTTAATCATCTCCACTGCAGAGAGCCAGGACCCCGAGCCTAGGCAGACTCCTTCTGTGCTGGGGGCTTACTAAGCTGACTGCTCATCTCACTGGGTCCTCACCACACTTTGAGCCAGGTACTCATTCCCTTCTCCAGGGGATCTTCCCAACCCAGGGATGGAACCCAAATCTCCCACACTGCAGGCAGATTCTTTACTGTCTGAGCCACCAGGGAAACCCTTACTTTGAAGTGTATACAAAAAAAAAAAATGGATGGATGGATACAAGTCTTGGGAAGATATTGGATGGAGCCAACATGGCAAAATGTTGAGGCAGAATCTAAGTGGTGGGCAAAGTGGGGGTGTTCCCTGTGCAGGCAGAACCAACAGAACGCCGTACAGGATGCTCTCAGCCTAGCAGTGGGGACTGGCAGGTTCACTGGGGCGATGGGTTCATAACTGCGAGAAGACGTGTTCTCTGTGACCAACACCTCATGAGCACGATACTGCGGGTGAACTAAGGAAATCCCTGCTATGCCCAGGTGACAGTCAAGAGCCAAATCCAGTGTTCAGTCCCCGAACAGAAAACCTAGGAGCTTCCTGGGAGTCACAAGTCTCCTTGACCTCACTTCAAAGATTAAAATCACATCCACTGTGATTCATGGATTTATCTGCTGTGGTTGTTGTTATCTGCTGTGGTTGTTGTTCGGTCACCAAGTCATGTCTGACCCTTGTGACCCCATGGACTACAGGACACCAGGCTTCCCTGTCCCTCACCATCTCCAGGAGTTGGCCCAGGTTCATGTCCACTGAAATGGTGAAGCTGAAGCTCCAGTACTTTGGCCACCTGATGCGAACAGCCAACTCACTGGAAAAGACCCTGATGCTGGGAAAGACTGGGGTCAGGAGGGAAAGAGGGTGACAGAGGATGAGGTGGTTGGATTTATCTGAGCAGGGCTTAAACCTCACTGTCAGCCATGATTTTTTTCTGGCTGAGGCAGAACAGGTCCCCAGGGATCAAGAGAGCAGGAGTGGTGACCAGGAAGGCACAAGGGCGAACCCCCCGCCATCACTCTCTGCACGATTTCTTGGACACATTTGACACTGTCTCTAAGGCCTTCGCTCAGAAGCCCATGGCTGTAATTTGTCGCCCTCATCTGTCTTTCTTAGAGGATCTTTACTCACCGCCCCCCTGTGTGTCTCTCTACGCTGTCTCCTACTTCGAGGTGCAAACAGTGACCATGGCATCCCCTGCCCCGGGCAGCGGCACAGCGCTGAGAAGAAGGCCTTCTGCAGCAGGCGTGAAGTGAGCGTGTACTGTGTGCGGGGCAGCATGGCGGTCCCCATGGTGGGCATGGTTGGGTCAGATGTGGCCCGTGCTCAGCAAGGGTAGTCTTGGGTGGCGTATCTTAGATGGTCTCTCCAAAGATGTTAACTACTCTTGCTTAGAATGACTTTCATCCAGCCCTCTCTCCCTGCTTAATCACATGGCCTTGAAAATTCTTTGTTTCAAATGCTGGATTTACTTTTAAACTTTTTACTTTGTACTGGAGTATAGCCAATCAATACCGCAACTTACTGTGACAGTTGCAGGTGGACACTCAGCCACACATAAACCGTATCCATTCTCCCCCAAACTCCCTCCCATCAGGCTGTCGCATAATATTGAACGGAGTTCCCTGTGCGGGCCTTGAGAACTCTCAACGTGCTGTCATCTCTAACCTTGAAGACACGCGGGTGATTCATAACATAAACACATTCACATGCCCACAGATAAATCATCTCCCATCTCAGTCTTACTTTCACAGAGGATATTTTAAAGAGGAATTCCTGGGCTCTGACACCTTTTATTAATCACACACAAACAACCACTAATAGGAACTTCCTGTCAGCATGAAATAAACCAGGAGAATGGGTCATAAGGGGAGAAAGAAAAGTCAAGGGTCATTGAACATGGAAAGGACTGAA
This sequence comes from Antilocapra americana, assembly GCA_007570785.1. Taxonomy (NCBI): domain Eukaryota; kingdom Metazoa; phylum Chordata; class Mammalia; order Artiodactyla; family Antilocapridae; genus Antilocapra; species Antilocapra americana. The sequence goes on along the minus strand of ML660201.1, from coordinate 50,628,704 downwards.
AATCAGTGATTCTACTTGACGTCCTCATTTTATGACTGAGGGAATTCAGTACAAGGAAGGACAATAACCTTTCCAGGTCAGTGATGGAGCTAGGTCCCTGATCTTGAGCCTGGGCGTTTCCCACCAGGCAACACTGCCTCCGGTGGGCAGGAGAGGGAGGGGAAGGCACAGAGAGGAAGGAGCTGAACCATGTGAGACATCTCCAAGGGCTACACGAGGAGTGGGAGCAGCGTCTGCCCTCTCTGTGGATGTCCCGCGGGACTCGGTGCTTGCCCTGTGGGTCTTTTCAGCGCTTGCTTACACGAGAAGGAAGGGAGGCGGAACATGAGGTTCACACACCAGTGAGTTTTCAGCATCAGGAATCACAATTCCCAGCAAACTCAGATGCATTAAAGCCCCATCACCGTGCTGCTCACAGACAGAAGAAAGCCTTGCTCTCCTGGCCCCCATCTGCTCTGGGTTGGAAATCATCAGACTACACTGCCTTTGCAAAGCATGCACCTTCCTCACCAAGGAGGTGTCTGGGGAGGCAGACCCAGCATCCTCAAGACAAGAACGTCATACACCTCTTGGCATCTCTGTGCTTCTCACCATCATCCAGGTCAGCCCCCTTGATACTCTCATCGGTCAGGTGAGGTGGAGAGGGTCAAGCTTGTAAGGACAAAAGCCCAGAGAGGTCAGGACCTGCTCAAGGTCACTAAACTAGTAGGTGAGGACCTCATTCCATGTCTGGTCTAACCTCTTGATTTCATAGTTGAGGAAACAGGCTCAAAGGGTGGAAGGGTAATAGATGTTTCAACTGGAGGTTCTATTTTCTCATCCAGTTCTCTCTCAGCCGTGGCCGGGGGTAAGTCATCTCCTTGCTCTGGGACTCAAACCCAGACTTGCCCACCAAGAAGCAGGTGAATCTAGAAACTGACTCAAACTTGTTAAGACAGCAAAGAAATGTGCCCTAGGGGGCATTTCTGCCAAATACCTTGGTGAATATGATTTTACTCCATGTGCTAGAAACAAGTTTACTGTCAGAAAACATAATCATGGATAGTATGAAATATGAAATCATCCTCACAAACATATGACTTTATGAATAAAACTGAACTGTTGAATTAAGCATGAATGACTCAAGGTGACTTTCTTTAATTTTAATTTCCTGCTTGAACTTTTAGTGTGTCATGTTCAAGACCAGCAGATGAAGAGTAGCAAATGCTAAGGGTCAAGTTTGTTTCTTATGAGATATACAGGAAACAAGTCATTATGAAATACAATAGACACTGAAAATTCATAACCTGGCTTTAAAGGGAGATAGAAAATTCTCCCAGATGCCAGAAATGAGAGGGTCAAAGCTGAAAGATGAGGAGAAGGAATAGACTCAGTAACTCATGGGGATATCCAAGTGGATAGATATCCGAGTGGCTGGGGTTTAAATTCCTTCCTAAGGATAGAGTTAAAATCTCAGGCCCTGGCAAAGAAAACCCAAAGAAGACTAGACAGACTTTCCAATAATTGGCCATGAGAACAATGGACAGGTAAATGTAAAACAATGAAATTAGTATATTCTCTAACACCATATACAAAAATAGACTCAAAATGGATTAAGGATCCAAATGTGAGACTGGAAATCATAAAATTCCTAGAAGAAAACTTAGGTAGGACACTGTTTGACATAAATCACAGCAATATTTTTTTTTATCTGGCTCCTAAAGTAAAACAAATAAAAGCAAAAATGAACAAATGGGACATAATTAAGCTTAAAAACTTTTGCATAGCAAAAGAAATCATCAACAAAATGAAAAGACAATCTACTGAATGGGAGGAGATGTTTGCATATTATGTGACCAATAATAGTTTAATATTCAACATATATAAACAGTTCATACAACTCAACATAAAAAAAAGACAAACAACTCAATTAAAAAATGGGCAGAATAGACATTTTCCTAAAGAGGACATACAGGTGGCCAACAGGCACATGAGAAGAAGCTCAACACCATTAATCACCAGGGAAATGCAAATCAGGACCACAGTGAGCTGTCAGCTCACACTTGTCGGGATGGCTATCGCCAACAGAAACATAAATAACAAATATTGGCGAGGATACAGAGAATAGGGAACCCTTGCCCACTGTTGGTATACAGTATATACCAATATACTGGGCAGCCACTGTGGAAAACAGTATGGGGGGAGGTTTCCCAACTAACTAGAAATAGAACCACTACATAACCCAGCAATTTCACACCTGAGTATATATCTGAAAAAAAAACAAACCACTCATTTGAAAAAATACATATGTTCATAGCGGTATTATTTACAATTGCTGAGCTATGGAAGCAGTCTAAGTGCCCATCAACAGAGGAATGGATAAAGAAGATGTGGTACATTTATACAATGGAATACTACTCAGCCATAAAAAAAAGAATGAAATAATGCCATTTGTAGCAACATGGACGGATTTGGAGGATATTATGCTAAGTGAAATAAAACAGAGAAAGACAAACACTGTGTGATATCACTTTTTGTGGAATCTAAAATATACAACAAACTAGTGAATATAACAAAAATAGAACCATACTCAGAGAACTAGCTAGTGGTTATCAGTGGGGAGAGGGGAAGGAGGAAACACAGGGGTAGAAGATTAAGAGGTACAAATTACTATGTATAAAATAAGCTACAAGGATATATTATACAACACTGGGAATATGGCCAGTATTTTATAATAAGTATAAATAGAGTATACACTTTAAAAATCACTATATTGTGAATCACTATATTGTACACCTGTAAATTACATAATACGGTACAACAACTGTACCTCAGTAAAACAAAATATTTTTGAAAAAGATTTCAAGCCCTGGGCATGACCAGAAGCTGAGTGGTTATACTGTAAAATACAGGAGCCTACAGTGAATCAGAAAACTCCATGCCTCCGGCCAGGACTCGATCTGGAAGTAACACGTATGGGTGTGATCACACATGGCTCCTGCAGGGTGGGCATCCAAGTTTAAACTAACACTTAAAAATTACCATTCTTTTCACACATGAACTAAGAGAGCTTGGTTTTCACAAGCTTTTGCTGAAAGAACTACAAAAGGATGTACTCCAATAAGAAGGACACTTAATCCATTAGGAAGGAGTGAAAATAGGAAGCAAAGGAATCAGTAAACACCTTGTAAAATTCAAGTAACTATCAACTTTAAATGGTAACAAAGCAGAATTTTTAAAAGGGGTGGAAAACAGTAACAAGGACAGGGGGAGTGTGGACGCTGGAGGGCAATTTGTGTCCTGTGGCATTTTCCTGCTGAGAACGAGGACACAGCTAGTCAAGAGCCACTCTGACTGACCGGGCTCCTGCATCTCCTGTCTCCCCGGTGCACTGGAGGGGTGATTCTCTCCTCCCATCCTGGGGCCCCCGCAAATGCGGCTACTACAGCCTCCGCGGTATGTCACTGGGTGGACCTCCACTGCTGTCCTCTCTGCCCAAGGTGGCGGTGGCCGTGGTCTGGTCCTGACTCTTCAACGTACATTCTTTGAACTCTTCTTGAAATAACCAGGCCCCTCTAAGGGGCAGAGGTCCACTCCGGTGGCTCAGTTGGTAAAGAGTCTGCCTGCAATGTGCAACACCCAGGTTCAATCCCTGAGTCGGGAAGATCCCCTGGAGAAGGAAATGGCAACCCACTCCACTATTCTTGCCTGGAGAATTCCATGGACGGAGGAGCCTGGTGGGCTACAGTCTATGGGGTCACAAAGAGTTGGACACGACTGAGTGGCTAACACTTTCTAACACACTCTAAGTGGTAGAGAAGAGAAACCCACAATGCTGACAGCAGGCCTTCAGAGAGCCAGGGCTCACTTGGCCCCTGGTACAATCTGAGCTTGAGTTTCCACAGACTCTTCTGCTTCTTGGGCCTCTTTCCCTCTAAAGCATGGATGTCCAATAGAATGTTCTGCAACAACAGAAACATTCTATATCTGCTCTGTCCAATAAGGGAGGGCCCAGAAATAGGTGGCTATTGAGCACCTGAAGTCTGATGTGTGAAACCAAGGAACTGAATATTGACTTGTATTTAATTTCAATTACTTTAAATTTAAATGGTTAGATACAGCTTGTGGTCACTGTGCTGGACGGTGTAGTTCTAGAAGGTGGGCACCTCCTGAAGGGATCCGTTCCATTCCCAGATCACCCTGAGAGAGATGGGTGCAGGTCTCTTCCACCCTCTGCCCTGGAGCATGGGTGAGAGCAGGGAGGACTTCCAACACCCAGGAAATCCTTACTCACATTCTTTGGCCCCAGAACCTCAGCTTCCCCGACCACACCCCTAACTGATGTGTCTGACAAGTCTCAGAATGCTTAACGCTGAATGCTCTTAGACCAGTGATCCGCAGACTCACACTGTAAAATCAGCGGAAGACACTGCTGAGACGCAGACTCTGATGGGGCAGGTTGGCAATGGGGCCTGAGGGCCCACATTTCTAACAAGCTCCCATATAAGACTCATGCTACTGCTGGTCTGGGAACAGGTGTAGATAGTTGTAGACATCTGTCTTGAAATGTCAGCTCGTTCTGCCTGCACATACCACGCCAAAGCTGAAGCTGCAAATACTCTGGGCATCTGATGTAAAGGGCTGAATCATTAGAAAAGACCCCGATGCTGGGGAAGATCGAAGGCAGAAGGCAAAGGGGATGACAGAGGACGAGATGGTTGGATGGCATCACTGACTCAATGGACGTGAGTTTGAGCAAGCTCTGGGAGACGGTAAAGGACAGGGAAGCCCGGTGTGCTGCAGTTCATGGGGTCGCAAAGAGTTGGACATGACTGAGTGCCTGAACGACATCACCACCACCTGCCGTGACAGCTAGCATAATGGCTTACGTTAATATCTGTATCTATCTTTTTGCCATATCTGTTATCTAAAGACTTTTAAAAGCATACTCTGAGATGACCCAGGGGGAGGGAATCGGGAGGGAGGAGGGAGGAGGGTTCTGGAGGGGGAGCATATGTAAACCCATGGCCGTTTCATGTCAATGTATGGCAAAACCAACACAATAAAGTAAAGAAAATTAAAAAAAATAAATAAATAAAAGCATACTCTGTGAGAACAGGCTGGGTTACATCGGTTCATACTGTGCAGTGCCACAAAAATGCCTGAAGCTTTGGTCAAGGAAATAAATTTAAATGCATATTCGTCTCTTACAGAAAATTACAGCTAACGTTTTTTGAGCATTTACCGTGCGTTCGACACAGTGTTATGCATACAATGAATGAGTATTATCTCATTTAACCCTCATAACAACCCTCTCACAGAAGGGTAAATCAAGGCACAGATAGGCTAAGTAATGTGCCTGTGGTCACACAGCTAGTAAGCAGATGAGCCATGAAATCCAAGTAGTCTGGTGGGATCCCCACACGGTACCCGCAGCTTTGGTTGGAAGCTTAAGAGCGGGGCATCTCTATGCAAGGCAATGGGCTCTTTTAGAGAAACAGACTCTAATGAAATACCTGCCCACAGGTATTCATAGCAGCTTTATTCACAATGATCAAACTTGGAAGTACCCAAGATGCCCACCAACAGGTGAAAGAATAAACAAATTACACTTTATCCAGACAATAGAATATTATTCAGAGATAAAAAGACAAGAGCTTAAGGACACATAAAGACATAACAGGCAAGTTAAATTTATATTACTAAGTGAAAGAAGCCAGTCTGAAAAGGCTACATAATGTATGGCATTCTGGAAAAGGCAAAACTATGCAGACAGGAAAAGGATCAGTGGTTGCCAGGGGCTTGGGGTGGAAGGGGGAGGGATGAACAGGTGGAGCAATTCTAAGGTAGTGAAAGTATCCTGTGTGATGCTGCAATGTGGATACAGGACACGATGCATCTGCCAAAAACACTGCAACACAAAGAGTGAGCCTGAATGCCAAATGTGGGCTTACTGAGTCAGTAATACTGTATCAGCACTGCTTCATCAACTGTAACAGATGCACCATCTCACCTCTCAAGGGTTAAATCAAAGGCTACACACACTTGTTTAGTCCCAACTCCTTGGGGACCCCGTGGACTGTAGCCCGCCAGGCTCCTCCGTCCACAGAGTCCTCCCGGCAAGAATACTGGAGTGGGTTGCCATGCCTTCCTCCAGGGGATCTTCCCAACCCAGGGATCGAATCTGCGTCTCCTGCATTGCAGGCAGATTCTTTACCAATGAGCCACTTGGGAAGCCCACCACACACATATCACACACATACAGGATGTTAATAGTAGTGAAAAGTGTGGCCAAGGGAGAGGAGATATATGGGAACTCTCTGTATTTTCTGCTTAATTGTTCTGTAAAACCTGCTTTTAAAAAAGTTTATTAATTGAAAAAGAACATGCTTAATGCACATATTTTTATATCTAACTTTGGAGAGAGGGACCAAAGACCCTCCAGCAATGACAAAACTCTTGTCCTAGAATATATCACTCATCTACTGCCTCCACCCCACTCCCCTAGAGCCTAGGAAAGATCTGGAAAGAGTGGATACGTTGTACATTTCTGTTGATTCATTTTAAAAGCAAAGACCCAGCATAATGCCTGGTATATAGTAGGTGCCAGTAATACTTGCCAGATGAACAAACAAGACTGGAATTCTAAAAAAGTGGCCTAAGGACCCCCGGAGACGGGCTCACACCTATTACTTTCCTGCGCTGGTACAACCAAGGCCTCATCCTCCGTTGCTCTCGCCAGCCCCAGCTGTGGCCACTCCTGATGGCATCTCAAGGGCAAAACCACTGCCTGATTCATCTCTCACACTCCTATCCCACAGGCAGGCCTTGCACACAGTAGGTGCATCTGAATGCTTGCTGACACCTGTGTCATGGGCTTCTGCAGGCAGCCAGACACACTCACAGAACGGCACTGGCTCCAGCCACACCTGCCCATAAATCTGCGACATCACAGCTGGAGGGACCTTCTTACATCCCCTCCGACATAGCAAAGCCTCTCTCCTATCCCCACAGCAAGGTCGTTGGATACATGTCTCCACTTCTTCCCTCTCTATCTCCAAACTTACTCTATTTTCTCGCTCCTTCTATGTACCCAGAGAAGGTAGCTTGTGCTGATTCATCTACCCTTACCACATCTATGAGGGCGCAGGAGGCAAGTAAAAGACTGGACTCTGCCCGCCAGAAGCTTACAAGAGAGGAACTGAGTCTCAGAGTGAGCTGTCTGCTTGAGGTCACACAGTAGATGAAGGAGGGTCAGGCAATCAAAAGAAGTTCCTTGTGACTCTAAAGCTCTTTGTCACGGAGTTCTGCTGAGCCTCTCATCTGCATAATCTTCTGAAGTTACAGCTCTGTTCATGACAATCAACCCCTTGTAGCAAAACACTCAACGGTCCCCTGTAGACCACTGGGTAAAATCTTCAGCTCTCAGGGCTTGACATCTGATGTGCCCAATGAAGGGGCCTCAGCCTGCTGTCTCAACCTAATTTCTTGTGATTCCTGGTCACAAAATCTATCCTGTGGCCTCAATGAACTCCTTAGCATTTCCTCCATATATGTAGACTTTCTGGGCTTTGCTTTATCTCCAAATAGTCTTCCCTTCTCCATCCTTCAAGGATCAAATGAAAGATTTTATGGTTTCATAAAATCTTCTCTGGGACATCCAACTGGAAATAAGTTTGTTCTCCTCCGTTTGCAGCCCTTTATCTAAATCACTGTACAGCATGCACCCATCTACCCACTCACCCACCTACCCACCCTCCCTTCCACTCATCCATCCATCCCTCTGTCTACCCATTCACCTACCCAACCGTCCGTCCATCCACCCACTCATGCACTCACCTATCTAGCGATCCATCCATCCATCCACCCACCCACTCACTCATCCACTTCCCATCTATCAATTCACCTGCTCCTTCAACCATCCACCTACTCATCCTTTACTGACTGGGAGCCTAACATGTGCCAGGTTCTCGGACAGGTGCCAGGGAGTCATGGTGGACAAGACAAACACATCCTCAGCTTACATGGAGCTGACAATCTAATGCAGGGAGGTTAACAGGGAAGCTTCAAAAAATGAACACGAGATTGCTTCAAACAGCCACCTGCCCTAGGTATAAAATAATACAGAGGCTTGGTTAAAGTCATGAGGTTTAGCTGGGACGTTTGAGTTCAGCTGATCAGAGATAACTCTGGAGGAGAGACTATAAGGTGAGAGGGAGCCAGCCACGGGAATATCTGATGGGACAGTGGGCCAGATAGACAGGGTCTGTGATGCTTTGGAAAGAGCCTGGGTTGTCCAGGGCCATGTGGGAGATGGGATCAGGCCACAGAGGGCTCCTTAGCCTCGACCATGGTGAGTCGTCTGGATTCTAATTCTAGTGTAAGGAGAAGCTGCTAGGACTTACAAGCAGGAGACTCAGACTTCTGCTTCTGGTCCTGACTGAGTGACTGGAAAGGAATGGTCCTCCTGCCATAAGTAGCTACCAGAACAGACAAAACCAGGACCATTTTCAGACAGTAGATAACACTCTGGGCAAGACTACTATCCCTGAGAGATGGGGAGATGCCAAGAGGAGTATGTTGAGCCCTCTGCCTGGGGACAAGAGCTGGAACCCAAACAGAGCACAGAGTCCCGTCAGGCTGAACAGGCAGGGCCAGGGGGTAGGGCAGCTGATGTAACTGCACTCGACTGTGTGTGGCACAGGGAAGGGGGAGCGGGCAGAGCAGGGGCCCCACATGCCCATGTGGAGGCTCCTGAGAGGCTGTGGCTGACGGCTGGGCTGTAAACATCCAGGTGAGACCGCCAAGGCTTCCCGGATAGCACTGCTTGGGGCTGACAGGGCAACAGCAACACTAGAGGCCAGATACTGCCAAAGAAAGAGCCGTGTCAGAAGGCTGGGGCTCGCGTCCTGCCAGAGTGGGTAGATCTGGTAGACACCGAGTATTCATTCATTCCTGGTACCTGGCTGAGACAAAGCAAGACCTTCCCTTAGGGGAAAGAACCATGTCCCAAGGAAGGGGTTCTGTATTGTGGCGCCATGGACATTTGTGATCCACAACTCCTTGTCGCAGGGGCTGTCCTGTGCCTTGTAGAACATTCAACAGCATCCCTGGCCTCTGCCCCTCCCCACAATCAACTTGTAATCACCAATCATGTTTGCAGACATTCCCAAGTGTCTCCTGGGAGGCAAAACTTCCCTGGTTGAGAACCATCATTCTAGAGCAATCACTACTCTAGATCCATCCTAAAAAAGCCTAAAGCCAGGCCCTGGCAAGATCTACAGGGGAGACAGAGTTGAGAATCCCATTAAGCCCTACTCAGTCCTATGAAGTGAGAGGAGCTTGACAAACAGCTTGGGACTCCCACCGACCCACACTAAAAAATAAATCTGAATCTACACAAGTTTAAGGTGATCAGCCAGTAACTGAATTATCTATTAAAATAAATACCAACTATTCTTCACAGGAAGGTAACAAATCCAGAATGTTGGCAACATATTATCCACAATATTCAGTCAAAAACTACCAGACATGGGGCTTCCCTGGTGGCTCAGTGGTAAAGAATCCGCCTGCTTATGCAGGAGATGCAAGAGATGCAGGTTCGATCCCTGGATCGGGAGGATCCCCTAGAGAAGGAGATGACAAACCCACTCCAGTATTCTTGCCTGGGAAATCCCAGCGCAGAGGAACCTGGAGGGCTACAGTCCTTGGAGTCACAAAAGAGTCAGACGTGACTTAGCGACTATACAACAACATGTAGCACATAGCTCCTGAGTCTGGAACATAATAAGTTTCAACATCTGACTATTTTCTGATTGAGTGAATTAGATTAATTAAATGACAAGCTTGTAAAGCACAGTATCTGATATAGACTCCGCCATCAAGAAATGATAGCCAGTAATCAATATCACTACCCTTATGGGTACCTGAGCAGCTCGTCAAGCACTGAGACTACGGATTAATAAGGTGCCACTAAAACTGCTGGAAATTAAAAAGCACAGACCTTCACCATGAGTAAATCTGTGGCTGGAGGGATTTAGGAGGCGCCCAGCCATGCACAGCATTTCAGGGTGTGTACAGGAATTCTGATTCCACCAACAAGCAACTCTTAAGGACTTACAAGCAGAAAAGGAAGAACCATTCACCATCTTAGGTGCACATGACATTAGATCAGGCTTCCCAGGTGGTGCTAGCAGTAAAGAGCCCATCTACCACAGCAGGAGATGTAAGAGACAGGAAGTTCCATCCCTGGGTCTGGAAGATCCCCTGGAGGAGGGCACAGCAACCCACTCCAGTATCCTTGCCTGGAGAGTCCCATGGACAGAGGAGCCTGGCGGGCTACAGACCATTTGTTGCTGTTGTTCAGTTGCTCAGTCATGTCCAACTCTTTGAGAACACATGGACTCCAGCACACCAGGCTTCCTGACATTCACCAACTCCTGGAGGTTGCTCAAACTCATGTCCATCGAGTCAGTGATGCCATCCAACCATCTTATCCTCTGTCATCCCCTTCTCCTCCTGCCCTCAATCTTTCCCAGCATCAGGGTCTTTTCCAATGAGTCAGTTCTTCACATCAGGTGGCCAAAGTATTGGAATTTCAGCTTCAGCATCAGTCCTTCCAATGAATATTCAGGACTGGTTTGATCTCCTTGCAGTCCAAGGGACTCTCAAGAGTCTTCTCCAACACCATAGTTCAAAAGCATCAATTCTTCGGCATTCAACTTTCTTTATGGTCCAACTCTCACATCCATACATGACTACTGGAAAAACCATAGCTTTGACTAGATGGACCTTTGTCAGCAAAGTAATGTTTCTGTTTTTAATATGCTGTCTATGTTGGTCATAGCTTTTCTTCCAAGGAGCAAGCGTCTTTTAATTTCATGACTGCAGTCACCATCCACAGGGTCGCACAGAGCTGGACACGACTGAGGTGACTTAGCAGGCACATGATGGTTAGACTGATAACACCCCTCTAATTCCTGAGGAGTCTACCTGATGACTGGAAGGAGCACATCTGTGTCAGGTGCATTCCAACCCCTGCACAGCCCTTCACCGCTATTATTACTGACTTTCCTGCGTCTCTTTCCGAGGAGATTGTCAACCCCTTGAAGATAAGAAAAAGATATGACCTGATTCTGCCTCTCCCTGCTTGGTTCTGAGCGGAAAACACACCTGCGTGGTGGAACCATGACCCTAACCAGGATCAAATAAAGTGAAAGGAAAACTTTGGGGGATTTTCAGTCCGAAGGAGTGAGTTTGCAAGCACCCACTTCAGTGAGATTTGCAATCTTTTCCAAAATATATCCATTGTCTCTAAGTCAGTGTCAGTTTTGTAAATGCTGGTTTGAACGTCCAACAGCTAAGAGGCCCATTTTCCCTTGGGTCCGAACCTGGAATCAGAGTATATTGCCACCAGGTGGCAGCAATTCCATGGTCCCATCCCTGAGGTTCATCAGTTCAGTTCAGTTCAGTTGCTCAGTCGCGTCTGACTCTTTGCAACCCCATGGACTGCAGCATGCCTAGCTTTCCTGTCCATCGTCAACTCCCAGAGCCTACTCAAACTCATGTCCATCACGTCGGTGATGCCATCCAACCACCTCATCCTCTGTTGTCCCTTTCTCCTCCCACCTTTAATCTTTCCCAGCACCAGGGTCTCTTCCAATGAATAGGTTCTTAGCATCAGGTGGCCAAAGTATTGGAGTTTCAGCTTCAGCATCAGTCCTTCCAAGGAATATTCAGGACTGATTCATCAGGTTCATGAGGTAGGTTTTTTATAGAAAATTATTTATTTACTTTAATTGTAGGATAATTACTTTACAACATTGTGATGGCTTTTGCAGTACATCAACGTGAATCAGTCATAGGCATACATGTGACCCCTCCCTCCTGAACCCCCCCTCCTACCTCCCTCCCCACCCCATCCCTCAGGCTGTCACAGAGCACCAGCTTTGGGTTCCCTGCATTATACATCAAACTCCCACTGGCTATTGATTTTACATGTGGTAATAGATGTTTCAATGCTATTTTCTCAAATCATCCCACTCTCTCCTTCTCCCATTGTGTCCAAAAGTCTGTTCTTTATGTCTGTTTCTCCTCTGCTGCCCTGCACCTAGGATCGTTGACACCATCTTTCTAGGTGCCATATACATCAGATAGGGTTTTAAACCAGGGTCTTGTCTTCCCTGACTTGTTCCCTGGTGAGGTGGAGAGAGGGGGAGACTTGGTGTTCTGAGGGCTTTCTCTGGGCATCGTCCAACCCTGTCCCCTTAGCTACAGGCTCCAGTTCCCTCCAAAGAGGAGGCTGACTTGGGGTGCTTGTCCCTAACTTGGGAAAGCAGACCCCGGGATGTGGATCTGTGACAGGCCTTTCTGTTCCTGCCCTGAAAACACACACTCGAAACACAATGAAGAGCAAGAGTGGCAGAAATCTGGGGCAGGGAAAATGTGATTTCCTGCAAGAGCCCCTCCACCCCCCCAAAGACTGAAAAGGCAGAAAATAAAAATTTGAGGGGGGAAAAAATGGAGTGGAAGCACTTCACACTTGATAGAGAACACAGGGCTGACAGAGGAGACAAATAGATGTTTAGAAAGTTATAACAGACCACGGAATGCAAATTGCCAGGGGACAAAGGCGGTGAGCTGCTGTGTCGCTTCAAGTGCTTGACAAGAAACTTAATTACTGGACCCGCGATTAGAGGCGCTTGGTTCTGAGTTCGAGGCCTCCCCCTTGGGCTGCAGGGCGGGGGCTCATCCTGGCCAGCACCAGTGGCATGGACACAGAAGGAGGAACACCACCGAATGCCCGATGCCCTACTACGTGCCAGGCCCTGGCCAGGCAGCTACACTGAACACTGGAAGTGCGTTTGCCTTCCCAGGCTCACTGGCTTCACGGCTGCCGTGTGCAGCAGATGTTCACATCTGGATGGACAGATGAGAGCCCTGCGCTCAGAGAGGTGAGTAAAGGGATGCACTGAAGGCTGCCCCGGAACTCAGTGACAGGGGTGTCTCTAATTTCCTTCCCACTGCACTGAAAAATCCCTCTCTCTGAACCCCCAATCACAGCACATGCTATGTCACCATAATGCAAAGTCACACAGACTCTGGTGGGAACTGTCCTTCCTCTTCTTCATTCAGTCATTCAAAATCTATTTACTGAGCGTGTATGGTACTGCAGGCACTGGAGATCTAACAGTGACTGTAACAGGTCAATCCCTGCCCTCACGGACCCTACACTACTGTAGCACGTGGCGGACAGTGATACACAATGAATAAAGTCCGAATGTTGGCAAGAGCCACGGAGAAGTCAAAGCTGGGAAGGTGGGCGGGATGTGCAGGGGGTGGGAGGGAGCTGCGGTTTGAAACCAGGTGGCCAGGAAGCCCTCAGGGACACGACAGCCCTGCAGACCTGGAGACCACGTCCACGGCTCTCTCGACCCCAGTTTCCCATGACGAAGGTGTTCTCCCGACTCCCAGGCTCCCAGCACTCAGCTCTTCACCTGTTTTCCATTTCTGGAGTTCTCTCGGCTGCCTCACTAGCCTGGGAGACAGGAGAAGGGGACTGCTGTGAACGCTGCCCCACCTCCAGCCTCACAATCAGTTTTCATGGAGAATCCCTGCCATACAAGCTCAGAGGGGCCAGGAGGGCCCCTCAAAGGGAAGTGTCCCTTGTTAGAGGCCCTGGGAGCTGGTGTCCAGAACTCTGCACCCGTAGGGCTCCCGGTGTCCCTTTGCAAAGGTAAGTGACACAGCAAATAGGCATGCCTGAGCCCCTTGTAAGTGGGAAGGAAGGGGGCCATCCAGATCTGGAATTAATGGAGATCCCCGGCCCTGCAGAGGCTGCATCTGAACTCGTCACCCTGGTCGGGATGCGGGCAGAAGAGCGTCCCTATGGGGCGGGAAGACACCCTGGGGACCTTCCTTCTCCTGTGAGTACTGCCTCCCTTCCCCTGATGATCTGCACTGGCACTTCCCCTCCCACAACAGGCCCCAGACTTTAGGGAGCCCCAAACATGTCTGCAGAAAAGTGACGCTCTGACGGTGAGGTGCAGTCCCCCAGTCATCACTGGAGCCCCGGGACGAGGCTGGCTGCAGGAGAAGAGACCAGGCAACTTGGGGGTTCTGCCCAACGCCTGCAGCAACTTCACCCCCATCTGTGAAGCCCCCACCCAGTGAGCCTCTGAGAAGGCAAGAGAGGGAAAGTGACAGCGAGATGCAGCCGCTCCCCATCCCCTGGATTGGATGTAGAAAAGGTTGATCGGTCCCTGGCTTTGGCACAAGGACAGGCATCAGTAACAAGCTGCCCCGTTCTACTCAACAGATGGAAAGGAAGGAGGAGGCTGTGATCCTGCCCGATCCCACGCCCCTCTTTTCACAGGGAGAGGAACTTGGGTGAGGAGGGGAGACTCTGCTCCCTTGCACCAGACGGTGGGACCCCTGCAGGGAAGGGGGCCTTGCTCACTCTACACACTGAGTGTGTGACACGTGTGCTCGTGTTGGGTTCAGGGCTTGGTTCAGTGTGGGCAAGGCCTCTTCCCACAGCATGGATAAGCCCCAGGGAACACACAGAATGCTGACCTTTTCTAGACTTGTAAGTAGCCAATGAAATCACTAAGCAGAGTTCTTCCATGATGTACTTTGCTAATATGGGTTTCACTTTTTCCAAGGATAATCCCTTATTGTCGATTTACTTTAAACAATGACAAAAAATGTGTATCAATTGGTAATTAAACCCACCCAGACTGTTTTGGCCTTTCCCAATTTGGAGAGGAGGTGGGGAGGGGAGGATATTAAAATAGTTTTAAGAAGTGAAAAAAAAATAGTGCCCTTGGCTTCTTCATGGTCTGGAACACGTACCCAGGTGTAACTGGGTGGTATGGATACTCAGCTCCTTTCATTTAGGAACTCTGGGCTCTAAGTCCTCACTGGGTTGCTCAGCTGCTGTGTGGCCACAGGCAAGTGTCCCAGCCTCTCCGACCTGAGTCTCTCTGCCTGCCAAGTGGATGCTCTAGCTGGGCACTGTGACTCTGCTGCCCTGCTCTCAACACAAGGAGACAAGCTTTGCACGGTGTGCCCGTCTCCAAAGGTGGAGGAACCATCAAACCCTTATACACACGCAGCGTGCCTGCATGCTCCACTGCCTGCCTTTCAGCCCCCAGAGCACACAGAGAGCTGGTTCAGAGCGGCTCCCATCTCCCTTTCCAGCCCCAGCTTTCAAAAACACTAGCTACATGGAGTGCTGCCTGCCTCTCCCTTTGGGGTCACTATCCTCATCTATGCACCAGACAGTCAGCTATGACTGTTGCTTTTTGGTGGGGCTACACACATGGTGGGGCTGGAGAAGACTCTCCAGAGTCCCGTGGACCACAAGGAGACCAAGCCTGTCCATCCCAAAGGAAATCAATCCTGAAGATTTGTTGGAAGGACTGATGCTGAAGCTCCAATACTTTGGCTACCTGATGCGAAGAGCTGACTCATTGGAAAAGACTCTGATGCTGGGAAAGACTGAGGGTAGGAGGAGAAGGGGACGACAGAGGATGAGATGGTTGGATGGCATCACCCACTTGATGGACATGACTTTGAGCAAACTCCAGGAAATAGTATAGGACCGGGAAACCTGGCAGGCTGCAGTCCATAGGGTCACAAAGAGTTGGAAGTGACTTAGTGACTGAACAACAACACAACAAACAACAAACATATCTCTGTCTTGGCCGTTATTGACAGAGAAACAAAAATTACAGCTCACACATCTGGTGAGCTGGAGGATTTTAGACTTCTTGCTAAAGCAACAAAACATTTCTTTAAAAGCCAAAATAGCTCTGGCTCTTATGTTCACTCAGCAAACATATATTGAGCTACTGTGTACCAGGAGCTTCTACGTCTTGCAACCCCTTTCCACTGAATGCAGGATGGTGAGGGTGGGAGATCTTGGAACCCTTGATAAAAGGGGTCACATGGTTTCTGCCTCCACTACTCAATTCTGCCTTTGACTCATGCCTCTGGAGAGCCACAGATAATATGCAAAAAAAAAATAATACCACAGCCAATGCTCCAGTAAGACCTTACCAGAAGGTCAGTTTGCCAACCCACACTCATGGAAAACTCAGGGCTCTCCAAGTCTATTTTGAAAACCATTGAGTGAATTCACCCTTTCATGTCATCTGTGGGGAACTGAGGCCCAGAAGGAGAAAGAGAGAAGGAACTTGTCCAGGGTCACTCAGGACCAGAGGAAGAACCCAAACCCTGACTCCCAGCTCTATCACTCCAAGTGGCCATGCTCCACAGAACAGCCTTGCAGGTGAGTACTGGCCGGGGACCCAGATGCTTTGTTAAAGGGAAGAGCTGGTAGGTAACTGGGATGATTAGGGCAGATGGTCGGAAGGGGGAACTGCTGGCCTCACCTGTGTTCTTCTGCCTGTGGGCATGTGTGTGTCTATGTGCAGGGGTCCAAGGCTGGGAAAGACTGAGGGCAGGAGGAGAAGGGGGCAACAGAAGGTGAGAAGGGGGCAACAGAAGGTGAGATGGTTGGATGGCATCACCCACTCAAAGGACAGGAGTTTGAGTAAACTCTGGGAGACGGTGGAGGACAGGGAAGCCTGGCGTGCTGCAGCCCGTGGGGTCACAGAGAGTCGGAGACGACTTAGCAACTGAACAACACTAAGACTGCAGGTATCACAGTTGGGTTTTCACAAACTTTTCTGATCATCATGGTGGTCATTGAAGGCTCTTAATAATATAGATGCCCACGGGCCATCTCAGCCCCCCACAATGCATCTCAACGTGTGCCAAGGTGTCTCGGGGGTCAGCCAGGTCTAGAAGCTCTGGGAAACGCTCAGGACCAGCCATCCCTGAGGACCAGGTGGGGGAAGTCAGCAAGCAGAGGAGAAAACAGGACGGCCGTCCTGGATCAAGGCAGAGTTCGTGCACCTAACGAAATACACAGACTGGTGACTTCGGAAACCTGTTTTCCAAAACCGCTTCAACTGAGCCCCTGGCATCAGAGGTTGGAGTTGGAGAGGCCAGCCTGTCAGGAACTCATTTCCTTCTTCCTAGGGATTCTGCCTGCAACTCAGGTGGCTGCTGTCAGCAGCCTGGAGGGGTCTGAGCCTCGGGGCTCTTGCGGTGTGGCAAACTGAGACAGAAATGAACATCCGGGCCTGTGCCACCATCCGCTTTAATCCACCGTAATGCGCTATACCTGAGCTGCACACGCCAGGCCTCCTCAAACATTCCCACCCCCACCTTCCTAACAGGGGGCAGCCTCAGCCGAGACAACAGACGTGACATCTGTGAAATGCAAATATCTCCTGCCATATTAACAAACAAGAAATGTCATGGACATCAGTGATTTCCGGCCTCCAAATGTGAGTGAGGGCTCCCCAAACCGCAGTCCAGCAGACGCTGCCACCCTGCAAGGTGATTGCTGAGGTGCTGGGGGAATGCCAAAAGGAAGGTGAAGAAGGAGACAGGACTGTCCCCAGACAGCTGAGGTGCCCAGGAAAGGAATGAATTCAGTGAGCCCAGAGGCTTGCATTTTCCCATAGATAGAATGCTAAATTCTTTTAATTAATTAATTAATTTATTTATTTTAGTTGGAGGTTAATTACTTTAACTTGATATCTGATCTTTGCTGTTCAGACTGCATGCTCCCTTTGTTGCAAACTTGTAAATAGCTTGACTTCCCCTCCTGCCTCCTTGGAGCAGTTTTGTCAGAGCTACTGAGATGCTGGTCTTCCCAGGCTTGGAGTCCTAAACATTCCCACCAAACAATGTAACTCTATACTTCCAGATTGTGACTCTATTTTTCATTTGACACATCTCTTGCAAGCTTTGTGATCAGCTGAACACAGATTCTACGCTCTACTCTGTAATCTGTGTTTGTTTTCACAGAAAAACGAGGGCCTCCTCACCCACTGGGATATCTGTGAGTCTGTTATTTCACATGTTGGAGTTGCCAGGGGGCCCTCAAATAACACTGAGACCTGGGACCTGCCCCCAGAGAGTTTGCTTTCATTGGTCTGGGTTGTGCTCTGGGAATCGGGATTTTCTAAAGCTCCCCAGGGCTTTCTAACAAGCCGTGGGGGTTGGAAAGATTTGATCTTCTAAGATGCTGCCTTCATATCTTGTCTAACACACCCTCAGGCACAGACACCACCCCTGCCCACCTGGAGATGCTTCAACATAAACAGTTCCACCCAGGATTCAGAATGGCTGATGCCTTTCCAAAGACAACTAACAGCCTGGCCAGGTCACCCATTATTTTCTTTCTGTGAGCAAATCCCCTGCAAAGAAAATCACCAAGACCCAGTTTCTCTCAGAGAACCATGGCTGCAGAGATCTGTGTTCTCAGGTGGGGAAAAACAGTATTTTTACTTTTACTGGCCTCTAACTGAGCAATTCCTTCAATTATGAATGCAGGCAATAGACCACAGTCCAAGCAGCAGTATGCATACGTGTGCTTAGTCGCTCAGCTGTGTCCAACTCTCTGCGACCCTACAGACGGTAGCCCCAGGCTCCTCTGTCCATGGAATCCTCCAGGCAAGAAGACTGGAGTGGGTTGCCATGCCCTTCTCTAGGAGATTTTCCTGACCTATGGAATGAACCGGGGTCTCTGCATTATAGGTGGATTCTCTACTGTCTGAGTCACTAGAGAAGCCCTGTTAGCAGGAGAAACCCCAGATATTTTGGTATCACGGTATAGATATCTCCAAATGCCATTTATGCTCATCACTGCTTTGAAATCATGGAAATTATTCATCATATGCTGGATCTTGCTACATTGTGCTGTGCTAAGTCGCTTGCTACATGACCGTGTCACAAAATCTATCTTTTCTCTTGTTTTGGTGATTGTATTTCAATACATCTGATTCCCTGTTTGATGCATCGAGAAGTATTATTCTGAGGAGGAGGCCATAGACCTTCCAACTACTCGGCGGGGCCCCTGAGCCTCCGTGGAGAAGCCTCCGTGGAGGTGGTGGGTGGCTGTGCACGGAGCCAGCGACTCTTACCTGTGGGTCGGAGAGCCGGGAGAGGTCGGGGTACAGGTAGAACTTGACGCCTTCGGAGGCCCCGGGCAACGTGACCCCTCGGATCAGGAGGATCAGCAGCATGACATAGGGGAATGTCGCGGTGACATACACCACCTGCCAGGAGAGGAGGGCGAGAGTCAAGAAGGGGTGACGGTGGCGGGCAACGCAGCAGCCCCCGGGCTGCCCAGTGCAGCAGCAAGAGCCCTAACACACGTGTTCTCCCCTCAAGGCCAGCTCTTGCAGCGAGCATCTCCTGAGAGCCCGTGGGTGGCGCTGTGTCAGTGGTCCTCTCCAATCTTCTTCTGACCGGCACTGAAGAAAGGAATATATACGATACCATAATACGTACTCACAAAGAGCCAAGACAGGGAGTTGCGCAGACTCATGCTCATCTCACATGTGTGATGCACTCTAAGACTTTCTGTCAGATGACTCCATTTGAAAAAAAAACTGGTCATGATCCTTTAAATCCAGGTCACAATTTACCAACAGGTCAAGATCCACGTTTTTGAAAATCACTGCTCTTAATAGAAAATCAAGTTTTCATAGCCAAAGACAGGCCAGAGCAGGATAGGATAAAACAGAGAAAGGAACGGGAAGGGGAGAGGAGGCCGGGGAGCTGTTTAGGGTGCTGTTTTCCTGGAATCATTCTGGCATGGCTCGCCTGGATGGAGGAGATTGATGAACCTGATTGGCCCCTGTAGCCCAAGGATTCTGTGCAAGAATCAAGGCAGGGAAAGAGACAGAATCTTCCCCACGCTTCCTTGAGCAGCGTAGAAGGGAACGGTCACACCCTGACGGATTTTGGGAGTTCCTGTCTGCCTGGGGTGCCCTCAGGACTCAGTGCCCGCTCCTGGCTGTGCTCATCCTCTGCACATTCTCTCTTCCAGTCACTTGGCGCCTCTATTTAGAGCAGCAACTTGCTAACTTCTGGGGGCCACTGACACTTCTGAGACTCTCCTGACAACTGTGGACTGCCTCCCCTTCTCTGTTCGCAGATCACGCACACCAGCTTTTGGATGGCCAAGAGGCTCCGATTCCTCAGGTAAAGGACCTACGATCTTAATCCGTCCATCACTCTGGAGCCTCTCACTCTTTTGCAAGGCAGGGTTTCTTCTACCAGCAGCTCAGGCCTTCACTTGTTTATTTACAGTATTTACTTACTCATCCTCCTACTCACTCACACCCCCCTGCAACACTCCTATGAATGGAGCACTGAGCTAAACTCCTGGATAAAGTGGGAGGTGGTCACAGAATGAGGGTTTCTGTTCAAGAGGCTTCCCCACTGGTTAAAAAAAAAAAGACAGACATGTATGTAGGTAGATAAAGAAGCCACTGTATAACTGGGGGAACACAGAGGATGGTGGGGCACAGAGAAATGAGTAGCTAACCTCAGGGACAGTCAGGGAGGGCTTCTCCAAGGAGGTGATCCAGCTGTTGATCCATAAAGGATGAAGAGAAGTTTCAGGACATGGGAGATGTGGAGAAAAGGAGGAAGGAACAAGTAAAATCCTACCGCATGCTGGACACTTTACACATGATGATAGAAATGGCTGTGTTTATTTACCACTTCTACATGCTGGTCATTCATTCTTTAGCTAGTTATGATTATCCTCTTATTAGATATGAAGAAGATATTTAGCATCCTAGATGCTAACTCAGGATGGCCCAGCTAAGGAATAGCTGATGTGGATTTAGAAGGAGGCCTGTGGTAAAGGTCATGACTTCAAGGTCATATGATCAACCATTGGACTGTATATGTGACTCTCATGACAGCAATGCAAATTCAGCATTATTTCTCCCATTTTGAGAGATGCGACTCTTGGAGAAGTCGAGTCATTTGGTTGGTAATTTTAACTCAGTCCTCAAAAACAAAAAAATAAGAACCACCTGGGGGTGGTATCAACGGGTCCCACCGCTGACACAACCTGGAAAGCTGGATAACCTCTTCCAGACACTGTCCCTAACCTGCGGTGACCACACCACCTTCGGGCCACCCACAGTCCTGCCCCACAGATTTTGGCATCCGTGTTCAACCCACACGTCATGTAATCAATGCAAACCATCTCTTGCCATCACAAATTGTAATCCAGAGAAGGTAAAAGCAAGTTAAATATATAATGAGAGACCAGCAGTCATTATTAGTAGTATAATAAAACATCCCAGTTCGCACTAGGGGTAAATAATGTGCCTTCTAATGCAGGAGACGCGGGAGACACAGGTTTGATCCCTGGGTCAGAAAGATCCCCTGAAGAAGGGAATGGCAACCCACTCCAATACTCTTGCCTGAAAAATCCCATGGACAGAGGAGCCCAGTGGGCTACTTCCATACGGCTGTATACATACTAAGTACATAATAGTAATAATAATAATAAATTAGAGACAGAGCAGTAAAAAGTGTCTCAGGTTCCTCCCCAGAGAGCTCGGAGTGCTGTAGAATCTCCACCCTCCTTAGCACAATTTATCATAGATCTTTAGCATTCCAGATAAACGCTTGACTCTCCCGCCTTCAAAATGAAGGCTCCCTAGTCAACTAGCTTATGTCTATGAAGCTGGGGAGGCTAAACTCCTATTGCTTTCATTGTATAATTTCTACTTCTGTTTCTGCTATATGGTGGAAGATTAATTATCCAGAATGCCTAGGACCTGATTAATGACATTTCTGGAGCTTAACTTTCAGTGCTCACTAAATCAGGGGGGGAAAAGTGTTATTATGCTAAACATAAGAACAAAGGAAAATCACAGACATTTGTCCTTCAATCTATGGGACCATCTTGGTGTGACTTGACATTCTGCTTATCCTCTGCCTGGTTTGTAGTGAGTGGACTGGGCCAATGGTGTGTCATTAGAGGTCACTTACAACCTGGCCGCACACACCTCTGCAGTGTCCTGGAAGCACACAGAGCAGACAGTCAGCACAGGGGCATGATTTATGAATTGGCTGATCATTATTCTGAAGCAATTCCAATGTTCAGAGTCCTAAACGGACGCTCTGCTTCCACAGGAAATTTAGGAGAACTCTGCTCCCTCCAATGGTACCCACACTCTGCTTTTCAACATTTATTTTGTAAAACCATAAGGAAAATAAAACATTCAGGTACGGTGCCCAAAGACCACAGTGTGGACAAGGAGTCAGGCTGCCAAAAGGACACCGCCGACTGTCAGGCACTGGCTAGAACAATCCCTTTTGTAAGCCAATGTCTGAGAGCCCAGAGTCAGGGTACAAAAGGTGGTTCAGGGGCATCATTATGTAATGGACGCAAGTGGAGAGTGCTGTGAAAGGTGAGATGCAGTGCTGACCCCGCTCTCCTAAAAGGCCCTCCAGCCGTTCCAGACACGTGAACATCACCTTCAATTTCTCCCAAGAGTAGCTACGGGCTGTCCAAACAATACAGAACACGGCATCGAGAGCGCGCCTGTAAATGGCTCACACACGGCCACTCCCTTCCTGTGTCCATGCCAGATATCACTAATGGATCACCTTCCTCTGCAGAAAAGCCCGGATGCAGCCCCAGAACCCTCTGCACAGGGCTCTAGGCAGCACCACTCTCGGCTGGGACGAGACCTGCTATCTGCTCCCTTTGCTCTAGCCCATTTTTCACTTGTGACTTTGCCATCCACTGTGGATGCTTAGTTCTGGCCCCCAGAGTGGTGAGACCATGTCTTGTGCCCAAGGAAACAACTGCTGGATGCGTGCACATGGATGAAGTACCTGGGGTCAAGAACCCACCACAGCAGTACGAAACTGGGACAAGAGGCTAGAGAGACAGGTTGGAGGGTCTCAGGAAGGGCTTTGGCCTTCTCCTGGCCAAGTCGGCGAGGCTAGAGCTGGGTCTCTGAGGTTCAGCAGGAACGGGAGAGGCAAGTCAGTTGGGGAAGATATGGAACCAGCTGAGGATGTGGACGCAAGCACAGATCTGGTTTCCCGGGACGTCTAGGCACCTCCAGGTTGTCCTCTGGTGCTCAGGCTGGAGCCAGCCTTGTCACATTCCTCCGCTTCCTCCAAATCCCAGCAGTAGCATCAGGTCTTGCCATTCTGACCACGAACTGCATTCTGAAATTATACCCCCGTCTTAACCCCTGTCGTCAGGGCCCTTCATCACCCTTCTTCTCAGCCATGTGACAGCCCCGTTCTGTGGCCAGCGGTTTACAAAGAAGACTCCGGCATGTGTCTTCCTGCTCCTGAGTCCACCCCCAGCCACACAACCCAGGCTGGGGGATAGAGAGCAGAGCCCGGCTCCGAGGCAGGGACCCCGCACTCCAGTCCTGGCACTGCCCCACTTGCCATGCGGCTCAACCAGTCTCCACCGCCACCCCCCCCAGCCACTCTGCTCTCAGCTGTGCCAGGCCCCTCGCTGCTGGGGCGCAGGCCAGGCCTCCTGCAGGCCACCCTGCCTTTTCATGCCTCCCTTTGTCCGAACGTCCACCCCCAGCTCCTGGGCCACCCACGGCGTCAGTCCTGGGTATGCCTGACTCCCTGCGGCTCTGAGGGCCCCTCAAAGCCAGGGGCCCTGCCTTCCAGCTGTGATGTCCTGGTCCCATGACTGTCCACGTTAGGCAGGGCGGCCCCAGCGGTGGGTGTGAAGTACCTTGGTCTCAAGTCAGGGCTGCCCAATTCAGTAGAAACCACGCCGTGTGCCATGTCCTCCCCAACCCTCACATCACATCCACCCCGACTCACGCCTGCATCCTCCCAGCACTAGAGCTGTCCTCTGTCAGCTGTTTAACTTACTATCGTGTAAGTTTAAGATTTCTAAAATGCAAGTTCCACAAAAAAAGGAGAGCTTCATCTCTTCCTTTCCCTGCTGTATCCACAGTGCCCAGGCCAGCCTATGTTACGCACCATGAGTTCAGAAAACATCTGTGAGAGAAACAAATCAGCAGGCTGATAACTGAACCCTGAGGTTAGATGTAGGTCTTCAGAACAGCTCCTGTGCTTTGTCCACTGGAAATGTTAGATCCATATAAAATGGGGTTCAGAAAATTTCATCAGATTTTAAGGAGTGTTCATGGCTTCCCTGATGGCTGAGTGGGTAAGGAATCTGCCTGCAACGCAGGAGACACAGTAGATGAGGGTTCAGTTCCTGGGTCTGGAAGATCCCCTGGAGGAAGGCATGGCAACCCACTCCAGTGTTCTTGCCTGGAGAATCCCATGGACAGAGGAGCATGGCAGGCTACCTTCCGTAGGGTTGCAAAGAGTCGGATACGACTGACTGAGTGACTCAGCGCGCGCGCGCACGTGCACGCACACACACACACACACGCACACACACGCACACACACACTCAAGAATAAGGAAACCACAGTAGATGTGGCTTTAATAGACAGACCAGTTCAATGACAGAGGGCTAAGACGTTCGGGTGAAGAGTTCAGTTTCACTGTGTCTGAGGCCCTAGGATCTGTCTGGAAGAGCCAAGCAGGCCTCAGGCATTATGCTAACTGATACAGGATCTGGGTACGGACAAAATTAAGGTCACTGACAAGGTACTATTTTGGCTGACGGCTACTGGCCGCTGTCAGTAGACGTGTGGACCCGGAGAGGTGGGCGTGGGGGAAGGGGGGTCTCAGCTGTCAGACCTCTTGGGCCTCTGAGAGGAGACCCTGACCAAAGCATACCCTTGGATTAAGAAAGAGGTTTTTTTTTTTTTTTTTAAACTATTGTTTAATTTCCTTTCAGTAGGTCAAGTCCTGCTGAATATAAAGGTTAGCACACTTGGTGGTAATTATACTGTATCCTGTTTTAATTGACTCTAATTGCTCATTTGCATTCCAATACTGAAATTGTGGGGTGTTTTCTCCCTACTTCCAGGACACAGCTACTTATTTCATGAAGGGGAGGGAACTGTGTAAGTACTGAGAATGCCATGAAAGTTCAGAAGGGCTGCCCCTTCAATGGAGTCAGCTAGAAGCATCAGTCAAAAGGTGCTGAGCTCGAAGGGCGACCCAAGAGCACAGGGCAGTGCAGGCGGGTCACACACCCTGGGCTGGCACTGCACACAGACCATGAAGCGGGGTCAGCTAATCTAAAGTGCACTCACGCTTCCCATCTTCCCCATTTTTTTTTTTGCTATATACATGTATCATCTTTATTTTCTTAGTATCTTCTATATATCAATATGCTCTCTTGCATTAAATAAATATTATATAAGAAAACTGTGATTTTTTTTCACCATAAACTGAAAATCTTTATCTCTTACCACAAACAGAAGGTAAAAGCAAAAATAAATGCAATGAAGAGAAAAGGTGATTAAATTCTAGCCAAAGGCTCTGAGTCTGTGCTGTGTTCTTAGTTCAAAAGCAAGACTAGCAAGTGTCAGAGAGCTACTAAAATAGCTAAAAAGCTTACTGCACCTTTTGCCTTAAGACACATGAAAAGGGAATAATGTCTCATCACATGATGGGATGTTCTTTAATTCGGGTTCATGCATCACTAAAACCAACCTGCGGACCACCAGGAGAAAGAGCCCTTCCCACATTCCTGAGAAACAGATGATCGCTGAGGTTCATCCTAATAACTACAGTCTTCTCTAGAACGCAAACCTTTTCAAAGGACCAGGAGGAGTCCCGGGAGCTCTCCAGGGTCCTGATTCTGACTTGGGCTGAACCTTCCTCGAGCCAGCTACCTGCAGCCTGGGAGACACGGAGATTAACTGAGCACCGTCCGGGTGCCTGAGATATGTCGCAGAAGGTCTCTAACTGATATGCATACCACTTGAATTAGCTCTATCCTCATTTTGCAGATGAAGAAAAAACAGATGCTGGAGAGAGAACTGCTTTGTTCCCAGTCACAGAGCAAGAAGAGATAAGAGAGCCTTCCTCAGTGATCAATGCAAAGAAACAGAAGAAAACAATAGAATGGGAAAGACTAGAGATCTCTTCAAGAAAATCAGAGATACCAAGGGAACATTTCATGCAAAGATGAGCACAACAAAGGACAGAAATGGCATAGACCTAACAGAAGCAGAAGACATTAAGAAAAGGTGGCAAGAATACACAAAAGAACTATACAAAAAAGATCTTAATGACTCAAGTAACCACGATGGTATGATCACTCACATAGAGCCAAACATCCTGGAGTCTGAAGTCAAGTGGGCCTTAGGAAGCATCACGACAAACAAAGCTGGTGGAGGTGATGGAATTCCAGGTGAGCTATTTCAAATCCTAAAAGATGCTGTTAAGGTGCTGCACTCAATATGCCAGCAGTGGCCACAGGACTGGAAAAGGTCAGTTTTCATTCCAATCCCAAAGAAAGGCAATGCCAAGGAATGTTCAAACTACCACACAATTGCACTCATCTCACATGCTAGCAAAGTAATGCTCAAAATTCTCCAAGCTAGGCTTCAACAGTACATGAACTGAGAACTTCCAGATGTTCAAGCTGGATTTAGAAATGGCAGAGGAACCAGAGATTAAATTGCCAACATCCATGGATCATCGAAAAAGCAAGAGTTCCAGAAAAACATCTACTTATACTTTATTGGTTACACCAAAGCCTTTGACTGTGTGGATCACAACAAACTGTGGAACATTCTTCGAGATGGGAATACCAGACCACCTGACCTGCCTCCTGATAAATCTGTATGCAGGTCAACAAGCAACAGTTAGAACTGGACATGGAACAACAGACTGGTTCCAAACTGGGAAAGGAGTACATCAAAGTTGTTTATTGTTACCCTGCTTATTTAACTTACATGCAGAGCACATCATGTAAAATGCCAGGCTGGATGAAGCACAAGCTGGAATTAAGATTGCTGGGAGAAATGTCAATAACCTCAGATACGCAGATGATACCACTCTTATGGCAGAAAGTGAAGAGGAACTAAAGAGCCTCTTGATGAAAATGAAAGAGGAAAGTGAAAAATTTGGCTTAAAACTCAACATTCAAAAAACTAAGATCAAGGCATCTGGTCCCATCACTTCATGGCAAATAGATGGGGAAACAATGGAAACAGTGACAAACTTTATTTTCTTAGGCTCCAAAATCACTGCAGATAGTGACTGCAGCCATGAAATTAAAAGACGCTTGCTCCCTGGAAGAGAAGCCATGACCAACCTAGACAGCATATTGAAAAGCAGAGACATTACTTTGCTGACAAAGGTCCGTCTAGTCAATGCTATGGTTTGTCCAGCAGTCAGGTATGGATGTGAGAATTGGACCATAAAGAAAGCTGAGCTCCAAAGAATTGATGTTTTTGAACTGTGGTGTTGGAGAAGACTCTTAAGAGTCCCTTGGACTGCAAGGAGATCCAACCACCTAATCCTAAAGGAAATTAGCCCTGACTATTCATTGGAAGGACTGATGCTAAAGCTGAAGCTCCAATACTTTGGCCACCTGTTGTGAAGAACTGACTCATTGGAAAAGACCCTGATGCTGGGAAAGACTGAAGACAGGAGGAGAAGGGGACGAAAGAGGATGAGATGGTTTGACGGCATCACTGACTAGATGGACATGAGTTTGAACAAGCTCCGGGAGTTGGTGATGAACAAGGAAGCCTGGTGTGCTGCAGTCATGGGGTTGCAAAGAGTCAGATATGACTGAGCGACTGAACAGAACAGAGCTGTCAGTCAGTGATCAGGAGTCTGCTTTCTCCACCACATGTGCCAGGTGCTTTGTCTCAAACCTGGCCACACAATACCGTCCTGTTTTCAACTTCTTTGTGCTCCTCTGTCTGTCCTTCAACCTCAAGGGTCCATCTTGCTTGACTTTGGGCAGCAACTCATTAGCAGCTACCCCAGACTGGGAAACACTGTGGTAGCTTACCCTCCATCCCCGTTTCCTTCCAGCCATGCTTGCCTCTGTGTCTGGGGTATATCTGCACATCCCATGTGGTTGCAAAGCACAGTACTGAACATTCAATCCTAAGAGAACCACTGCTTTGAACCCCAACAAACTTTTCCCAGCTTGGGATTCTGAGAGAGTACTCCCTGAATTCCCACAAGAGAATGCCATAGCAGGTGCCAAACAGTCTGGCAGAACCGCCACTAAGATGCTATCGATCTCCAGGAACAAGATGCCAAGAAGATGAGAATCTGAAAAGGAAGGTCACCAGAGACATACCTTACCTCTTCACCAGTTCCAGAGATGTGCTTAGACCATTCTAACAGAAACATTAAATGAAGAGATACAATATTCCCTCTATTTCCAGTTGGAAAGAAAAGGACACAATTGAGCGACTAACACTTTCACTTTTCCAGGAAAACCAAGTGCAAAACTTAACCTCTGGCACTGTCTACATCTGTGACTGATCTGGGGCAAGCTGTTGTATTTCAAGGGCTTGATATTCTCCTCTGTGAAGTGGGAACAATAATAAAGCAGGTTCTCAAGTCCATAGAACATGGCTATGAGTTCCCATCTCCCTTGGGAACTAGCATCTCCACCACAGCGCGCACAGTGGTCCTTAGTCAACACCTCTCAGAGCCTCCTCTCTCTACTGAGCTCTTTTCTCATTCTGCTCTCGTCAGCGCCTGCCTCTCCCATGCTGAGGGTGAGTTGTACAGCTCCCATAGACCCATATCTCTGCGGTTCTGACTGCTTCTCGCAGTGACCCATGAAGGCTGTAAACAGTTGGTGAATCAGCACAATCGAACCCCAATAACCCAGCAAGAATGAACAGAATAGAACAGGACATACTCCCATGAGCCTACAATGGGCTTTTGGTGCAGTCTCTGTTCTTGCCCGAGCCTCTCCATCTGAGTATGAAGAGAGTTCTGTTCAATTCAATTCACCAGATGTTTTGTAAGCCCCCCTGGGTGCCAGTGCCTGGGCTGGCCTTGGAGATTATGCTAGTGAATGAGCCAGCCCCAGACAGTGACAGTCGTGACAAAAGACCATTCCGTGGGCGGTAATGGGAGCTTAGGGACACGCGGAGGCAACTCAGGTGGCAGTGGTGTCCTAGGGAGGTCCTCCTGAAGCTGGGCTTTAAAAGGGGAATGGCCTCTCCTGTTGCTCCAAGGACTCTGGACCTACAATGTGCTCTGTGAGCAAATTCCTTAAAGCAAGAAGAGTGAGCACCCAGGGAGCTTCAGCCTAGGAAGAACGGCACCTCTAGGAAAGAAATAAGATCTGCACGGGGACAGGGAAGCTGGGCCTGGAGCAAACAAGAGACTTGAAGGACAATGACATGCATGAAGATGGCTGAGCCTAATTCAAGTCCTTGTCCACAGGACATCTGAAAAACAAATCACTGGAAAGGGAGTCTGGTGTTAAGCCTATTTCATGGTGAATTAAGATTAGTGAGAGAGTCAATACTATTGATTTTTACATAGCTCCACTGTGTAGACCACAAAAATGAAAACAAACCCCCAGAATAGTCCAAATGACATAAATATTCCATGCAGTGCCCAGCCAAGCGTCCACCAGCATTAGGAGCTCTTATTTGCTGCCTGGAAAACACATTGGTACCTTGGCTAATAATGATTCAAACACCATCCATCTCCCTTGGACTGGAGGCTGCAGCCGCCATGGCACCAAGGGCACCCTTAAGCCCTGGGCAGGGCTCCACAGGCGCGGGGAGGCTGCTGGACCGCAAACCCATCCTGTGTGCCCCTCCTCCGGCCTTCAACACACCCTTGGTGACGGAGGGCAGAGGACAGCATCCGTGCCCGGGGCTGTGTCTCAGCCATAAAGGCAAGATCCTGCCCATCTCCTTTAAGCATTACCTGTCTGCTGAGACAGACCGTCTCCCGACTATCCCACAGGCCACTGACTGGGGGCTCTCCTGGGCCCTTCCTCAGCCATCCTGAGCAACACAGGGCCCTCCCAGACGACGTGCAGTAACATGCTCCTTCCAAAACAACTTCATTTGTTTAAAGAACAATCTACGTTGCCTCCTGTTCTTGTCTCAGGTGCCTTGTCTCCCACCTCTCCACCCAGGGCCCACCCACAAGGACACCAGGGGCCCCCATTAAGTCAAGTCTAACAGCTTCTTAGCTATTAGAGAGTTTCTGCTTTCCTGGTTCCTTTCCTCATGATTTTTTAAAAGCCGTTTACAGGTTCATTTTCTCACATATTCTTTCCACCAGCTAATCAATCAGTCGGCCAATTTTGATCAGCAGCATCTGTTATGTGCCAGACACTGCAGTGGGCACAGTGGATGCAAAGGTAGATGGGGACCGAGCCCTGCCCTCTAGTTGTTCTGGCGGCTGCCTGCTGTGTCTGCAGATTTCTAAGCTGCTTCCCGGAAGACTGGCCTCCTCCCACGTCTGTTCTTTCTCTATACGCTCTCGTGGCTTTTCTTACCTACTCCTACGGAGGGCTTCCCCAGTAGCTCAGTAGTAAAGAATCCACCTGCAATGCAGGAGATGCAGGAGACATGGGTTTGACCCCTGGGTTGGGAAGATGCCCTGGAGGAGGGCATAGCAACCCACTTCAGTATTCTTGCCTGGAGAATCTCCATGGGCAGAGGAGCCTGGTGGGCTTCAGTCCACAGAGTCGCAAAGAGTTGGACAGGCCTGAAGCAACTGAGCACACACACATGATTTTCGGAGCCACTGAGGCACTGATGGTCTTCAGTGTCTCTCACCAGCCCAGTGGTATCTCTTGAGATTAAGACCCATATTTTCAACTCCCTTTTCTGTACATCCTCTTGGATTTCCTATCTACAATCCCACGTGCTCAAAATCAAAACCGTTACTTTCTCCCCCAATCTGTTCCTCCCTCTATGTCTCTTTCTTGGATAACAGAGTCACCTACATGACGACCTCACTGAATCCTCTTTGAGTCCAGCCTCTGAATTCAAATGAATAAAGCCTTTAAAAGGGAGAGAGATACACAGGCGGGGTCCACTGCCCTGCAGCCCTTCACAGCCCTCTGCAGGCATGGCCAGCTGCAGGGGGCCCTCCCTCTCCTGCTCCCCTCCTAGCCCTCTCTACCTCCCCCATCTCTCAGCTCCCAAAGTCCCATATCCTTTGCTGTTATTCAGTTACTAAGTTGTGTTCAACTCTTCACGACCCATGGACTGCAGCATGCCAGGCTTCCCTCTCCTTCACTATCTCCCAGAGTCTGCTCAAACTCATGTCCATGATTCAGTGATGCCATCCAACCATCTCATCCTCTGTCACCCCTTCTCCTCCTGCCTTCAATCTTTCCCAGCATCAGGGTCTTTTCTAGTGAGTTGGCTCTTTGCATCAGCTGACCAAAGTATCAGAGCTTCAGCTTCAGCATCAGTCCTTCTAATGAATATTGAGGGTTGATTTCCTTTAGGATGGACTGGTTTGACCTCCTTGCAGTCCAAGGGACTCTCAAAAGTCTTCTCCAGCACCACAATTGGAAAACATCAATTTTTCGGTGCTCAGCCTTCTTTATGGTCTGACTCTCACATCCCTACATGATTACTAAAAAAGTCATAGTTTTGATTAGATGGACTTTACCTGTCACCCTTTTCTTGAATTCTTTCCCTAGGTGTCCCACCCGTTCCCAGAGCTCTAATTCCATCAGCCATAAGATGCATGTATTTAGCACTATTCACCTTATTATCGCTGAAATCAGGATGCCACCCCTCTGAGTAGACGGGACTGGGGTCAGAGCTGATCCTATTATCACCACTTCAGCTGAGTTACAGGCTCGCCGGGTTAAAATAGTTTAAACCAATTGGTGTTTGAAGGTTTACAACGTCTGTTTTAAAAAGATCACACTGTGTTTCAGAGACACGGGGTGAAAGTTGATACTATAAAGCAAATATAAATCATTACAGAGAAACGATCACACATTTTCTCACGAAGAAACAACCAAGTACTTTACGGATCTGAGAAGATACACACCAGCAGACGAAGCTGGATCACGCTGTTACTACAGCATGCAAACCGGTCACTAGGGCACCTCAGACAACACACCTGCAGACCGGAGAACCTGCCGATTCCTTTAGGAGGGTAAAGAATCTTCAAAACAGGAGTCTGGTGAGGTATCTCACACGTCACAGGGAGTAACCAACGTCGAGACAATGTAGAGCAGACTAACTAGCAGTGTTTCTGCTTCTGATGTCCATTCTTAACTGGACACATTAGGTACTTTCTGGTATATAAGATGGGCTTCCCTGGTGGCTCAGACTTAGGTAAAGAATCTGCCTGCAAGGTGGGAAACCTGGGTTTGATCCCTGAGTCAGGAAGATCCCCTGGAGAAGGTAGTGGTTACCCACTCCAGCATTCTTGGGGGTTCCCTGGAGGCTCAGACAGTAAAGAATCTGTCTGCAAGGTGGGAAACCCGGGTTTGATTCCTGGGTTGGGAAGATCCCCTGGAGAATGGCATGGCAACTCACTCCAGTATTCTGGGCTGGAGAATTCTGTGGACAGAGGAGCCTGGCAGGCTACAGTCCATGGGGCCGCAAAGAGTTGGACACGACTGAGTGCCCAAAATGGTGCAACTCAGATCAGGTGAAATATAGCATGTCAGAAGTTTCTCATCTTTTAGGGGACATGGGTGCTTTTAAAAATCAGATGATAGCTATGGACTCACACCCTAGCAAAATGAACTTATTCTCATGATCCCATCATTTTTACATAATTCCAAGGGGCTCAGAGGCTTCTTGAAGCATCTCTGGGTCCCAGGTAAAGAAATCCAAACATTAAAGCTGATGACCCCCCTCCACATCCCTCTCTATAGTGCTCAAGGCTTCCCGTCCACCACCCAGACATCCCTACTTGCAGCCTCTGAGGCATTGTAAACCTAATGGGTCCCCAAAGAGAGGCACATCTCCCCCAACTCCAGCCACAGCTCTCCCCACTCCGACACCACCCTGACCCACCACTAGCACCACCAAGCACAGCCACTCAAGCCAGGAAGCAGCCTGGGCCTCTCCAGCCCCTTACATCCTCTCCATTCAGGCACCGGGAATGGATGGATGGATTCTCACGCTTGTATATTTCCCAAACCACCCTCTTCTCTCCTCAAAGCTGCCACCACCTCCTCCCGAATGACCACCATGTGGAACCCAACCTTGGCCCCTGTGCACCCACTCCCCACACTGTAATCACAGTGGTCTTTCTAGAAAGAAATCCTGGCCATGACACCCCCTCTATGTTAAGTCCTTTGTGGCGTTCCACTGCTTTCATCTTATTATGAGGGTTGCCTACAGGCCCCTCCTAAGCCACCCTTCCCTGCCACTCTAGCCTGTCTCTCTCTATCCCCTCTCAAGGTCTGTGCACTGGCCACTCCGAACTGCTTTCTGTTGCTCTCCTGAGCCACAACCCTCGCCCTGTCCAGTCTTTGTACCAGCCCATGTGGTCCACAGGGACCGCATCTTAGATATTTGCCTCTCTGTCTCCAGGACTCACCAGGGTACCTGTAATCCAGCAGATGTTTCATAAATGCATGTTGAAGTAATCCTAGGGCACATGGTTCCACGAAACATGAACTCAGTAATAAATGCTCTGGTGAGGGAGAAAAACAGAGACAGTTCTGGCCCCAGCTCTGGGCCTTAAGCAGGTTACAGCACTTCCCCAAGCCTCAGTGTGCACATCCAGGAAGTAGGAACGAAAACACTGACTTCATAGGATGGCTGTAGCGCTTAAAGAATTTAATGCAAGTTGGCAGTTGCTGCAAGAGCAGCGCTGTCCTCTAAGGGCCACCAGGAGGCATATAAGGCTGTTTGCATGCACGCCCAGTTGCTTCAGTCGTGCCCGACTCTGTGGCCCCATGGAGTGCAGCCCACCAGGCTCCTCTGTCCATGGGATTCTCCAGGCAAGAGCAGTAGAGTGGTTGCCATGCCCTCCTCCAGGGCATCTTCCCCACCCAGGGATCAAACCCGCATCTCTTGCATCTCCTGCACTGGAGGTGGATTCTTTACCTGCCAAGCCACTGGGGAAGCCCAAGGGCTACCAGGTGACCACAGAGACTGAGGGCCAGCATTTAATGACCACAGAAAGCTGGCAATCCTACACACATGGGCACAGTCCCCTACAACAGTACTGCCCTGTTTCTCAGGATTTCCAAATGTGCCATTAGGCACTCATGTGTGTAGCTTATAATAATTTTTTGGCCATGCCACACAGCATGTAGGATCTTAGTCCTTCGACTAGGGGTCAAACCTGTGCCCCCCTGCATTGGAAACCCGGCGTCTTAACCACTTGCCCAACAGAGAAGTCCTGCTTATAATTATTAAGCCTAGAATCTACCTCTGTTTTATATATAACCTCAAAGTATATTTTACCTCATTTTAATAGGAACTGAATGTTCCAGAAATGCAATTTACCATATGAATGGCAAGTGGACTGTGCTCTCTTTAATTTGGTGCTTTATCAAATGTTATCCATCATTTCAGAAAACCACGTCACTACTGGCAATGCCACTGGTGGAACCCAAGCAGCCAGTGCCACCTCTTCCCATCAGTCCACGCTTGTGGTTGTGGCATTCATGATGATTCTAAAATAATGTGGTGCTCAGGTCTTATTTCAAGATGTAAACTGCAGAAGAAAAGAGCCACAACATTCGACAGAACCCCGGCTCTCCCATCTCAGTCGAATGCAGTCTCACCGGGGTGGTGCCCACCCCTGCCGAGTCTGGTATGTTTGGACCTGAGCGCTTACATGTTGAAACACATGTTGTTTTAGCATATGTAGCTTCCTTTCTGCTTGTCCTTTAAAATATAGAGAGGGCAGGTTATTGACGACCTGCAGTTCCAGGTGGTAAGGGGGCAGTATTACAAACCTCATCATCAACAGAGGTGCTGGGTCTATCAACAAGACTCATAAAGGCCGTGGTGCCAGGGCGGGCATGGAGTCAGCACTGGCTTCTTGGTATTGATATGATAACCACCAGAGTACTGGGCCACTCAAACTATGACACAGCATGGTTGTGATTCAGGACCATGGTCATGTCTGGCTTCTGCAGAGTGAGTTACCATCTGCTGCTATGTTGTCACTGGGTGGGTGGGGGTCTTGTTTATCATCCATTGTGGGGGGGGAGTTGCTGTCAGTCAGGAAGGGAGATGCTGCCCAGCCCAGACAGCAATGTAATGTCTATCGGTGACCCCTCTACTCTCCAATACACTGCTGTGCAAGAACTCTCAAAAGCTTCCCCAGTTGCTCAGCAGTAAAGAATCTGCCTGTAGTGCAGGAGATGTGGGAAACATGGGTTCGATTCCTGGGCTGGGAAGATCCCTTAGAGGAGGGGGATCTTCTTGCCTAGAGAATACAGGCAGAATCTCATGGGCAGAGGAGCCTGGTGGGCTACACAGTCTATAGGGTTGCAAAGAGTCGGACACAACTGAGTGACTGAGCACACACAAGTAGGCACAAGACTCCCAATGGCTCCCCACTGCCCACAGGACCTAGTCTAGCCCTACCCTGATAGGCCCAGCCTATCACCTCCCAGCCTCCATGGCCACCCTTGATGCCCCTTCTCCTCACCCCTGGAAGGCACAGACCTGCCCTCCACATGGCTGTCTTTTGACGTGACGCTCACATCTCCTCTCACGAGGCCTTTCCAGAACGCTGTCATTCACAGCAACTTCCTTATTCAAACTCCATCCCAGCAATGACTGGAATATCATCTATCCAATGGTCCCCAACTTTTCTGGCACCAGGGATTGGTTTCATGGAAGACAGTTTTTCCATGGACCAAGGTGGGGATGGGGGATGGTTTCGGGATGATTCAAGCGTATTACATTTATTGTGCACTTTACTTCTAATTTTGCCACTGATCTGACAGGAGGTACCATTCCGTGGCCTAGAGGTTGGGGGCCTCGTGATCTATACTACAAAATCCTGTTATTATCTTCAAGTGAATGAATCCAGTCTTACTGTCCCACTAGACTGAAAACTCTTTGAAGTTGGAGAATGGGTTTATAGAAATCACAAGCCATAAAATAAAAACAATTGCAATTCGTGTGTTTACTGTGTGACAAGCAGGTAACTCCCAGGCGTTGCCTCACTCAAAGTCTAGAGCAACCCAACGATATGTATGTGCTGACGACCCTGCAGTGCAGACTGAGGGAGCAGCTAAGAAAGCCGCACACCGAGGTCACACTGGAGGCAGGGCTGTGCCGCACACCCTGTCGGCCTGGCTCTGCTCTCCCCCACCTGCCCCCCACCAACAGTGCTGGGCGAGTGGTGCGCACTCAGGCTGGCAGGCGGATGCAGGCTCACCTACTGAAGGCTCTGCATTCACCAGTGGGAAGAACACTGGCTGCGGAGCCACCCAGGGAGCATGCGTGCTTCATTGCTCAGTTGTGTCTGACTCTGCGACCCTTTGTAGACCTGGGTTCGAATCTTGTCTTCGATCGCTTCTCAGCCTTTTGGCTAAGATCAAGTGTAGGATCAAATCTTGTCTCCGCCAGCCATGTGACCTATCCGAGCACATCACTTAGCCCTCCAGGACTTCACTTTGAAAGTGGACTTGCTGACATTCCCCTGTCCATCTGCGGGGGGTTAAATCAGACAATGAACAGAAGCGCTGAGCCCAACTTCAGGCACACTGTTGGAGCTCTGTAAAGTCAACGTGGTTTCCTTAGCTGGGGGGAGGATCCCCATTCAGAACCTGGGCCATGTGGCTCTTCAGCTTCTGTGGCCCTCGCCCATCTCCCTGCAACCTCGCCACCCGCCATCGCCCTCCAGCTGCTCCTCGTCCCCAGAGAGGGTCTCACACCTACAGCTGCACCCGGACCGTGAACATTCCCATTCACCCTGCTTCACTTTCCACCCCTCTCCCCCAGACGGGTTTTCCTTCTGCTGTTTCCTTACCCACAGGGGAGGTCAGGGGAGAGATCTTGGCTGTGTGACTGCTGGGAAAGGCTTCAGAACTTTCACCTCAATCAAACAAGTCCTACCACGTGACGAGCAAACACACATTTGTTTGCTCACCGAAGCAACAAGCGATGGTTCCCAGTATCTACCATGTGGGTTACCCTGGACACACAAAAAATGCACAAGGGCCCTGGTCATGCAGGGCTTCCCAGGTGGCTCAGTGGTAACGAATCCGCCTGCCAATGCCGGGGAACTGAGTTGAATCCCTGGGTTGGGAGAACCCCTGGAGAAGGAAATGGCAACCCACTCTGGTATTCTTGCCTGGGAAATCCCATGGACTGTAGTTGTCCATGGCGTTGCAAAGAGTCGGACATGACTGAGCAACTCAACAGCCCATCATGCAATGGATGCTCTGTCAACATATACAAGGAGGAAGAAGGAGAGAAAGAAGAAAATAGGGAGGCGGAAACGATGTAAGCTAGCTTTTTGGCCTTTGTACCTGGGCCCTTTAACCTAGAATCTCTTTTCTCCTCTGCCTTTGGGTAATAAATAACCATTTGCACCTCCCCAGCCAGTTTGGATCCCACTGCCTCCTGGGGCTGCATTCATCTTCAGCACAGGGACATTTTGTAACTGTTTACTTCTCTGCCTACATGCCAAGCCTCTAAACTTGTTTAGAGTTGATATCTGTGGTCCTGGGCACAGGACATGGTACACAGGAATATATCATAAATATTTGCCCTGCGAGGTAAGAAATGTCTCTGGACCCACAAGCCCAGCAGTCATGAGACAATGAGAGGCAAACACAGGACAGCTGGAAGCTGCTGTGGGCAAGAGCCATCAGCAGAGGGAAGAGGAAGATGAGAAGGATGGGGGTGGGGGGCCCCAGAAGGCTTCCTGGAGGAGGAGGAGAACGCGGGGTGGTAGGGAAGGAAGAGCTTGTTGCTCAGTTGCTCAGTCATATGCGACTCTTTGAGGCCCCAGGGACTGCAACTTGCAAGGCTGCCCTGTCCTTCCCAGAGTCTGCTCAGACTCATGTCCATTGAGTCGGTGATGCCATCCAACCATCTCATCCTCTGTCACCCCCTTCTCCTCCTGCCTTCAATCTTTCCGAGCATCAGTGTCTTTGCCAATGAGTTGCCTCTTCACATCAGGTGGCCAGAGTATTGGAGCTTCATCATTAGCATCAGTCCTTCCGATGAATATTCAGGACTGATTTCCTTTAGGATCGACTGGTTTGATCTCCTTGCAGTCCAAGGGACTCTCAAGAGTCTTAATTGGAAAGCATTAATTCTTCAGTGCTCAGCCTTCTTTATGGTCCAACTCTCACATCTGTACATGACTCCTGGAAAAGCCACAGCTTTGACTATACAGACCCTGATCGGCAAAGTGATTTCTCTGCTTTATAATACACTGTCTAGGTTTGTCATAGCTTTCCTTCCAAGGAGCAAGTGTCTTTTAATTTCATGGCTGCAGTCACCATCTACAGTGATTCTGGAGCCCAAGAAAATAAAATTTGTCACTGCTTCCACTCTTTCCCAATCTATTTGCCATGAAGTGACGGGACTGAATGCCATGATCTTAGTTTTCTGAAGGTGTCTTGTAGATATCATTAAAGTTCAAACTCAGTTGACTTTAAGTAAGAGAGATCGTTCTACATGATCTGGGTAGGCTGATGCAATCGATGGAAAGGCCTTAACAGCAGAACCGAGGTTTCTCTAATGAGGAAGGTTCACCTGTGGTCACTGCCATGGTCTCCTACGGAGAGCTGCAGCCTGCCCTCTGTACGCCAGCCTTGCCTGGCCCACCTTCACAGCACCAGTTCTTTGCGTGGAATCTCCTTCTGGTTCTGCGGCTCTGGCTGAATGCTGATCGACAGAGGTGGCCACAGGGGTGCAGAGCAAGGGCCCAGCAGGCCCCCAGAGGGAGACAAGTACCCCGGAGTGACTGCTGCCCCCACAACAGGCCAGCCTCTGCGTAACCGCCCAGCCTGCACTCCGCACAGGTTCATGCCTTCCCTCATGGCTCCGCCAACGCCTCTTTGGGTCTTTGCCTGTCACTTTGCCTGCCACACCTGTCAGAGCCAGCCCGCATGTCACCTGCCTGGAGCCTCCTGGACACGCTGGCCCCATGTCCTGCACCTCCCAGGCAGGCTGTGGCTCAAAGGTTCTAGTGGCACCAACACAGAACCCCCCATCTGTCACCGCACCTGTTATACTACCCTTGAAAGAAGGGGGAACTGAGGCCGAGAGAAATGGAGTGACGTGAACAGCCAGCGAGGTTGGTGGTGGCCTGCAATGACCCACACTGCCTGCACGTGGTGAGGCAGGATTCCTGACACCAAACGTCAGCTCATTCCCTTCTCCATTGCCAGCTCTGTCTTCAGTTTCTTTGCTCGATTCTTGAAGGCAGGGTACACAGCGAGTAAGTCTTTTATTTTTATTTACCATATTTTTACATTTTTTTTTGGCTATGCCAAGTGGCATGTGGGATCTTAGGTCCCCAAGCAGGAATCAAATCTGTGTCCCCAGCACCGGAAGCAGTCTTAACCACAGGGCCACCAGAGAAGTCCCAGCTAGCAGTGTTTTTAAATTTCCCCGGCAGCGCTCAGCCTGGCACTAAGATTGAAGCAGCACACCCAAATACCTCTGCCCGTTTCTGGTTGAATCTATGGCATCACGTATGGTCTCACGTGGAACTCAAAGCTGCCTGGACTCCTCGCTGATGCCACTCAGGAGGGCAGCTCGTTTCCCAGCGACACAGGTGCACATGGATGGGCTCTGGCAGGGCTGGGCTCCCGGGGGTGCTCTGGAAGGATTAACAGCACCCACTCCCCTAGGGGCTCTGTGTGCTGAGGGCTTTCTCAGGAG
Organism: Antilocapra americana; assembly: GCA_007570785.1. NCBI lineage: Eukaryota > Metazoa > Chordata > Mammalia > Artiodactyla > Antilocapridae > Antilocapra > Antilocapra americana. The sequence goes on along the minus strand of ML660201.1, from coordinate 50,589,153 downwards.
GTGGCCAGTCCTGTAGGACCCCTCCCACCAGCAACCACTCAGACTTTGGGGGGGCCTTTGTGCTTCAGTAAAGACGGTATTACCCAGTTGCAAAACTTCCCTCCTTTCCAACCCTCCTTGCTGCCAGGGTTCCCGCTAAAGGTGAAGCGCTGTCATTCAAGGCCAAAGAAAGGGCTGAATCAAGACGCTAAACTCTTTTGACTTCATGTGACAATCGACGGCTCTCCCCGGACCAGCGGTGTGAGAGCTCCCAACGCCGCACAAAGGATCCTCGGCAGCGGCTTCGGGTGTCCTCGGGCCCGGGGCTGGAGGGCAGGAGCTCTCCCCGCAGGGCTCTCTGCATGCATCTCATGAACGCTCTAGTTTCCTCTCTGAATGCAGAGAGCAGCCGGGCGCTGGGAGAGCCCCACCACCAACGCCGTCCCCGCTTGCTTTGGGCTGCAACAAAGGCCACTTGAGGGCCCAGAGACAGCGCTGCCCAGTTCCTTTCCTGGGTCTGTTCTCTTCCCTTTCACACATCTTTCCCTTTCACTCCCCCTGCCCCCTTTGCTGCTGCTTTACGCCTCATTGAATCCATTAGCCACTTTACAGGGTGCTCCTGAAGAATAAATTTTCTGTGTGGGGCTCCTGATGGCTCCCTTGCTGGCATCTCAGGCCAGCCTTGGTGGTAGTGGGGTGGAGGGAGCCGGGGGAAAGGCACACATTCGAGGAGAAGTTATTGATACCCGCATCCCAGCCTACATCTCCATCTGGCAGGTCAGGGGTAAGCTGGCTGGAGGAGGCACCCTCACCTGCCAAGGGGCCACACTCTGCTCCTCCCGGATCCTGGAGGCATCTGTTCCCCCCAGGATCTTAGCACAAGCAGCTTAAGCCCTGTGAGCCTCTGTCTTCTCATCTGCAAAATGGGGATAACAACCGTACCTTTCTCATCTGTGTATGTGTTGGTCACTCAATTGTGTCTGACTCTTTGCAACTCTGTGGACTGTAGCCCTCCAGGCTCCTCTGTCCACGGAATTCTCCAGGCAAGAATACTGAAGTGGGTTGCCATTTCCTTCTCCAAGGACTAAACCTGGGTCTCCCACATTGCAGGCAGATTCTTTACTGTCTGAGTCACCAGGGAATGCTCAGTGGGTTAATGTAGCAAGTGCCTTAGAACAAGGCCCAGGTCGAAGTGCCACTTAAGCATCTTCTTTACCTTTAGCATCATGCAGAGGAGGCAGGCTGTTTAAGGAGTCGTTGTATAGGGCTTCCCTGGAGGTCCAGTGGTTGAGTCCACCTTGCAACACAGGGGGCAAGGGTTTGATCCCTGGTCTGGGAAGATCTCATGTGCTGTGGAGCAACTAAGCCCCTGCGCCAACGCACTGCAATTACTGAAGCCCAGACACCCTAGATCCCATGCTCCGCAACAAGAATTTTTGTTGTTGTTTAGTCGCTAAGTCATGTCTGACTCTCTGCCACCCCGTGGACTGTAGCCCACCAGGCTTCTGTGTGCAACCAGAGGAGCCACTACAATGAGAAGTCGGCATGACACGACAGCATAGACCCTGCTCACTGCAACGAGAGAAAACCCACACACAGCAACCAAGACCCAGCACAGCCAAAAATAAATAAATAAATGGAATTTTTTTTAAAAAAAGTGTCTTTGTACAGATATAACAAACAGAAATAGACTCACAGATACCGAAAACAAACTAGTGATTACCAACAGGAAGACAGGTGAAGGGAACGAAGAGGTACACCTATTAGGTATAAAATAAATAAGCTAGAAGGATGTAAGTACAGCACAGGAAATGGAGCCAATACTTCAAAATAACTCCATCTGGAGTTTAATCTATAAAATTACTCAACTATGTTGTACACTTGAAACTAATATTGGAAGTCAATTACAGTTTAATAAAAGGGAAAAAAAGAGTCCCTGTACCACTTCCAACTCCTCTACTTGTTGGTGAATGAAGGAAGGAAAAGAAAAAGAAATCAGTCCAAGGCTACTTGCAGCTGTTTCTGTGTGAGTGCGTCTGTCTGTGTCTGTGTTTTCCTTTCTCCTGCCTTGGTGTCCTGGAGCTCTGAAAAGAATAAAAACAGTGGCCTAAAGCAGTGAAAAGGCAGGATTCTTCTTAAAATCCCAGCTAATCCTGCAGCTTCCTTTAAAGTGGCAGCAGGAGGAGGGGGGAGGGGGCCAGAATTGTTTTTGCAGCACCCTCCCCTCCCAACCACTGCTCCTGGAGACCAGGAAACGAGGGGGAAAAATCCATAAATCATCCTCCAGAGGAGGACAGAAGGAGGAGGAACGCTCAGGGAGACAGAGCAGAGAGCAGGAGCCAGCCTTGGGGGGATGTAGGGGCAGCAGGAGGGCGCACCTGACTATCTGGTTGGCAGGGAGGGCTGCCTGCAGAGGGCAAAGCATCCGGGTAAGAGCTGGGCCAGTCACCCCTTTCAAAAGTCAAAAAAGAGAGCTTCCCTGGTGGTCCAGTGGTTAAGAATCCACCTTGCAATGCAGGGGACACCAGTTTGATCCCTGGTCCAGGAAGATCCCACATGCTGTGGGCCAACTAAGCCCATAAGCCACAACTACTGAGTCTGCGTGCAGCAACTACCGAAGCCCATGTGCTCTAGAGCCTGGGCTCCACGGCGAGGGAAGCCACCACAGTGAGACGCCTGCGCCCTGCAACTGAAGTGCAGCCCATGGTCTGCAACGAGAGAAAGCCCACAAGCAGCAAGGAAGACCTAGTGCAGCCAAAAATAGATACTTTTTTTTAAAAAGGTCAAAAAAGAGAAAGGTCTCAAACTCCAGTGTACCATCAGGTCCTGCAGAACGAGGATGCCACACCGGAAGGTGTCTCTGATTGGATCACCTCTCTCTGCACTGCACCTGCACCCTAGTCACCCACCAACTGGGTCCCCTAACCTCTCCATTCCGCGCCCATCGCCCCACCCCCACCGCCACCAATTCACAATGAGTAGCCAGAGCCAGTTTTTAATGATGAAAGTCAGATCATGTCACCCTTGCTTAAAATCTTCCAGTGGTTCTCCACTGCCCTTAGAATAAAATCCCCGACCGCTCAGCACAGCTGCAAGGTCTGAGCCCTGCCCCATCACACACCACCATCGACCCCATCTGGCTCCAGTTTTGTGTCACCTCTCCAATTCACCAGGTCCTTCCCTCACTTGAGAAATTCATCTGTGCTGCTCACCTGGATACTCCCTTCCCATCCTTCCCATCACAGATGGGGGCCCCACTCAGTAATGCTTTCCTTTACCCCCCTTACCCCAAAGAGATCTCCTGCCCTCATTTTTTCCCCTCCTGCCCCCATTCTCTACCCACAATATTCCTATAACTGCTCATTCTTCATGTGACAATCAGCTTCACAGTCTGACTCACTCACCCCTAAAAAGAGCCCCCCCAGTCTCATACCTGGCACACAGCAGGTGAGTAATAAGCACTTAGTGGATTAATAAAAGAATCAATGAGTCATACTCACTGCAAGTGAGCATTTGGATACAAAAACCCAGCACATCTGCCAACTGGAAAGGCTGTGGTGAGATTTTAAGGATCCTTTGGAAAAGCTCTCCAACACAAATCATCCCTGTAGCTTTTCAATATCTCAAATGGTCCATGCTTTGGGTGACAGCAATTTTGATGTTAGTTTCTTTTCATATGGCAGTTTTCATGAATTAGTTTAACAGATTAGAGATCCAAGAACTTTTTCTGTGAAGAGCAAGATAGTGCATATTTTAGGCTTTGTGGGTCTACATACTCTGTTGCAATTACTCAACTCTGCCATTGTACCAGCACAAAAGAAGCTGTCGGCAATGTAGAAAGATGGATGTGGCTGTGGTCCAACAAAACCTTATTTACAAAAGCAGGTCATCGGTCAGATTCCGTGAAAGACCAATGCTGACTGATCCCTGGGTCAGGCTAAGGCCTAGCAAAGCCACACGAGAAGAACACATGGTAAAGACAAGTCTTTCAAGTCTTCAGCAAGCATGCAGAACTGGTCCTAGGATCACCTACTCTAATGTCTCCATGCTGTAGTATGACAACATAGACTAAAGACAAGAACACCTGGAATTTATTTTAAATTACTGTTTTGTAGAGAATAAAGGATTTCGGTGGTGTCATTTTGCATGTCAGCAATGGGCTTCCCTGATAGCTCAGTTGGTAAAGAATACTCCTGCAATGCGGGAGACCTGGGTTCGATCCCTGGGTTGGGAAGATCCCTTGGAGAAGGGAAAGGTTACCCACTCCAGTATTCTGGCCTGGAGAATTCCATGGGCTGTATAGTCTGTGGGGTTGCAAAGAGTCAGACAAGACTGAATGTCTTTCACTTTCAATATGTTTGTGCAAATAGGAAATTCTAAGAGCAATTTTCTCTCTGGAGGACCTGGGGAGCTATTGTTAAATGTCTAGGGTGGGTGAGTGGATGGATGGACAATAAAAATGGAGAAGACAGGTTGTTTTCTAGGGTGATTACAAGGAAGACTTGGTTAATAATCAGATGAGATGTTAGAGAAGTTGTCCAAATAAGTTAGTAGTTTTAGGCCTATGAGACCATAGAAAGGACCTGGTGGCAGGGATGGGCAAGATGAATCTGGTTGACAGAAAGCAAGTACAAAGCAAAGACTTTTCAGCAAATGGACAGTCATATGGAGAAATGAATCTAGACACATACCTGTCACCCTTTACAAAAATTTACTCAAAATGGGTCATAGATCTAAATGCAAAACGCACAACTGTAACAAAGAAATCTAGGGAAAACCTAGCCTTTGCATATGACAAAGACTTAGGTAAAATATAACACCAAAAGCACAATCTGGGAAGGAGCTACTTGACAGGCTGGACTCCATTAAATTAAAAATTTCTGTTCCACAGAAGACAATGTCAAAAGTATATGAAAGCAAGCCACAGACAAGGAGAAAATATTTGCAAAAGACACATCTGATAAAGTACTGTTATCCAAAACACACAAAGAGCTCTTAAAGCTCAACAATAAGAAAACAAACAACCAATTACAAAATGGGTCAAAAACCTCAATAGACCCCTCACCAAAGAGATATACATATAGTAAATAAACATATGGGCAGATGCCCCACATCACCTGTGATCAGGGAAATGCAAGTTACTATAATTAGGAGATACCACTACATACCTATTGTTGTTGTTTGGTTGCTGAGTCGTGTCTGACTCTTTGCAACCCCATGGACTGTAGCCCGCCAGGCTCCTCTGTCCATGGGATTTCCCAGGCAAGAATACTGGAGTCGGTTGCCTTTTCCTTTTCTAGGCAATCTTCCTGAACCAGGGATCAAACCCGAGTGTCCTGCTTGGCAGGTGGATTCTTTACCACTGAGCCACCAAGGAGGCCCCACATACCAATCAGGATGTAGGACAGCTCAAATCCAAAACACTGATGATACCAAATGCTGGCAAGGATGCAGAGCAACAGGGACTCTCTTGCATTGAAGGTGGGAACGTAAGATGGTACAGCCACTGTGGAAGATAGCCCAGTAGTGTCAAATAAAACTAAACATACTGTTACCATAAGAACCAGCAGTCAAGCTCCTTGGTATTCATCCAAAGAATTGAAAACTTATGCCCATACAAACGCTTACACACAAATGTTCATAGCAGCTTTATTCTTAGTTATCAAACTTGGAAGTACCCAAGACGTCCATCCACAGGTAAATGTGGTACACATCCAGACAATGGAATATTATTAGTCAGTGATAAAAAGACATGAGCTATCAAGACACAAAAAGACATGGAGGAAACTTAAACGCATCTTGCTAAGTGAAAGAAGTCAATCTTAAAACAGCTACAAACAGTATCATTACAATGATACGGCACTCTGGAAAAGTCAGAAGTATGGAGACAGCAAAAAGATTGGGTTTTGGTGGTTGCCAGGAATGGGGAAAGTGGGGGGAGATGAACAGGAAGTGCACGGATTTTTAGGGTGGTAGAACTATTTTATATGAGACTTTAATATTGGATTCATGTCATTATATATTATGAAAGTGGAAGTGCTAATTGCTTAGTCATGTACAACTCTTTGCAATCCCACGGACTGTATCCTGCTAGGCTCCTCTGTCCATGGAATTCTCCAGGCAAGAATATTGGAGTTGGCTGCCATTCCCTTCTCCAGGGCATCTTCCCCACCCAGGGATCAAACCAGGGTCTCCTGCACTGCAGGCAGATTCTTTACTGTCTGACCCATGAGTGATTCAGGCAGTAAACATTATGTGTGTGCTTAGTTGCTCAGTCGTGTGTGACATTTTGTGACCCCATGGACTGTAGCCCTCCAGGATCACACATTTACCCAAATTCGCAGAATGTACAACACCAGAAGTGAGCCCTAATATAAATTATAGACTTTGGGAGAATATGATATGTCTATGTAGGCTCATCAGTTTTAACCAATGTAACACTTCGGTGGGGGTTGTTGATAATGGGAGAGGTAACACAGTGTGGGGACAGGGAGTAGGTGAGAAATCCCTGTACTTTCTGCTTCACTCTGCTGTGAACCTAAAATTGCTCTAAAAAAAATAAAATCTCCAGAAGCAAATCAAAAACCCAAGAACACAGGAAAATCACAAAGATGTCTCCATGTCTTAGCCACTTGATTTCAATTATCCAGACTGAAAATGTTTATCATCCAGAAGATGACAACTTATTAACAGCTTGGAAGTTTCTTCCTAAAGAAACCAAGTGTTTCAGAATCCTATATTTACTCAGGATTTAATATGTGATTAAGAAATGTTCTTATTTATTATGTTAATCCAGACTTCTGGGAATTTTCAATACCATCTACAGACAGGTGATGAATAAAACTAAAACTGTGGAACTAAAACTGGGGCAAGAAAATAAATGGCTTACTAAGCCCTTGCCACACTCTCAGAAATCGGATCTACATGTTGTCTTTGAAGCTGGACATGAGCCCCCAGCTGGAGGTATCAGAACAGATGAGGACCAGGCTTAGGGAAAGCAGAGAGATTCAGAACTGAATTCCAGCTCTGCTCCTTCCAAGTGGGGTGGCCTCAGGCGAATTTCGCGACCTCTCTGGGCCTCCACCTCCTTACCTGTACAGCAGAGTTTGGACTTAGACCCTCCCAGCTCAGACAAGCTGTATTCTAACATTCCAGAGCTAGGTCTCTGCCATTAGAATCCCCTTGTTCATAGGACCTGATTCTCTAGTTAACGTGAGCACTTCTACACAGAATCATAATCGCTCATCGGTCGGTGTCCCCCGCACCCATTTGTGGACTGTACACTCTGTGGGGGCAAGACTGTCCACCGTCCTCCTTGGTGCGTCCTGGCACCTTGCAGGGAGCCCCTGCACAGGCAGGATTCACCCTTTCCACAAAACTCTACTAAGCAGCAGTCGTGTACCACTTGCTCTGCACTGAAGCTAGAACCCAGAGACCATCTCTGCAGCCAGAGCAGCCTCTTCTGAGTGTCCAGATTGCTCACTCAGACCCTGGGAGACCCTGAATGTGTGTCTATGAGGTCAGAAGGATGGAAAGCGCTGAGGAAGGTACAGGAGGAAATGGAACTGAAGGTCACATGCAGCGATTATCCTTCGTGGGGTGGGGGACACCGATGCCAACACAGCCTTGGGGCCCACATACTGCCCCGTGGACCAAGGGAGAGCACTGTCACACCTCCAGCTGTGGCCTTGTCACAGCCTCATCTGGGATCTACTTATTTGTGAAGTGAAAAGACAACGTGTTAGTCTATCAGCTGTGTCTGACTCTTTGTGACCCCATGGACTGTAGCCCACCAGGCTCCTCTGTGCATGGGATTCTCCACGGAAGAATACTGGAGTGGATTGCCATGTCCTCCCTCCGCCAGGGCATCTTCCCGATTCAGGGACTGAACCTAGGTCTCCTGCATTGCAGGCGGATTCTTTGCTGTCTGAGCCACCAGAGAAGCCCTGATCCCAAATCCACACTTGCAGAAGCACCTGCCAAGAGGCTGAGCCTACAGTGTCTACAACCACTCCTGGGCAAGGGTTGTGTTCTCAACTGAGTTAAAGTCAGGGTTACAGGTTTTGCCTTGGAGATGGGATGGAGCCAGGAACTTTTCCTCAACTTGATGAAATTTCAGAAATTTCTCCTGAGGCCAAGGTATGGATAGTGGGCTGGAACTTGGGGTGAAGAGGAAATGCCAGCTCAGGCATGGCCTGGACAACAGCAGGAAGATGGAGTCCCTCCTGCTTCCTTGAACTGGTCCCTGAGGGCGACTCTGGCCAGATTCCCACAGGCAGGTGGCAGGGGCGACCTCTGCCCACTCAGGAAGATTCAGATGACCTGCGTTTATTTTTAACTGCTTTTATATAAAATCTGAAAAGTCCTTGGACGCTGGGCTCACATCCAAGGTGAGGTGAATAATAAACAGTAAATAAATAAATAAACGCATCATACCCTAGAGCCCACATGCTGATCTGGGGCCTCCTAGTCTCTTCGAACTGTCAGATGTGACCTCCAGAACCTTGTCATTTATAACCAGCCAGGAAAGTCCCTCATGCTGGGAAGGAAAGATTAAGGGCAGGAGGAGAAGTGGACCAACTTGATGGACATGAGTTTGAGCAAGCTCTGGGAGATGGTGCTGAACAAGGAAGCCTGGCGTGCTGCAGTCCATGGGGTCACAAAGAGTTGGACACAGCTGAGCGACCGAACAACAAGGGAGCTGGGCCACCAGAGCAGGTCCGGACCTGACACTTTCGTACCATGCGACCGTGAACAAGTCCCTTCTGCTCTCTGAACCTGTTTCCTCATCCATAAACTATGGGTGTGGATGGTCCAGATAATCTCTAAGGAGCCTTGCAGGTCCTGAAAACCACATCTCATCCTGGACACTCACCCTGGTCTTGGGCATGGAACATGGAGAAGAGCCCATGAAACCCAGCCTTAAAGAAAGGACTTAGTTGCTCACGTGACTTCAGCATTTCCCTTAATAGGACCATTTAGCTGCATCCAACAATCATGGAGCACCTACTATGTGCTCTTAACAGCCTCTTCATAAGCCATCTGTAAGGAAACGGTCACTGTCCTCAGGTCACACGTGATAGGATTGATGGTGCACTCGCCCAGAGGCCTGGGCTATGCAGTACCCAAGGCGTGAGGTTAATCCCAGCCCTCCCCCTCCCCACTTGAGTGCCCTTGTGGGGTTATATAACCCCAGAAATCCTCACTTTCCTCATCTGTACAACAGAGATAATGCTGGCCCCTGTGTATCATGCAGTTGTTTCAAGGTCTGAATGGAATGGGCTTGTGAAGCACTCAGTAACCATCATCCTGCCTCCCCCCAAATCTCTTCTGAAATCTCTCAGCATGTAGCCTGCTGCTCCTTCCTTGATACTGGGTCCCTGCCTTAGGATTCTCTGACACGCAGGCTTGATGGGCCCGCCAGTGGCAAGCGGTCCCACCTTGGGACGAGCTTCCTGCTGCCACGGCCCCACGCCCAGGCCCGAGAGCCCAAGGCCACACATTCACGTGGACAGCCCACACATGTGTACACACCAAAACCTCACCCGCACTGTCCTCCCCACAGCCTTGAACAACCGCCACCCAGCCAGGCCCCACTGGCCCCACGTGAGCACCCGGGAAGCTGGTCATTGTAGCAGAAGCAAGAGCACCGACCACGACAGCCCTCCTCCCTGCCTCAGACGGTTCACAGAGCATGGTCACACAGATCATCCACAGAGGGTAGAGGCGGTGTTCTATTCATCTTAGATGCCCGCTGAATAATGCCAGGTATCAAGCAGATACTCAAGAACGACTTCTTGGATGAATAAGTTTGACAGCAAGATTTTTAAAAATCACCATCTGCTTCTCACACTTACGATCAGTTTTCCATTCTGCTAAGTGTTAAAATGTGCAGCCGTGCATTTCAGTCTTGCGACCACCCCATGAGACAAGTTAACTTAATTCCTGTTTGACTGAAGAGGAAGCAGGCTCAGATAAGGTAAGTGATTCACCCCAGGTCTCAGTCAGTGAGAGACAGACCTGGGATGTGGACCCTGGTTCTAGATTCTGGTTCTCACCCCCTGCAGTCTCTTTCCTCTTTCTAAGCCAAAAACGTCAGTGGCTGGGGACAGGGCCGGGGCAGTGATGCATGGGAGCAGGATCCAAGCAGTCTGAAGTAGTAGATTGATAATGCAATGATTTTTATATTTTGGAAAGACAGAAAAAAATCCTATTGTCTTTAAGATACCAACCAGAGAAAGCAAAGATGGGCAAAATCATCTCGTCTGAAGGGACACGAGCGTCTCTGTCCTACTGTCTGGTCCCTGAGGCATATTCATGATTACTTTCTAGCGTGTCCGCAGCCTCCTCATAGCTTGTAACATGAGGCTTGGTGACGTCTCTTCTGTGTCCTTCTAAGTCCTCTCACTCAGATCTGCCCACCTCCCACATTTTAGCAGTTGGTTCTTCATCCCACCTACAGCCCTGGGAGCCAAGGGGACCATCTTTTGCAAAAGGTCCCAGAGTCATTAAGTTCTTACTTCCTCAGAGGTTTTGTCTCCATGCATTGCCCCCGCCAATAACTTAAGCGTAAAGCTTACAAGCAACTGCCTACCAGAGGCCAGCAGTCAGGGACTATGACACGGTCAGGGTGACACAGGCATTTTAAAAAGCCCTCTCTTCCGCTTTCCCACAAATGAGGAAGCCAATGCTGGCTCAGATGGTAAAGAATCTGCCTGCAATATGAGAGATGTGGATTCGATCCCTGGGCCAGGAAGATCCTCTGGAGAAGAGAATGACTATCCACTCCAGTATTCTTGCCTGGAGAATCCCATGGACAGAGGAGCCTGGCGGGCTACAACCTATGGGATCACATGGAGTCAGGCATGACTAAGGAACTAACGCTGTTCATGGCATTGACACGCAGCCACAGGACTGTGGATGGTGGCAACCAAGTACCCATAGAAGCATGTGGCTGCTGCTCAGCTCAGCCCAATGCTGTCAGGCAGGTACACAAGCCCAGGGGTGCCCAGTCTTCCAACTTTTCAAGGGACAATGGAATCCTATTGGTTTTTTCATATATTTCCAATGAAACTACCTGGTTTCTACATGTTAGTAACTAATTCTCCTCCCATTCTTTTCTTTTTAAATAAAATACACGAGTGGGCTGGACTTGGCCATGAGCTGCACATGTGACCCTTGTGGCGCAGAGAGCTGCAGTCATCAGACATCCCTCTGCTCCCCTCACGTCTAAGCCTCCCTGGCAGCTGGTGAGGCCATGTCTCACCAACCAACCACCAGAGCCAGTGGGTTGGGAGTGGAAGAGCCACCTGTGACTTTCAGGCCAGGGCAGCTCAGAGCTTGCTGTCTGCTCCTATCTTTCTTCTCCTGTCGTCCCTGGTGGCTCAGCCATAAAGAAACCACCTGCAAGGCAGGAGATGTGGGTTTGATCCCTGGGTTAGGAAGAGCCCCTGGAAAAGGGAATAGTAACCTACTCCAGTATTCTTGCCTGGGAAAGCCTACAGACAGAGGAACCTGGTGGGCTACATCCATGGAGTCGCAAAGAGTCAGATATGACTGATCGACTAAAAAACAAACAAACAACACCGAGGCACTGGAGGCCACATGGTACAGACAGCACAGAAGGATGGAGGCGGCTACCCTTCCCCTCATGGACCGCAGGTGGGTGAGATCTCCAGATCCATCAGTGGAGAGAGACAGTGCCACCTGCCTAAGCACACGCCTGGAGCCCAAGTCTTTATCACAAAATCCCCCATGGTTGTAGTTTAGCACGCCCTGCTTTATAAAGCACCTCAACTCTCCTTTCTGTATATGACTCTCAACCCAGGAAGAAAATAGGATGAGGCTTTGCTGTTTCACAGGTGAGCACACTGAGGCACAGAAGGTGGAAAGGAACAACCCTGAGGCGTGTGGCAAACAGTTGGTGGACAGGGGACTCCAGCTCTGGACTCCTGAGTGGATTCCCTGCACAATGCTCCTCCTAGCTCCCAATTCAGGAGCTGGCCTTCGTAACGTGATGCCACTGGTGCTTTCTGGGTCACCTGTGAGCTTGTACGAGGACCACTCGCCTCCTCCCTTCCTGCAGCGAGCTGAAGATCCATCTCTTACCTTTCCCGTGGACTTGGTCCCCTTCCAGATGCAGAAGTAACAGATGGTCCAGGCCGCCAGCAGACACAAGGCCAGCTCCCAGCGAAGGTCCCCAATGTGCTCAATCCCATCTGAGATGGCCAGGACCCGGCGCCTGCAGAACGGAGGGCCCAGAGTCATGGGGGCTGGAGATGGCCCACATGGACCCCACCATGGGCAGGGGCAGATCACTCAGCCATGCGCCCACCGTTCACCAAGCATCTTTCCTGAGTCATACCAGGGCTGGGTGTGGGGGTATCAGAAAGGAATGAGACCCAGCCCTCAGCCGTCCTGGATTTACCCCGTGGGGGACTGGCTAGGGGTTCACAGATGGCATATGGGACAGTACAGTAAGAGCTATGTGGAGGACGTCCAGGGGAATCACTGAACCTACTTCAGGGATCCCAGGAGACAGCAGGACCGTCCATAAACACTCCAGGTCCCTCCCTTATGGGTGAGGGGTGATGACATGTTCCCGCTGAGCTCAGCTCTGGCCAGAGGACTTGCTGTGGCCAATGGCACACACGGCCCTTCAGATAGTGGCATTCAGAGCCAGGCGGTGTGGTCTGCCCTGTTCCTTCACATGAGTGTTGCTGTTCTAACAGAAGCATGTGTCTAGAAGCTCAAGTTCATAAGAGGTTACATGAGCCCTCCGGCCGCCCTAGGTCAGAGCTGCTGTATCAGCAAGAAAGAACTCTGCTGAAAGACAAACATTGGAGGATGTTACTTGTACGAGGAATCTAAAAATATGGCAAACTAGTGAATAAAACCAAAGAACTACAGACTCACAGATACAGAGGACAAACTAGTGGTTACTAGTGGGGAGAAGGAAGCGGGGGAAAAGGGCAATATAGGGTAGGAGCTTCTTTAAAAAAAATAACTATTGCGGGGTTATTACAGGATTTCCTTGGTGGCTCAGATGGTAAAGAGTCTTTCTGCAATGCAGAAGACACGGGCTTGATCCCTGGGTTGAGAAGATCCCTTGCAGAAGGGAATGGCTACCCACTCCAGGGTTCTTGCCTGGGAAACTCCATGGACAGAGGAGCCTGGTGGGATACACAATTTCTGGGATTGCAGAGCGACTAATACACACAGGAATATATAAAGTCATGTGGGTGAAACCTTTCAAAGTTGTAAAGTACTGTAGAATTTAAATTATCATTCATTCAAAAAAACAGAACTCGATTTCTTCAAGCTACTAATATCTTTGTTACTGCAGCACAACCCAGACTATCCTGACTGCCATGGGGCTCACGGAAAGCTTTGGGGAAGAAGTGATATTTGAGCTAGACGTTGAAGGGTGACGGAGTTTAGCCAGAAGAGGGAGTGGGTAGAGATAGTTTCAGGTCCAGGGATAAGTACGAGCAACGGCCAGAAAACAGAGTGTGGGATACTCGGGGGACGAGGGGGCCCGGAGACCAGAAGGGGAAAGCAGGGCAGATACACAGAGGAAGCATCACTGGGAGCCCTGAACAGCGGCCAAGAGGCAGGGGTGTCCAGGAGGCCCAGGCCACAGGATGCATCCAGCCACGGCCTCACTTGGAACCCACCTCTCTTTCAGAACTGACACGGGCCTGTCTCTCACAGCACATCCTGGGGCTTGTGTTTCTCCAGAGTCAGACTTGCCACGCTCCATATTGTCCAGAACCATGGCATCCACACAAGCCCCCTCCACACTCACTCCACGAACCCCATTCCGGCTGCCAAGCCACCCCCACCGGACCATGCCAGTCACCTGGGCACTCTGGGAACGTCCTCTGAGAAAAGCAGCTACCATCCCACCAAGCATGAAAGCCTCCCTCAGTGTCTATCTCCCTGGGAATCCACTCGGGGCCTGATTCTGCATTAATTACTCAAAGACAACAATTAGCGCTGGTCTGCAGGCTCCCTCCGGCCCCAAACCCCACCGGAGAAATCAGGCAGGCCCCCAGACAAAATTGAGCTGCGTGCAGTCATGGGTTTACTCTCACTAGACTGATGGCCAGAAAGGGGAACATCTACTTAAATACACATTTATTGAGCACATACTAGGTGCCAGGCACGACATTTATACTGAGGATAAAGAAGTATGCAACTAGGAGGAGTTGGGCAAAAAGAAGTGCAAGTTGTCTGAGAAAGAAAGGAGACAGCTGCTTTGTTATAAGGGTTACTTTACTTGTTTCTCATGTATTAGCAGTCTTTGGCTTTAATTCATTTTAAAATGGGGGCTGTATTAAATGAAACTTCTAGGAATATCTATTCTTATAACACCCTGGAAAAGGAAATGGCAACCCACTCCAGTATTCTTGCCTAGGAAATCCCATGGACAGAGGAGCCTGGCGGGCTACAGTCCACAGGGTCACAAAAAGTCGGATACAACTGAGCAACTGAGCACATTCTTATAATCGAGCAGCAAGACCCAGAGCATGGTCCTTGGGGGATGCCTGCCGAAAACATAAAAAGTTCCTGGGTCTCATCCTGGACCCATCAGGTCTGAATCCTTATGAAATGGTTCTGAGGAAGCTTGCATTTTGCTACATTTTCCCAAGGATTGCTCGTGCAGGGCAAGGCTTGGGTATCCCTGCAAAAGTAAAATTTCCTGGTAATGAAGGAATAACTTAGAAACAGCAAGGCTTTTTTTTTTTTTTTTTTGAGAGAGAGAACAGCAAGGGGGTGGGGGCTTCTCTAATGCTTCAGCCAGTAAAGAATCTGCCTGCAATGCAGGAGACCCAGGTTTGATCCCTGGGTCAGGAAGATGCCCTGGAGAAGGGAATGGCAACCCACTCCAGTATTCTTGCCTGGAGAATCCCATGGGCAGAGGAGAATGACAGGCTACATACAGTCCATGAGGTCGCGAAGAGTCGGACATCACTGAGCGACTTTTACTACCGCTATTACTACTTGAAGAGGGAGTTGAGGTCCTCTGAGAAGTTACTGAAGGGATGCACTGTCTCCCCAGAACAGTGCCCGCTCACCCCCAAAATTCTGCAGGAACTTCAGGGTGCTCACTGACTTCCTTGTCTCCAGACCAAGAGCCTCGTAGCTGAGGATGCATACTACTACTTGACATACTGCATGCGATCTCCCCACTCCCGGCCCCTGAAAACTTCCAGAACATCCATCACCCGGTGAATGGGAAAGGACAACCTGGAGCAGAAGAGAAAGTAGCTGAGGCAGAGGGAGATGTCCGGGGTACCGAGGACTCAGATCTAGCAGGGCTTGCATGCATGCACATGTCCTCTGACTGATGTCGTGGTTTTTCTGAACGGAGCATCTGAAAACTGGAAACAGTGCAGGGACCTGGGGACAAAGAAGGGGTTAGACCTGCCAGGAGCGAGCTGGCGGCCCCCACTCTGCCACATTTTGGAGGCTGCACACTTTTGAGTCATGCAGCCGGCTTCAGCGCCCTCTCGCTTAATTGAACAATCTAGTTCCCAGAATGGGAAGCACATTACTAAAAGCTACGCGGGATGAATAGCTCTTTTGTTCCACCAGACACTATTTGAAAACATCCTCAAACTATTTTCTTTAGGTTTTACCAGTGCTGACTCTAACTAGCAATGGACCTTGAGTTTCTAAAGAAAGGAGGCTCAGGGGGCCAGGTTCTCAGCCTGCAGGGCTGTGGAGTTGTTTTCAAACCCACAAGGGCAGCCTTTGAGAGCCTGGGGGCTGGGGCACTCAACTCCGGAGACTTGGAGAAGGCACAGCTCTTCCTGGGGGAAAAAAAAAAAAACTTTCTTAATGACCCTCCCCCATGAAGTGCTGGGACAGAAGAACGGTCTGAATAAAGAAGAGTCTGCTGCCAACACCCTGGCCAAAAAGGACCCAGGAACAGACCTCCCGACACCGTTGAGGGGGTGGGAGATGCTGAAGACTGCATGGGGCCCTTTGGAGGCACTCATTGACCCGGGTTATATTGTGTACCTACTATGAGCCAGGCAGGAAAGCAGGTTCTTCACGTGGCATTTTTTTTCAGGCCATTAAGACTATGTCTGGAGATTTCCACTCAGCACTGGGAGGTGTAATGTCTCCACTTCTCCAGCCCTCAGCACATACAGAAATGCCTGGGCTTGAAACCGAGCTCTGCTTCTGACCAGCTGTGTGACCTTGGGGGAAGGGATATCACCCCTTTCCATATGTTTTCTTTTTGTTGTTGTATTTTT
Organism: Antilocapra americana; assembly: GCA_007570785.1. Lineage (NCBI taxonomy): Eukaryota > Metazoa > Chordata > Mammalia > Artiodactyla > Antilocapridae > Antilocapra > Antilocapra americana. Next base: position 50,572,906 of record ML660201.1, on the reverse strand, counting down.
ATTTTTTCTTAGCTTTTTTTTTTTAACATGTATTTATTTTTAATTGGAGGATAATTGCTTTACAATATTGTGTTGGCTTCGGGCATACACCAATGTGAATCAGCCATAGGTATACATATATTCCCTCTCTCCTGAAACTCCCACCCACCTCCCACCCCATCCCACCCCTCTAGGTGGGATTTGAGCTTCCGGCATCATATAGCAAATTCCCACGGGTTATCTAATTTTACATCCAGTAATGTGTATGTTTCAATGCTACCCTCTCAATTTGTCCCACCCTCTCCTTCTCCCCACCGCCATGTCCACAAGTCTCTTCTCTATGTCTGTGCCTCCACTGGTTTCCAGGCAGGAACTCATCTTACCCTCCTAACAATCCTTGAGGAAAGTACAGTTGTTATCACCATTTCAGAGGTGGGGAAACTGACGTGCCAGGTGGTCAGGTAACTTGCCCAAAGTCACTGAGAGCAAGTGACAGGGTCAGGATCTGAACCCAGGGATTGTGGCTCCAGGGCCCAGACATTCACCCATGACATGAAAATCACCCTTTCCTCTCTTTACAAATCAAAAGCATGTACCCCAAAGCTACTTCACGTGTCTTCACGTTCTGGGTAAGAGCAGTACCCGGCACACGTCCTTCATGCATTCATTAATTTATTCAAGTGACACTTATCAAGGTGTTTTCAGTGTGTTGGGTGCTGCACTACACTTGGGGCCCTTCAGGAGCTCAGGGGCCACTGGGGAAGACAGACCAGTGAACAGGGCAGAGTGTGGAGAGGGTGAGGACAGGGAACAACAGGGGACCCTCACTGCAAGTCTGGCCAGGATGTGGGGGTGGGGTGGGGAGGTTCCGGAGAGCAGGAGGACAGTTAAGAAAGAAGAGGGAGGCATTTGGGGGCAGAAAAACCACCAAAGGCAAAAGCCAGGAGGCTGGAACCAGGGCTCCAGGAGGCCAGAGAAGGGCTCAGTGTGCAGCAGGAAGTGGGGTGAGAAGCAAGGGAGAGGACAAGGCTGGAGTGATGGGCAGGTGAGCCTTGCTGAGGGGCAGGTGCATCCTCTTGAGGGTGATGGAAGCCCAGGAGAATCTTACAAAGGGGCAAGACTCCATCAGGTGAATGTTTTGGAAAGCTCTCTTTGGTGGCAGTGGGAAGATTGGACGGTAGGCATGGAATGGAGCAAGGTGCCCGGTGTGGAAACTTTTGTGTTAACTAGGACAATAAAGAAGGAGGGGCTGGACTAAGGTAGGGAAATGACCCTGGAGGGGAAGAAGGGGGCTGAGGAGCAGCAGGGACACCAGGTGGCTCCCTGGGAGTGGCAGGCAGCAGGGAAGTGGGAGGTCCAGGCTGACACCAGGTGTGTACCTGAATGGATACACGGGGGTGGCAGGGGGAGTCATTAGCTGAGCAGGAGTGAACTGTTAAGTAGGATAGAGGAGGAGGAGGTGAAGAGTCAATCTTTTAGATAAGGCGATTTTGAGATGCCCGTGGAACCCCCAGGAGGCTGCAAGGGCCAGAGGCAGCTCCGTCTCTGGCTGCAAAAGCTCACAACAGAGATGCTGGGAGGAGATCGGACCTGAGTCCTTGGCCATCAAGTGTCTGGGGAGAGCATGAGGTCAACTGGGCAGAGGTGGAGAAATGAGTGGGAGGGGGCAACCAGAGCCCCATCATTTACAGGCAGAGAGGATGATGGAGGAGCCCTTTCAGGGGACAGAGAAGGGCTGGGCATCCCTGGAGAAGGAGGCGTTTGCAGGCAGAGGGAAAGGGCTTTCCAGCAGCCTGGTGAGAGGGACAGCGTTGTGGGGTTCGGAACCCGGGAGGTAGGGGAAGCAAAGAGAGCTGCTCAGCCCTGGTGGGGCAGGCTTCAGACAGCGGTGCACGTGGGGAGGTGAGAACTGCTGAGATGGCTCTTTGGGGAAGCTGCTCTGAAGGGGTCGGAATCTGGTAGTTCTTGGTCACAGGATACCAGAGCTGCCTTACATTTGTTTTATTTTCAGGTTGGCACAACTGGGAAAGAGTCAGGAGGGAGGGAAAAGTTTCAAATACAGTATGGAATGGGGGACAAGGGAGGAAGGAGCAGGTAGAAGTCTCTGAGATGGGCAACAGGGGCAAAGGCCACAGGTGGAGACGTCATTTCTGCGGGAAGAGGAGGGAAAGAGTTGGGGAATGCAACAGGTGAGTTTAAAAGCAAACCATCCTTGTTAAGAGATTCTCAGAGGAAGGGACAAGAAGGAGCTGGTGGCAAAGGTGACTCTGGTGGGTGCCATGCGAGAGTCCTTGTATCTCACACATTCAGTCCTCACCGCAACATAACCACCCTGAGGTCATTCTTATACCCCTTCTATAGGTGGCGCAACTGAGGTCCAGAATGTCCAAGCAACTGACCCAGATTGGGACCCGAAACAGGGTTCTTCTGATGATGCCCACAGCCTTGGCAGAAGCTGGCCCCAGGGAGAGAAGGCCTTCTGCTCAAGGCTTCTCCTCTGTCCTCCACAGTTTCAAGGAAATGTCTAGATCTGATCCTGCAACACCCTCATTGCCCTCTCCATGCCCCCTCACCCCCTACACACAGAGAGGTTGAGTCTGGAGGGGAGCCCCACACCCAGCACCTACCTTCCAAACACCAGCTTCCAGACCCGAGAGTGGTTTGACCTGAGGAAGCAGAGGTGGAGCAGGCCCCTCTCCCACCATGGCAGAGAGCTCGGGGTGGGCAGTGTGAGAACAGGCCCCCCCCAGCTGGTAAGGGGGGCGTGCTCATCCTAATGTCCAGCATGTAGCCGGCATACATATCACCTTTCTTTAGCCTGTCATGGACGGGAGCGCTGCCAGGGACATGGAGACCGCCCTAAATGCTGGCACTGAGGTGCTGAGCCATAAATAGCCTTGCTCAAACTTCCCCTCCAGTCTCTCAAAGCAACAAACAAAAAAACAGCTGATCACCCAAACAAATGAGCCTTCTCTGCCCCCTTGGGGTCCTGCTCTCACCTCCCTGGCCCAGTGTGGGCCATCAACTCTTCCCATGCCAGAGGTCTGCTTCTGCAGGGGCCCTCAGTCGAGGCACCAAACCAAGCTGGAGACTCAGGGCAAGGACCCTCCTGGCAGTAAACTCAGGCTTCCGCATCATGCGGAGAATGACCGAGTGTTAACTGCGGGCTGCTCAGTGCCCTAAGAACAGGGGCTGTGGTGATGAGGAAGGCAGGTGACTTTTGCCCTCAGGGAGCAGAGAGGTGATGACAAGGACAGGGACACTTGGCATTTCCTTCCTGCTCACTGAGGTCAGTGCAACCACGATTCCCACTTTATAGATGGGAAAACTGCGGCTTAGGGAAACAACGTGCCCAGAAAGGCAGAGGCTGAAGCCACAACTTTAGAGATAAAGCTCGGACCCACAGCCCTGTCTTGGGAAGATGGACCAGAAATGTGTCACTCAGGGACAATAACAAGGCAACGAAGCTGGTCTGTAAGGTGTGGAGTTCCTGCACCAATTTCTTCTGTGGCTGTAGAAATCCTCCTCCCAGGTCGTGTGGAAGTCCACTCCAGTCCTAAACACATCCTACACTTCTCCATTCCCCAGGATTCATCCCACAGTTCTCTCTGCCAGGAAAGGAAAGGAAAGTGAAGTTGCTCAGTCGTGTCCGACTTTTTGCGATCCCATGAACTGTAGCCTACCAGTTTCCTCTGTCCATGGGATTTTCCAGGCAAGAATACTGGAGTGGGTTGCCATTTCCTTCTCCAGGAGATCTTCCTGACCCAGGGATTGAGCCTGGGTCTCCTGCATTGTAGGCAGACGCTTTACCATGTGAGCCACCAGGAAGTCCCTCTGCCGGGAATGTCCCTCTCAGTTCTCACATGCCTTCACAACTCTGCCTGTCCTTCCAGCATCAGCTCAAATAATGCAAAGCCTTGCCAAGTGCTTCCTTGGTCCGTACCTGTAAACCGAGAACCTCCTTCCCCCTGAAGATGCAGTGAGCATCTATGTTGACCTCTGACCTAGAAATGCCTGGTGCATAGACTGTTTCTATAGAAAATGCCAGACAGTACGGATTTAGGCTTCACAAGGCGTATGGTCTCTGTCCCAACTATTCAACTCTTCCCTTGCTGTGTGAAAGCAGCCAGAGACAATTTGTAAACAAATGCTGTGTCTGTCTTCCAATAAAACTTTATTTACAAAAACAGGCAGCAGATGGATTTGGTCCATGGTTTTCTGACCTCTGTCCTAGGCTAATGTTTCCCAAAGAACACTAATCCTGTATGGCACCCTGAGGTCATACAGGGACCTCACTGAGGAATGGCTACATACTGTAGCCCTCTTCAGAGTGTCCCAATGCTTATTAGAATATTAAAGGCTCTGAGAAGTCCTGCAATAAAGGCATCTCTATAGCTGTCTGTCTGGGCTTCCCTGGTGGCTCAGATGGTAAGGAATTTGCCTGCAATGCAGGAGACAGGGTTCAATCCCTGGGTCAGGAAGATCCCCTGGAGAAGGGAATGGCTACCCAGTCCCATATTCTTGCTTGGAGAATTCCATGGATAGAGGAGCTTGGCAGGCTACAGTCCATGGGGTCAAAAAGAGTTGGATGTGATTGAACAACTAACAATAGCTCTGTCTAACCCAATGTTTCCCAAACTTACTTAGAACTATTCTTGATTAATGTGCAAATTAAAACCAAAATGAGATGCCACTTCATACTCAGAAGGGTGCACTCGCAAGGATGGCTTAATCAAAAAGATAGACAATAATAAGTATCTTCAAGAACATATGTGAAATAGATGACCAGTCTCAGTTCGATGCATGAAGCAGGGCACTCAAAGTCAATGTACTGGGACAACCCAGAGGGATGGACTGGAGAAGGAGGTGGCAGAGGGCATCCAGGATGGGGGGACACATGTACACCTGTGGTTGATTCATGTCAATGTATGGCAAAAACCACCACAATATTTTAAAGTAATTAGCCTCCAATTAAAATGAATAAATAAAAAAAATAACTATACCAAGACAAGCAATCACACTGGGACCAGAGAAATGAAAATGTACTCATCCCACCAAAAATGTATAGTCTTTTCTGTCAACATATGAAAATCATAATGTCACTCATACATATTCAAGAATTTTTGTTGAACTTTGACTCCTAAAAATGTACTATTCTTCGAGTATAATTTTTTCTATCTTGTCACTTTCTTGTTAATTAGTATGAAAAATAATATTTGGAGTAACTCCTTAAGACAGACCCATAAAAAGTATATTCCTAGCCAATCTGAAAAAATCAAGAGCATCTGCTAAAAAACAAAAAAAAAAGGAATACAGAGAAACGGAACTCATATATTTCTGGCAGGAATGTAAAACAGTTTAGCCACAATGGAAACGTTTTCCAGTTTGTTAAAAAGGTAAACATAAAACTCAGCCTTTGCAAAACCTGTAGATTATTCAAATCCCATCTGAATGCAGAGTTCCAATAGCAAGAAGAGATAAGAAAGCCTTAATCAGTGATCAATGCAAAGAAATACAGGAAAACAACAAAATGGGAAAGACTAGAGATCTCCTCAAGAAAATCAGAGATACCAAGGGAATATGCAAAGATAAGCACAATAAAGGACAGAAATGGTATGGACCTAACAGAAGCAGACGATATTAAGAAGAGGTGACAAGAATACACAGAAGAACAATACAAAAAAGATCTTCATGACCTAGAAAACCATAATGGTGTGATCTCTTGATGGTATGGTCTCTCACCTACAGCCAGATAACCTGGAATGCAAAGTCAAGTGGGCCTTAGGAAGCATCACTACAAACAAAGCTAGTGGAGGTGATGGAATTCCAGTTGAGCTATTTCAAATCTTAAAAGATGTTGCTGTTAAAGTGCTGAACTCAATATGCCAGCAAAATTGGAAAACTCAGCAATGGCCACAGGACTGGAAAAGGTCAGTTTCCATTCCAATCCCAAAGAAAGACAATGCCAAAGAATGTTCAAACTACCACACAATTGCACTCATCTCACACTCCAGCAAAGTAATGCTCAAAATTCTCCAAGCCAAGCTTTAACAGTACATGAACCGTGAACTTCCATAAGTTCAAGCTGGATTTAGAAATGGCAGAGGAATCAGAGATCAAATTGCCAATATCCATTGGATCATGGAAAAAGCAACAGAGTTCCAGAAAAACATCTACTTGTGCTTTATTGATTACGCCAAAGCCTTTGACTTTGTTGAACACAATAAACTGTGGAAAATTCTTCAAAAGATAGAAATACCAGACTATCTTTCCTGTCTCCTGAGAAGTCTGTATGTAAGTCAAGAAGCAACAGTTAGAACCAGACATGGAACAACAGACTGGTTCCAAATTGGGAAAGGAGTACGTCAAGGCTGTATATTGTCACCCTGCTTATTTAACTTACATGCAGAGTACATCATGCAAAATGCCAGGCTGGATGAAGCACAAGCTGGCATCAAGACGCCCAGGAGAAATATCAATAACCTTAGATACACAGATGATACCACCCTTTATGGCAGAAAGCTAAGAGGAACTAAAGAGCCTCTTGATGAAACTGAAAGAGGAGAGTGAAAAAGCTGGCTTAAAACTCAACACTAAAAAAACTAAGATCATGGAAGCCAGTTCCATCACTTCATGGCAAATAGATGGGGAAACAATGAAAACAGTGACAAACTTTATTTTCTTGGGCTCCAAAATCACTGCAAATGGTGACTGCAGCCATGAAATTAAAAGACACTTGCTTCTTGGAAGAAAAGCTATGTCCAACCTAGACAGCATATTAAAAAGCAGTGTTATTACTTTGCTGACAAAGGTCCATCTAGTCAATGCTATGGTTTTTCCAGTAGTCATGTATGACTGTGAGAGTTGGACTATAAAGAGACTGAGTGCTGAAGAATTGATGGCTTTGAATTGTGGTATTGGAGAAGACTCCTGAGAGTCCCTTGGACAGCAAGGAGATCAAAACAGTCAATCCTAAAGGAAATCAGTCCTGAATATTCATTGGAAGGACTGATGCTGAAGCTGAAGCTCCAATACTTTGGCCACCTGTTGTGAAGAACTGACTCACTGGAAAAGACCCTGATGCTGGGAAAGATTGAAGGCAGGAAGAGAAGTGGATGACAGAGGATGAGATGGTCAGATGGCATCACTGACTCGATGAACATCAGTTTGAGCAACTTCTGGGGGTTGGTGATGGACAGAGGAGCCTGGCGTGCTGCAGTCCATGGGGTTGCAAAGAGCCAGACATGGCTGAGTGACTGAAGTAAACTAGGTTATTCAAAAATAGCCCCAAACTGAAAACTACCCAATGTCCATCAACTCATAGTCAGACAAATGAAACTAAATTAATTAATTAAATGAAATATTAACCACAAAAAGGGATAAAGCAGTGACACATGCTGGAACATGAATGAACCCTGGAAACATTTTGTTAAGCAAGTGAAAGAGGACACTGAGCAAGGACCACACATTGTATGATGCCACTGAATATGTGATATCCAGACTATACGAATCCAAGAAGCAGACAGCAGGCGAGTAGTTGCCTGGCAGTGGGATTGAGATGGACTATAAATGGGTGTGAGAGATCTTGGTAAGACGATGAACATAGGCCAAAACAGTCTTGTGGAGACAACTTTACACTTGGCAAATTTACTCAAAGGCCATGAATTATACACCTAAAAGGGGTACAGTTTATGGTATGTAAATATACCACCAAGTCATTTAAAGGCTATTAAGAAGGAGTGCCCCACCACATTTCTGCCTTTCCAAAGCAATACGACACTCTGGCAGAGATAACACTGCGAAGGTTATCCTGTGTCACACCCACTGCCCAGAGCAGACTCAGGCTCCAATAAGACGTGGACCCTGCCACGGACCACAGGCAGTAAGTGGCAGAGCCTGGCCTTGCACCCCCATCTCCTAACCCCAAGTTCAACATCTATTCTAGTCCTGCATGGCTGGAGGGTGAGAGCCAGCAACACAAGAGGCAGTAAGGAGAGGCGTCTATACACAGGGATCCTACGCAGCAGAAAAGGCCTCACTGCCCTGCGGCTGCAGTCCCAGGGCCCTCGGATTCCTGCCCTTCTCCCTCCTGCCAGGACTCAGCACAGCTCCAAAGTGCTGCCCAAGGCTTCCACGCCTCCCCAAGTACAGCAGCTCTGTACTACAAGGGGCTGAAAGCTCAGAGAGGGTCTGACACCATTCTGTGTTAAGGCTGGCAGAGAGTCACTGTCTGCTACAGAGGGGGCAGTGGGCAGGAAACACACATGACATGGGGACGAGTTCTGGATGAGAGATCCGGAATGGGAGTTGCGGGGGGTCCCCCAGTCCTGCCCCCCTCTCTGCCAGTCCAGAGTATCACACCAGAAGGCCTCCATTCTTTGAAAGTCACCTTAACCACCTGAGCTGTGGGGTGGGGTGGAGGGACAGGCTGAGGATGGGTAAGATGCATGGGTGAGAGGAGCTACAACTGTTGATGGGCTACTGGCCCCCTGCCCCACCTCCATCGCTATAGGCTGACTGCGCCTGCACCTGGAAGGGTGGCGAGTCACACCTGTTTTCCAGGGAGGAAGCTCAAGTTCAGAATTGCATGCACAGGGTCCCCATGAGTGAGTAGGAGAGTCAGGTCCCAACTCTGGGGCTTCTTCCGAATCTTACAGGTCTTCCAGGGAAAGCATGCAGCTGAGAGAGAGAGAGAGAGAGAGAGAGAGAGAGAGAGAGACAGAGAGACAGAGAGACAGAGAGACAGAGAGACAGAGAGACAGAGAGAGAGTGTGTGTGTATACAGGTCTTCCAGGGAAAGCATGGAGCTGAGTGTGTGTGTGTGTGTGTGTGTGTGTGTGTGTAAAATCTGGAGAGTTTCAAACACATTCTCTTGGCTTTATTAGAAGCAATATGGAATTGTGATAATGCACTAAAATTTGGGAACAGCCCCTTCTGTGTGACTCTGTGCCTGAACCTGAATTAAAGTTATTCACGAACCCCTCGAGCCACCAGCTGCTGGGCCACAATACACACTGGGGGCCCAGCCTCAATCTCCATCTGTCATCACAGCAGATCAGAGCCTGCTCGCCTCATACACAATGCCTGTCTCAGCTGGAAACCATTGTGCTCTGCTAAAAGCAAGGTTCAAGTCATTTCTTAAAGGTGTCTCTTGAAATCCAAGAAGACAGAAGCCAACAGGTTTTCTGTGTTTTGGTTGTGCTGGGCGCTAGAGACTTAAGTCCTTCCTCATTCATCCTTCCCTCCCTCCATCAATTATACAGAACAGTGGGGCTGGAGAAGACTCTTGAGCATCCCTTAGATAGCAAGGAGATCAAACCAGCCAATCCTAAAGGAAATCAACCTTGAAGATTCATTGGAAGGACTGATGCTGATGCTCCAATCCTTTGGTCACCTGATGTGAACAGCCGACTAATTGGAAAAGACCCTGATGCTGGGAAAGACTGAGGACAGAAGAAGCCGGCAACAGAGGATGAGATGGTTGGATGGCATCACTGATTCAATGGACATGAGTCTGAGCAAACTCCGGGAGATAATGAAGGACAGGGAGGCCTGGCGTGCTGCAGTCCATGGGGCTGCCAAAGCTCAAACACGACTTAGTGACCGAACAGCTACAATCTGCCGCAAAACTCTCCCTTTGAGAACCTAGTGCCACAGGACTGCAGAGAGGAGGGATAGGCCAGTCGGATTCTGCCCCGAGATAAAAGGCACCTGATGGCGTTTCAGTCACAGGCAAGAGGAGCATGCAAGGAAGGGTGGAGGGACACAGCAGGGATCAGAGAGGCCGGCTCTCAGCCCAGCTCTGGCTCTTGCTGGCCAAGAAAGGCACTTTGGATGAGCCCCTTAACCTCTTCCTGCCTCAGAATCCCCTGAGATGAGTATCTGTCCAGGGATGCTGTACCATCTCTCCCATGGGCCGGTGGAGTAAATGAAGCGATGGGCCTGGAGGGCCATGCTTGGGGCCAGGGTACACAGCAAGTGCTTAGTAGCTAACTGTGACCTCCTTTCTCTTCCTGCACGCATTAGGATGTAAAAGGAACCACAGACACAACTCTTGCAGTTCAGTAAATCTCTGCTTCCCATGACTCAGTGTGAGACACCCACTATTTGTGAAAACAAATTGCTTCACAGCTGATTTTATATACAAGTATCTTCACTCTAATGATCAAGAATGAGTAATATTTTACAGAGCACAGCTCTTCCACAGTTACTAAGCCCAACTGTTTCTCCTCCTTCTCCCCCTCCTCCTCTCATTTTGCAGACAAAGAAAATGAGCTGCAAACAGATTCAAGCAGTGAGCCCAAAGCTGATAAGTGGAAGCAACAGTATTTAAATTCTTGCTGTCTGGCTTTAAAGCCCAGGTCTCTGTCTGCATCCTCTCATTGTATCACTACACTTCTCTGGAACATTTCAGCACCTGGATATCCAAGCAGTGCCTCTACTCTGAGCTTCCGCTGTCAGCATCGTGTTCAGACCTCCTCATCTATTTACTGGTCCTTCTAGGGCCCCGGGGGATCTGTGCAAGAAGGGACCCCTGGTGTTGACAAGTCGGGGCAGATAGTCGCCAGCCGCAATGAGAGTGAAGAAGCACTGCCCTCTGCTCCGCTGAGGGGAGGCCTGGTTCATGCTTCGGGGATGGTTATCTAGGGAGGGTCTGGTGGATAACAGCAAGTCTGAACAGCAGACTTCGGCAAGTAACCCCTCCCCGCTTTAGCATCATGGAAAATAAAATCCCATTGTATGCAGTTTTTTCCTTCTTCTACTCAGACATACTTCCTACATTTTTCTACAAGAAAGCGCAGGTGACTTTGGCAATAAGGAAATCACATGTTCACCAGAGAACCCACATCTATAAAGGGGAGCTGATCTAAGAGACGAATGGCATTTCTGAACCTAGGAATGTACACTCTTCAATAGACAGGGCAAGAGTGAACTAAGACAACACTGACCTCCACAGGGTTAAGAAACATTCATTCAACTCTTTCATTCACTCTTCCATCCATGCATGTTAACAAATATTTATTGAGCACTTAGAGTGTGCTGGCAGGACAAAAGGGAACAAAACAGGACAATCCTTGCTGGCATAAGGCTTTCAGTCTAACAGAGAGACAGAAAGAGAATAAACTAGTAAATAAAGGCACAAGGATTTCAGATAAGGCCTATGTAGACAACAAAACAGACAGATGGGATGGAGAAGGACTAGGGTACTGACTCAGCTGGATGGGCTGGGAGAGCTTACTGAATAACATTTGAATTAAGACTTGATGATAAGAAAGAGCCAGACACACGAGAAACTGGTGAGGAATCTTCTAAGCAAAGGGACTCTTCTCTACAAAAAACTGACACTGAGCCTAGGACAAGCCCAGGACATACGAAGGGCACGAGTCCAGAGAAGGGGAGTGGGCAGAAGGGAAGCTGAGGCTGTGAGGTAGGTAGGGGCAATCCCAGAACCACAGAAAGAATTAAGAATTTCACTTCAGCAACTCTGAGCCCAAATTCTGTGTCCAAATGAAAATCAACTCAACTGGCCACATGATTTAGAAATACACAATTTTTTAAAACCTCCTCCAGTGAGAGAAACCAAAAAGACAAGGCTGCATCCTTCTGAATAAAGATAGAGAAGAAATTACCCTTAGAGCTTAATGCAGGCTTAGCACACAATATGCTCACAACAAATGTGTGCTGAATGGACGCCATGAAAAAGCACTTTCAACTGTACGCATGGCGAACATGCACTTACTTGCTTTCAAAACCGTGGACAAGAGAGACGAGAGTGCCTAGAAAAGAAAGCGAAAACAGAACACAGTCCATCTGATGCCACAATGCTGGTTACACTCCTGTAGCACTCAATCCCCACAAGGCACATGGACTTAAAATGCAGAACTGCAAACATACTGAGATAAATGCACAGGTGCCAGATGCATAATGAGTTACTAAGGGAAACCAGGGTGGCCTGATTTTGAAACCTGACATCAGGAAGACAAGCCACCCCTGCCCCACAGGCCCCCTGCCTGACCCAGAGCTCTGGGACTGACCCAGAGTCTGAGCTGTTCTCAGTGGCTCAGACAGTCATTTTAATTATTCCCTGAAAAGGGAAATGAACCTTCAAGATGTCAGAAGCCCAAGGTCAGGGTGAAGGCATGGCCAGCCATGGGCAGGGAAGTAGCACCTGGTAACTGATTTTATGAGATCCACATGCTTGTCTCTCCTCTGTTTCTAGAGGGCGAGGACCACGTCTTCTACTTCCACCACCCCAGTTATGCCAATATCCTCACAGGCACTAGGAGCTCAGGTGTTTGCTGAATGAATGAACAAGCACCCAGCTGAGGTAGTCTATTCTGGGCAAGCCGTGTGGCCCTGAGTGAGATCCCCGGGGTCAGAGGCAGCAGGGACAGGACAGTCACAGCACACTGTAGACAGCAATCAGACACACGAGGAAATAGCAGCGAGAACCACGAAAGACACACTTTCGAGGACACTTGACCCAATACTTGGAGTGTTGTCACATAGGAAAGGAATCAGGCACATCCCCTCTAAAGCCCCAGAAGCCAATCTTTGGCTGAATTCAAGGAAGAACTTCCTCCTAGCACCGCATGTGCCAGGCTGTGTTTAGTGGAATGCTAGCATTCTGGGGTCGGGGAGGGGTGGGGGATGAGGGGAAGGATTCCAAACAATTGCACAGGGAAATACGTTTGGAAATTTGAGTTAGTCAAAGGTAATGGATATTCTTATTGGAGGGCACAGCTTTCAGCCCTTCTCAAGTTTATGTGGCCCCAAACAGTTTTTCACAGGATGCAAACATCTCACAGAGTGTCTATGTTCCAAGTTCACTTCTGGGGAAAAGATGAATTGAAAGTTAGGTCGTTCAGTCATGTCCCACTCTTTGGGACCTCATGGACTGTAGCCCACCAGGTTCCTCTGTTCACAGGATTTTCCAGGCAAGAGTACTGGAGTGGGTTGCCATTTCCTTCTCCAGAGGATATTCCCGACCCAGGGATCGAACCTGGGTCTCCCATATTGTAGGCAGAGGCTTTACTGTCTGAGCCACCAGGGAAATGCACAACATAGATGATAAAAATACAATCAGAGTAGAAAATTGGAACCATGGGCTCATTCTGCCATCTGACCCATGGGGTCATTCATCTTGAATGACCAAGTAACAGGCAAAAAGGCCCAGGTATACGTGAGGACACAGATTAACTGTCCCCTCCTACCACCTGGTGTCCAAATGAGTGGGTAACATGGATATTATGGGCTTCCCAGGTGGCTCAGGGCTAAATAACTCACCTGCCAATGCAGGAGATGCAAGAGACTCAGGTTCAATCCCTAGGTTGGGAAGATTCCCTGGAGGAGGGCACAGCAACCCACTCCAGTATTCTCGCCTGGAGAATCCCACGAACAGAGGAGCCTGGTGGACTACAGCCCATAGTGTTGCAAAGAGCTGGACATGACTGAACCAATGAAGTATGCATGCACACATGGACATCACAAAGGGATCCTCGAAGCAGTCAGGGCTGTTCTGAGCAGCTTAGGGATAAGACGAGTACTTGCCAGAGCTCACATTGACTCTCTTCATGTACTATTTTCTAGAAAATACTGTCTGCTTGCCTTCCTCACATGTATCTTTACATTTGGTAAATATTCACCAAAAGTCTTCCACATACCAGCAGTGGGAAGCAAAACCAGAAAAGGTGCTGCTTCATGACAGCCTCCTGGGGAATTCAGACAATAAACAAACATGCTGCACAAATAGGAATTTAATCCAGGCTTCCCATACACATTGCAAAGGAAATGAATGGTACAAAACAATGTAAGTTACACAGAGACCTCGTCCGGTGTAGGACTTCAGGTTGTGCTCTCTAAGGGACCACAGAGACCATCTTTTGCCATCCTCAAATGTGTAGGTCCGAAACACTTCTATAGGAAACTATAGTCCACTGGGGCTGGAAAAGGCCACAGAGTGCCCCTCCCACCCACATACACACAAAGCAGCCTCCACTCCAGCACAGTGTCACACGGATGCTCTATTTGACTATGCCTTGGTAGGTCACAGTCAAATAGAGCATCACTGACTCAGTGGATATGAGTTTGAGCAAACTCTGGGAGATAGTGAAGGGGGGAAGCTGGGCATGCTACAATCCATGGGGTCGCAAAGAATCAGACATGACAGAGCAACTGAACAACAACGGTAGGTCTGGATAGAGCTGGAGAGTTTGCATTTCCAACCAGGTGAGGCTTCTCTGCTGACCACATCAGGTAGCACTACTTCATCAGGCATTTTAAATGACCTGAATAAACTGAGGGCTATACTATGTTCATGAACAGAGAAGTTCAACCACAAAGGTGCCAATTTTCTCAGATTAATCTATAAGTTCATTATCCTCCCAACCAAAGTCCCCACAGAGTTGTTCTATTCCTTATTGTTGTTGTTTTTTCAACTTGACAAGCTGATTCTAAAATTCATCTGGAAGACTAAAATAATTTTGGAAAACAGCAAAGTGAGGGACCTGTCTTGTGGGTTCAAGGCTTAAAATTAAACTTTAGGTACAGTACCGACACACAGTTAGCAAAATAGATGAAGAGATCACAGTGCCCTGAAACAGATTTATGCTTTTAGTAAAACTTTATATGGAAGATAGCATTACAAATCAGTAAGGAAAGGATGAATGATTCAGCAAATACTGCTGGAGAAATCAGTTATTTATATAAAAAATAAAACTGGATTCTTAGTTCATATCTTATACAAAATAATATTCCAGGTAGATTATATTCCTGAATGTGAAAACAAATCTTTAAAACTCTTAGAAGAAAACCCAGAAATATGTGTGTATATATATATATATTTTTTTTTTTTTGCAACTTAGAGGTAAGGAACTATATTGTATATAAGACACTCACTGTGCAAGCCAAAAAGAAAAACCTGGCAGGTCTGAATTCAGTATAGTTGAAACTTCTGTATGCTACACATAAATAATGAAGAAAAGCCACACACTAAGAATGGTATCTGGTTAAATTAAAAAAAAAATCACTCATAAAACCACTGCTCCTCTACACCACTATTCATCAGCACTAGGGTAGGGGAGGTTCTTCAATGAAGTCAGACCTTTTCAAACTGAAAAGCCTCAGTGAGCCTTTATCCAGTCTTCAACCCATAGAGGAAACTTATCTTCAATTCCTGGGGCACTGCACAATTCTGCACATTTACAATGTAAATGATGTCCTCTAGGGTTGTGCAGTGAACAACTTATACAGCAGTATATGGCAGCCCTGCAACTCCAAGGGCTATAGATCCCTTTGGAACACTGATGAAAAATGCCCATTTCTGGGAAAATGCCCACCCGCACAACTACTGCCTATAAAGTCAGTGGATTCAGGCACTGTCCCCAAAACCATCAACAGCCTTCTGCTGGTCAAACACTTTCAGGTATGAGGGCTTACAACCTGTGAAAGTACTTGCAGACAACACTGTGGGACTGCACTCTTCCTTAAGTACTTGCCTCTTTACAACCTCTCCCCATTTAAGTTGATCTACGTCCTTTCCGCGTGACCTTGCAGCTACTGAATGAAAGCTAACCTGTCCCCCCAGGAGACTTCTGCTTTCCAGGCTAAATATACTCTTGACTTGGTTTATTGCAAATAGTCCAAACCTTGTATTTGGCTAAAAATGAATTTTTAAACTGCCCATCACTTTACCAAGCATTTCTTTCCCTAGTAAGTAACTAGGCATGCTGACATGTCAACAAAGAACAGGAAAGCATTTTTCTCAGCTGTGCCCCTTTGGGAAACCTCTCAAGATCTCCATTCTGGCTTCTAAACCAGCCAACTGCCCACAGAAGCCAGGAAGTTCAAGGCTGGAGGCAGGGTCAGGCTTTTTTCGGGGGGCGGGGGTGGGGGCAACCAGGATTGAGCCCCCATGGGCCAAAGGAGACAAAGTGTTTCCACTTACTCCCAAAACTCCATAACAGGAGAGGTGGCGTTCTGCAGGGACACGTGGCTGTGGTTGGTTGCATTCAGTTTCTGGAACTCCACGCAGTTCTCTGCAGTGGGAAACAGGACAAGAAACACAAGAAAATTAACCTCTGCAAGGGCTGGAGCTTAGACAACATTCAGAGCTGATGGTGCAACCAAGTGGTTTTTACCCAGCTGCTCCAGGTAAACATGCCTCAGAGAGCGCTGAGGGGAAAATCAATCACAAACAGTTTAAGAGGGAGGCTTGGCTTGATTCCAACCGGAGAAGACGTTTTGGGGGTAGGGCACCTCCTCCCTCTATTTCCCACTAGTACGCCCTGTCCAATTCTTTCCTCCTGAATCTTTCACCTTTTCCACCTCCCCGCCTAAGGCTTGTCCACAGCATCTACCTGTTCCACCCTGACAGGAACATGAGGGTTAAAAAGGGGCATCAGCCATGGTGTCCCTGGATCAGTAACACAGGTGAGACTCAGGCTAATGTCATAGCTGCTTCATAAAGACCCGACAATTGGATGAAACAATATCCAAATGTGTAAAGAATCCCTGGTTCCTTCATCATTCCCTCACTCACTCAATCTAAGAAAGGATTTATTGAATATCTCTTCTCATTTCATGAGACTTGATGACCAAAGGGGATTTGAATCTCAAGGTAAAAACATCTGAGTGTCCGTCCTTTAAGGCCCAGATCAGCCTATTACCCTCTCCTCTAGGAAGCCTTCTTTGATCTCCCTCTCCTGAATTCTAAGTTAGAATTTAAAGGTCCTCCAAGGAACCTCCTTCTCCAACTCCCTTTATTTTGAAGAGGACGAATCAAGGGTCAGAAGTAGTCAAGGGATCCCCGCCCATACCCTCTCCCTGCTTACAAGTCACCAGCCAGTTAGGGGAAGAAAACAGTCCAGCCAAGGCTCCACCTCCTTTGCCATGGTTATTGCCTGGTTCTGTCTGCCACCATGGAATCCAGGTCTCTTTACAGCACCTCCCTGTTCACAGAGGCGCCTCAGTCACCAGGTTGTGAGCTCCCTGAGGACAGCGTCGTGTGCACCCACTCACTTCAAAGCCCCTGCACCCAGCATGGTGACCAGCTTGGAGCTTGGAGCAGAGCCCGTCACTCTGCTCATCTATGCACAAACCCTCCAGCTACACCTATAATCGCTGGAGCATGAAGCCCTCCTATACATGATACTTCATACATTACAAGTGTTGACCTGTCTTCAGAGAAAGGGGAGTGCAAATCAGTGGAAGAGAGCTTTGCAGCCCACTGGGGAAAAAGTGCCCCAAGTGTCTGCTCCCTTTCCACTTCTCTGAACAAGTGCTAACCATACCAGGAAAGGAGATGGTCTGTGGGGTCCACAGCCAGTCCTGAGAGAAGTCTGGGAACCCAAAGTTATAAGCAAAATGCCTGAATGTCCCTTTGTGCCTTTTGCTAGAGCAAGGAGCCCTTAGCTTTGATCAGATTCTCTAATAAAATGTCTCTCAATTTTTTTTTCCTAGGGTAAAGAAATTTCTCAGACACCAAAAGTTGACAAGTGATATTTAATCATTTATAAATAAGCAATGAGTTATAAAGCCTTTGTGATTAAAGTATTCAAACAACTATAAAGCCAGACTTTACAAGTTAAATACCAACTATACTACCAAACCAACACAACTCAAATTGATAGCATAAAATGGGTGTGCACGATAATGCCATCTTGTGGAATTAAATTGATTTCCCAACAGAAAAATGGACCTGGCAGGTAGGAGGCAGGGTCTATGGAGTTAAACTTGCTTTCCAGGCACTATTTGAGATTCAGTTCTATCACCATTTTTCTCTGGTCATGCATTTGCAGAACCTTTGTTCCTACAATTTGTTGCATTCTTGACTGGACTTAGTATCAATGACCATTTATGAATTAAATCTCTGTTTCCCTTGGCCATCATCATCCTATTCACCAAGAATGCATCTTGAATTGTCAATGTGGACAAAGTCAGGCATTGAGATCCCCAACCATCCTCATTTATAAGGTGAATATACAGATGATTAGAACATGCACATATTTTTAGAGTACCCTCAAAATAAATTTGCACAATTAATTTGTCATGGATGACTTGCAGGCCTCCAAGAATATGTCCTTGAATTTTAGTTTGATTAACATCTTGATTATGCTCCTGGACAAAGAAAGGTTAAGAACCAGGGAAAGAAAATGAGACTCACCCCCACCCCCAAAAAAATGTGCTGGGTGGGGGAACAAGGTAAAGTTATGCACGGATAAAAACTAGTTCATAGCATTTTCTTGGTCTAATGACTGCTGCTCCTTCTGCCAGTGACCAACATCCTGCCCCGTCTACTGTATCTCAGCTTTCAGGATGACTGGCCACTTACAGGGACAACCTAACCACAGGTTACAACACAGATGGTGAATAGATTAGAGCAGATATGTTGACTGCAGCCAAAACGCAGTGACTGTCTAGAGCAGTACTGAGAAGAGCATAGAAGCCAAAAAAAAAGGGGAAAGTTCTACAATCGATTAGTTATGTCTGTACAGAGCAGTCTCCACACATAGCAGCTGAGAAGTATTTGTCTTCCCTAGATTATAAGACTCAGTCCTGACAGGTTGACAAATTGATAAGTAAACAGTATATTAGAATCCAAAGTAATCTCAAAAGTTACCCATTGAAGGGAAGAGGAGGATGGTGAATTCAAGTGTCCAGCTGGGGTGGACAGGTAGAATAAATGAGCCATATGAGCTGGGTGGGGACTGCTGCCAGCTTGAGGACAGACGCTTCACCCACAGACAACAGCCGTTTCTCAGCTGCGGCCACTACTGCCAAGTATGCTTGTGGGAATGTGGTTCTGCTGTTGCCAGATCTTTTTAACTTTTCAAGAGAAGCTGAGAATCTGGATTTTCATCCCTAGCCTTCTGATTTTTCAATTTTTGAAAATACAAATACAACAAATACATTTTTGAAATTGGCTGGTCACTGATCTAAAGCCTAATTGGCTGACAGCCCCCCTGTCTGCAATTCTTGATCTAGTCTAACCCCTTCATTGTACAGAGGAAAATCAGAGGCAGGGCTGGAAACACAGTCTAAACCCCTGGTTCTCAGGCTAGCACTCTTCTTACTTGCATCCTTACTGTGTGCCCATAGGACGCAGCCTCTATATTTGGCAAAGCAAGGTAGTTCAGTTCAGTTCAGTTCAGTCACTCAGTTGTGTCCGACTCTTTGTGATCCCATGAACCGCAGCACGCCAGGCCTCCCTGTCCATCACCAACTCCCGGAGTCCACCCAAACCCATGTCCACTGAGAGCCACAGTTCTTCTCCTTGTGCCAGTCCCTGGGCTAGTGCTCAGCTCATGAGAGTACGCAGACCAGGTACAGACATGACCCCCAGCTTTAGTGGAATCTGAACTCACAGCAAGACACGTGACACCACCAATCCCAGATCGCCCAGTAAGACCAGCAGAGAGACCCTCCAGGGAGGCCATACCTGTGTTCCACTCGTGCCCACAGGTGGCCCAGGGGAGCTCGGTGGTGAAGCAGTTGCTCAGGTAGAAAATGGCCCATGCCAGGATGATAATGTAGTACACGTTTAGATGGGCCTCAATCACCTGCGTTGCATAACCAATGCCTGAAAGAACAAAGAAGAGGCAGTGATCTGAATCCCTCTCCAACTTGTTAAAAAGAGCTGCCCTTCACAGTCTGACAATATCCAGGCATTCTTTTATTTTCTGATTAACTCAACACTTACCTTCAAATAAAGGGCACACTTTCCTCCAACATGTAATGCCACCTTCACTCGTAAACTGTCCCAGAGCTGTTTCCAGGAAAAAAACAGGAATCCCACAGCATATAAAAAACACCACATAGGGAATCAGGAATGCCCCTGCAAAGATGCAAAGGAAAGGAATGAAGTTAAAGTTGCCTCCGCCACTTCAGCCCTTGAATAATCTGTTACAGGCAAGACAGCATATGCTCTGAGCTTGAGTTCAAGTTCCTGCTATGAGGACTAGAGTCAGAAAATGTGAGCCTGGGTTTGGGCTCTCTGCCACCTACTCCCTTGAGTAAGTCTATGTCACATCTCCCAGCCTAACGTCTTCACTTGTAAAATAAGGCTTTAATATGTAAACTGCACCACTTACCTCATAGAATGGTTGTACAGTTAAGATGATAAAGTTTAAGAAACTGTGTAATATGCTTGAATCTTTCATTTATGCATTCTACCCTCCAGCACAAGTCAAACCTATTCCCTCCCTGAATGCTGCATCCTTCTTTTATATTATAAAGTAACCTCAACTGGCCAGGGAAGGGGGCCTCTTCTTTTTACTTTGGAAGTAATCTGCAAAAAATCTTTATAAAGAAAGGCATTCTCAAGGAAACATGCAATGAGCAGTAACAGGTCCCTGTACATAAGCCCCAGGTATGGAGCTGAGATATGGGGAGTTCATAGGAAGAATACAGCCAGAGAGGCTGGCTTTGAATCAGTCTGGAGAAAAGACCACCATAAGCTTTAGTGCTCCCATTTTGAAACACAATACCCACTGCCTGGGCCTTTCTGTGAAACAAATTAAATAACTGAGGTGAACATGAGCCATTACAAGCAGAAGGGGATTTTTCCAAATCCCTCATTCTCTCTCTCCTGTCTAATAACAAAGCATGAAAACACACGCTATTCCCTGCCATCTGATCTTGGGAATGAAGGCTTTCACTGAAATTGCTTTTTGCTAAATGAAGTCCCTTTAACCACAGGATTAACAGCAATGATTTTGATCAATCCTGGTAATAGGACAATATTTACCAGGTTGTGAAAGGGTCTTAGCTTTTCTGTTTTTACAAAGTTTCACATTGGGAAAGAAATACTAAAGTATTGTTGCAACTTATGAGTAGAGATGTGTAGATTTTATTTTCAAGAAAGTTAAACAGTTGATAAGCAGATACCTCAACTATATTAGAAGGCAAAAAGTGCCTGAAAGAAGATAAAAGGGTCTGTTTGCTGAATCTAAGTGATTAAGACAAGCCACAGAAGTTTCCCTAACATGCTGTAATTTAAAATAAAATGACACTTTCTGAAAGCCTTGTGGCCTCTCTATTCACAAAGCTAGTAATCCTTAAGATAATTAAATCAGGATATCTGTACACCCAGCAGAGATTCTTGTTGAGTAAGAGGGGGAAAAAAAAAAGATGCATTTTTAAACTGTACTCACTACAACATTTTTTTCTTTAAATCTGAGAGTTTGTAATTAATGTAGCTTATACAATGTTCTGATTTTAGGAATGTGTTTCTGGTTTTGGCATAACAATTTCCTGCTTAAAAAAAAAAAAGGGAGAGGTTTAAACAACTCTTGCCTGGGATGATCCTATAGGGTTTCCATAGGCGTCTAAGCGAACACAGCAGCTTATACAGGCTGAATGTGCAAAGAATAGAGGCAGGTTCCCAGTGGAGGGCTCAGGGCACGTTCAGGGTCTCTGAGGCCACTCCCTCTCTCCCTGTGCCAAGCCACCAACACCGGCGGCCACTTCATTACCAGTGCAGAGCAGGCTTGGAGCAGCCTGTGCCTTCAGGATGAATGTCTCCAAAGAAAAGGGCCCTGGCCAAGCAGTCCCCTTCTCGCTCTCCCTGCAGCTGCCCGCACAGGAAGTCCTGCCCCGCAAAGCCCGACAGCGTGGTCCCTGCCAAACCTCAGAGCCACCTTTGCTGGGCTCTGGGGATGCGCTGGAGGGATACAGCAAAGAGAGGGAGGAAAACGCGGACACAGGCTTTTCTCTGCGGAAACCGTGCCCCTCGAGGTTTCACAGGGTCCCTTGCCATGGACCTGCCAGCTGTCCTGTTGATACGACAGGTGGGGGCTCCTCAAGTCCGGAGCCCCACCACCACCCTTCTTGGAGCTGGGAGATCTGAGGACATAACTGCTGCCTCTCCATCACGTAGCCTCGGACATGCTGTCACTAGAAATGACTCTCTGGTCACCTTCGTTTCCCTAACCCCGGCAAGCTCTAAGCACCTTTTAAACAGCAAGTCAGTACTGTTGCTAAGTGTTCTGAGCCCAGTCAAAGCAGCTGTTGGGGGCCCATCTTCCCATCAGACAGTCCTAGAGAGGGCCCTAGGGGCAAATGAAAGGAAGGGAAACCAAGCGGCAACGGGCCTCACCTAAAAAAGTTCTCCCCGTTGCGCGTCCTATCTCACTGTCAAACCAGGCCTTTGGTGTCAGAATCCCACTTTCACCCCTTGGGGAGCGAGCAACTTCTCTGTCCCTCAGTTTCCTCCCCTGAAAAAGGGGGGATATACCCCTACCGACAAAGACGACTGTGAAACGCGACGAGGTACGTTAAGTAGAGTCCGGAGGCTGGCCTTTCGGGGAAGCCCTCAGAACCCCGACGCTGTCCGGACGACCCAAGTCCCCTTTCCCTCACGCGCGTTTCCAGTCAGGAAAGCTGGGGCTCCGAGGGGCCGCCCGCTGCCCCCGAACGCCCGCCGAGGGCTCCCGGCCTCGGCCTGCACCTCGCGCCCCCGGGGACACGCCACACGAGCGCCCGCGTGCTAGCAGGTGGCGCGCTCAGGTGCGAAGCGGGGGCGCGAGCATGCGCACTGGGGCGGCGGGCGTCGCGCGGGGTCAGCTCTCGCGCCAGGCGGCCCGGGACCCGCGGCCCCGCGAGACTGGGGTCCCGCCGCACGCAGGCGCGGGAGGGGCCCGGCGCCCCGCCCCCACGGGGCCGCGCGCGCGCCGCCTCACCTCCGCCGTTCTTGTAGCACAGGTAAGGGAAGCGCCACACGTTGCCCAGCCCGATGATCTCCCCCGCCACGCTCAGCACGAACTCCACCTTGTTGTTCCAGTGGCCGCGCTCGTGGACCGCCTTGTCGCGCTGGTCGCGCGCGGACACCGCGCCGCCGCCGCCGCCGCCGCCGCCCAGCACCTCGGACTCCCGCGCCTCCTCAGCAGCCTTCCCGTTGCCCAGAGGCAGCGCCTTCTCCGCCGTCATGGCCGCGCTGGCTGCCTCCGCGTGCGCCCGGCCCGGCTCTGCGCCGCCGCCCCGGGCGGGCTGGCTTTTCAGGAGGCGCGAGCGGGCGGGAGGGGGAGGCAGGGGGTGGAGCTGAGGGGCCGGGCCGGGCCGGGCCAGCGCGGGGACGGGGACGGGGACGGGGACGCGGCGGCCCGGCCCCGCCGGGCGCCCGCCTCGCCTCCGCCCGGCCGGGCCGGCCCGGGAGCCCGCGAGCACCTTGCGCGCGCCGAGCACCTTGCGCGCGCCGAGCACCTTGCGCGCGCCGAGCACCTTGCGCGCGCCGAGCACCTTGCGCGCGCCCCCTCCCTCCCCGGCTCCTACCCACTGGCCTCTTTTGAAAAGAGTGGAAGCGTGCATTCAGACCTAGGCTGGGCTCCAGACACCAAGCCCTGAAGTTTCCCCACTCTGGGATCTCCGAATTTCTGGGTCTCAGTTTCTCACCTCTAATAAGGGGAGCGGCTGTAGAACAGGTTTCTGCAGCCTGAGCGCCTGCGCGCGTCGCATTAAACTGCGGACCCTGATCTAGTGGGTGGGGCAGGACTGGCGCTTTTGCGTTTGTGGGAACGTGTGCGCCCAGGTGATGCTAATAATGTTGGCAGGGACCAGTGTGGAAGAAGGGAGAAAATGAACTGTCTTCCCAGCGCTCAGACTATGTCGTCTCCAGATCTTGTCCATCCTGGCGTCCACCGTTCTAAACACAGTGACTCAGGACAGTGTGACAGTTAGATTTGCCTGTGGAAATCTAATTTGAACCGCCAAATATGTTAGTCTTTTTAGTCGTGTGAAGAAGTCATCTGACATTTCTGTGCCTCAGTTTCCGGATTTGCAAATAGGGATACCAATATTGCAAATAGTGCTTTTGTTACAAAGTGTGTGTGGAGTTAATACGAAAATGCTTATAAACTATTTAGTGTATTGGAAGTGCTTTATGAACAGTATCACACGCTGTGTAGTCACACATAGTTATGTCTCATCTTTTTTAATGTCTGTCTTTCCACTCAACTGAGAAGGTGATGTACCCTGCCTTGTTTATTATAAAAGGCATAGAACCTAACACAAAAACCTGCACACAGTAGGTACTCACTAAGTATTTGTGGAGAGAAGAAGGAAAGGCCAGAAGAAGGAAGACAAAAAAACAAAAGAAGGTAAGGTTTGCAAGGGGCCACAGTCAGAGCCCCCCTCTGTGATTTCACAGCTCTGAAGAAGTCCAGCCATGAGCTGTCTGTAACGCCACCCACTGAGCCCTCCATCTATCCCTTGGAGCCCTCTCTGGGGCTCTAGAAAAGAGCCTCCCTGTCTCGTGGCCTCAGCTTCTCCTTCATTCTGGTGTACAACTGCTTGAGTCTCTCCCCACCTCTATCTCCTCCAGAAAATGCTTCCAGCTACCATCTTCCC
Source organism: Antilocapra americana (assembly GCA_007570785.1). NCBI lineage: Eukaryota > Metazoa > Chordata > Mammalia > Artiodactyla > Antilocapridae > Antilocapra > Antilocapra americana. The sequence goes on along the minus strand of ML660201.1, from coordinate 50,548,585 downwards.
CTTTCAGGCTTCCTCCCTCCCCTCTCCGTCACTATCATATTTCTTGAAAGAGTAAGTTTACATGCTGCCTGCCCCGTCTTCACCTCCCACTCATTCCTCAGCCCACAGCAATCTGGCATCCACCCCCACCACTCCCCTGAAAATGCTGTCTGTGAAGTCCCGGAAGCCCTCTTAAGTTGACAGATCCTACAGTTCCTTGTCCCTCCCCCATCCTGCCTGATCTCTAGGTAGCTTTCTGCACCATTATACCTGTCTTTCCTTCTTAAAATTTCCACCTGCATGGTTTCCTTGGCACTGCCTGCCTTTTTTTTTTTCCCACTGTTTCTCTTTCTGCTTCTCTGGTCCTCCTCTCTTTCCCCCTTAAATTGGGTCTTTCTTATTACATTAGCCATCCAAATAAATGCTGATAGCTCCCAAACCTCCATTCCCAGGTGCTGTCCTGCACTTACTCAGAAGCAGAGATCCTGTGGAGTGTTTAGGGTGAGAGTGAACTGGACTCTGGTAGATCCAGGCTCTGCCCCTTATAAGCTGTATTACCTCTGCCTCAGGGTTCTTCTCTGTAATGTGGGGTTAATATCAGTTGTAATCTCATGGGCTGAGTTTGAGGGATAGTTGTCTTGAGCACAGTTGGTGCTCTGTGAATAGTATTGTTTATTTTTATTGTGATCAGGATGATGGCGGTGGTGATGTCATTCCCTTGCCTAAACATCTTCATTGGTCCTTCTTTTCCTACAGGGTAAAATCAAATCCCTGACCCTGGCATTTTGAATTGCACCCACAATCTGATTGTCCCAGACTTTCCTTCTAGATTGATTCCATCTTCTCCCAGGCTAAAACCTCTGCATCAGCATCTTCATTTTCTTTGCAGTGATCCTCAGTGCTGCATGCAGAATGAGCAGTCAAGATCATCTTTGACCTTGATGGTCCTGACACATAATAAGTGCCTAGGAGTTCATTTGTTAAATGAACACCTACATCCGAAATTAGAGACATATTCCTGGATTTTATTATTGCAATATTAGGCTATACCCCAGAATCTATGTAAACCTCCTTTGAATCTAATTACATTTTTACTTTGTACAGCCCATCAGCATAGTTGGCTACAGGAATTGACTTCCTCTGAGCAGCTATGGTTTTGCAAGACCTGCTTGGGAAGTAACATAAACTAATAGCACGAGAGGGTGGGGAACCTGGGCTAGTTCTGCTGATGGGTTCCATGGCGTTGGCTACCTCCCCTAACTTCTGAGCTTTGATGTCTCCAGTTCATTAACATGAGCTGATTATCCTCATCTCCCATGGTGGTCTTCAAGATGAAGCAAGACCATATGTGGAGAACACTGTACAAATCCTGATGTCCCAAACTCACCTCTCAAGTTTTAGCATTTCCCTTTATGAAAGTTAACCAGGTCAGTGTCCTCTTGCTAGAATCAGTAAATAAATATTTAAAATCCATCTCCATGATTATTTCATGGCTCTTGAAAAGCCTTCCTCTTTTTCCTCTGTCTTTATCTGGAAGAGCCCACGTCTCCCTTATCATTTCACATCCTCAACTCTGGACCTTTTCTATTAGGTTATTTCTTTGTTTAGGTTTAGTGACCTGATGAGTGCACACCATATCCATGGGCTGAATGTCCTTAGGTTGGAGCAGAGATGGGGATATGAGGCATGTCTCATTTCCAGAGCTGCTCCTGATGTGGTATAGCATAGTGGTTAGGAACATGGGTTCTACTGTCATACTTCCTGTGTTCAAAACCTGGCTCCACCACCTAGGCAAATTACTCTATGCTTTAGTTTCCTTATCTGTAAAATGAGAGTACTAGACATAATTGCCTTTCAATTGCTATGAGAACTGAATGGGTTAGCATTTGAAAAGCACTTGGAATCTGTGCCTGATGTAGACATTTTGTTAAATAAATGTAGAAATAGTCTTCAGAGAACAGAAACGCCATGTCTCCCTACTCTTTTCTTGTGTGTGTGTGTGTGCATGCTCAGTCGCTAAGTCATGTGTGATTCTTTGTGACCCCATGGACTGCAGACCACCAAGCTCCTCTGTCCATGGGATTTCCCCAGGCAAGAATACTGGAGTGGATTGCCATTTCTTCCTCCAGGGGATCTTGCTGACCCAGGGATTGATCCTGCATTGGCAGGCAAATTCTTTATCACTGTACCGCCTGGGGAGTCCCATTCCTGAGGCAAGCATTAGAAGTCTTTTTTTTTTTTTTATTAGTTTTGCCATACAATGCCATTATATCACCATGGGTTTACATATGCTCCCCCTCCAGAAACCCCCTCCCTCCTCCCTCCCTCCTCCCTCCCCCCGGGAAATCTCGATGCACCAGCCCCGAGAATTAATCCTGGGCTGGCGATTGATTAGACATATGATAATTAACATGTTTCAATGCCATTCTCCCATATCATCACACCCTTACCCTCATCCACAGAGTCCACAAGTCTATTCTATACATCTGCGTTCCTTTTGCTGTCTCGCATGTTGGGTTCTCGTTATCGTCTTTCTAAATTCCATATATATGCGTTAATACACTGTATTGTTGTTTTTGCTTCTGGCTTACTTCACTCTGGATAATGGGCTCCAGTTTCGTCCATCTGAGTAGAACTGATTCAAATGAATTTTTTTTTAATGCTGAGTAATATTCCATTGTGTATATGTACCACAGCTTTCTTATCCATTTGTCAGTTGATGGGCATCTAGGTTGCTTCCATGTCCTGGCTATTGTAAACAATGCAGCAATGAACATTGGGGTACACGTGGCTCTTCTACAATCAGCAGTTACTGTCCTGAAGGCTTATTTAAACTTCAGCATTGTTCATTCATTCATTCACCAAATACTTAATGGTTCCTGAGCCGTTTTTTCAGTTACTGTATTGGTCTTGACGGGGGCAGTTACAAGGCCTGCCCCAGGAGGATGCTAGAGACCACCTCAGACCACCTGGGGGAAGCTGATGATGCCATTTTCAGGGTTTTTGCAAGCCACAATTGTTGGTAGCTTGAAATCTGTCATGGTAGTTGTATTTACACCACAGAAGTCTTCACTGCAGATGCTACAGACACTATTAATCAGTCCTACCCATCCTATCCAGCCAGCATACCACCCGCTGTTAGGGGAGGAGGCAGCTGCTAGTCAAGTAGTCACAGTAGTGAATGGAAAGTCGGTGGTATGCACCAGGAAGGAAAGGTCCTCGGCGCTAGGAGACCTTGTAACTCAGAGGTCTGACCTCGTCAAGGAGGTTTGGGCAGGTAACAGGTGAGCCAGAGCCTGAAGGGTCAGGAGCAGTGACCTGGAGGAGGAGGGATGTGAGGGTCCTGATAAATGATCCCCAGGGCTGAGGCTGGAGTGCAGAGTGGGGAAAGCTTTAGCAATAGGCAGTATGAACAGCTTTGCATTATAATGAGATTACTGTGTCTGAGAAGTGGGCTATGGGGCAGGGTGGGGACAGTGAAGAGGCTACTGCAGTGATCCTGGCCAGAGGAGAGGATGACAGAAGATGGAGTAGAGTGAAATGGCAGGGGCGAGGGGTTGGGGAGGGGTTGGCTCAGCCTGGGACTGGATACGGATGGGTGAGGGAAGGCAGTCTCCTGGTGGGTGGAGCTCAGCACCCCACAGTGGGGCTGATGGTCCTGCTCACCTTTGTCAGGGTGTGCCCACCACCGGCTCACTCGGGGACTCTAGCACTGTCCTCAACCATGTGAATGACTGCCTGACAAAAAACCTGCATCACAGGACCAGGATCAAAGAGAGGAAGCAAGAAGGCATTGGGTACTAGAAAGAACTTCCTGCAAGTTGTCCAGTCTGAATAGTCTATTCCAGGGGGTGGTGAACTCCTCAGAGCTGGAGTGTCCAGATAGAACCTGGACTGGCACATGGCAGGGACACCTCGGGGAACTTAGGGATGGGATTTCCCAATTATGGGAGTCACAGAGAACACAGTTTTCTGGAAATACCTTGCCCAGTTGTTGTTGTTCTTGTTCAGCCGCTAAGTCATGTCCGATTTTTTGTGACACCATGGGCTGCAGCACGCCAGGCTCCCATGTCCTTCACTATCTCTCAGAGTTTGCTCACACTCATGTCCATTGAGTCGGTGATGCCATTGAACCATCTCATCCCCTGCCTCCTCCTTCTCCTTTTGCCTTCAATCTTTCCCAACATTGGGGTCTCTTCCAATGAGTTGGCTTTTCACATCAGGTGCCCAAAGTATTGGAGCTTCAGCTTCAGCAACATCCTTCCAAAAAATATTCAGGGTTGATTTCCTTTACAATTGACTGGTTGATCTTGCAGTCCAAGGGACTCACAAGAGTCGTCTCCAGCACTACAACTGGGAAGCATCAATTCATCATTATTACCACCATCCTTTTTCTAATAAGCTTACATTTTTCTAATAAGTCTACAATCCAGTGATGGATGTGTGAGTTCCAAGCCTCGATGGGCTGTCTTTCTGTTCACCTGCTCCTTCAAAAGTATTTTCCAAGTAGGTCTGCTGGTCTAGGAGGAAAACAGGATTACAGAACAGAACCTCATCAGCTGAGGTGCCCCCAGACAAACCCAAACTGAAGCAGAGTCTGCAATGACTCACAGAAGGATGAGCAAACCTAGCCCAGGCTGCCTCCTGACTTAAAAGCCATAATAGTCAAAGCCTGTTGTTTGGAGCCACTGATTTGGGTGAGGCTTATACACATTTGTTCAGGTCCTTCCCATTCTTTAACACCTCTTTAACATTCTCTTTACACCTCAGAAATGAGCAGCTTGTTCCCTCAAGACCATATTAATGCTCACCTTCTTCACAAAATCTAAAATTTTTTCTCTACCTTCTGAACTCTTGGGGCTCCTTGTTGACTGAATCTTCCAGCACGGAGCTTTGTTTTGCAGCCGTCAGACCTAGGACATGCCCCAGGCAGGTCCCTGTAGAAGCATTTTCCCCTGCATGCCTCAGTGTTGGCTTCAGGCAGGGTCTTTACTGGTAGGACCAGAATTTAGATGGAAGGACAGGGGAGTCTTGCTGGTAGTGCTTCCCTCTCCTTGACCGCTAGCAATGCCCATTAAGTCTTCATCTGCTTATCTCCTGCCACAATGTCTGGGACAGCTGTCTTTTGTAGGAAGGAAATACTAAAAGAACTACCTGATTTTCCACTGAAATGTTTGCATGAATGAGCACCAGTAGATGACTAATCTGTCTGTATACTGTAGTAGGTTGAATGATTGGTCCTGTCTCTTCACTCCCCCATAATTGTGTTTATATCCTCAGCCACACAAGTGGCTGATACCCTTTTTAAAAATTTTTATTTTTGGCTGCACTGGGTCTTTTTGCTTTGAGGTGGCGAGCCGGGGCTACTCTTTGTGGCGGTGCACAGGCTTCTCATTGTGGTGGCTCTAGGGCATGTGAGCTCTAGTAATTGTGGCAAACAGACTTAGTTGCTCCAAGGCATTTGGGATCTTCCTTGGACTAGGAATTGAACCCATGTCCCCTGCCCTGGCAGGTGGATTCTTAACCACTGGACCACCTGGAAAGTCCCTGACTGGTTCACTTTTCACAGGCTGCACTTAGAACCTTGTGTACCCCTTCTCTGTTGTGTTGCACAACACCACTGTGGGGTAGGAGTAATGTAATATTTTCATTCTACAGATAACGGAACTGAAGCTCAGAGAGGTTGAGCACCTTGTCCAGTGGATCTGCAATTGAACCTAAGTTCTGACCTGCCAGGTCTGACCACAGTCCTCTTCTAGCCAGTAATTTCACCCACATGAACTTTGCCTTTCCCTGTCTGATCTAAGCAGAAAAAGGAGGGACAAAGGAAAAAGTCCTTGTCCTCTTCCTTATCTGAGCCTGAGATCATTAGCTCAAAATTTAATCACTACATCCTGGATGTAAACCTGGGAGGAACAGCCACATCTGGGCCATTTCTGGAGGAGAGTCTTTCCAAGTTTCCAAATCCTGATTTTACACTTGGACTTTGAGCCACAGCCCATCTGGAGCTGGGTGGCCTCTGTGTTATGAAAACTCGTGTTTCCTCACTTCTGAGCTTCCCTGTGCTTGTATCATCTCCCTGATATCCTGGCTCAGATGTCGGAAGCCTGTGACATGTCAAGACCTTTATGTTTACCTGTGGGTTGGGCTTACAGAATGACCACATCCGGCCAACAGGCTGTGTGTGCTCAGCCCCAGGGGCACTGCTCACATCGTCAGTCGCGAATTGTGCAATGTGGTGGCCCTGATCCTGTTATGACATATGGCAACCCTGACCCGAGGTTACACATCTGAGAGATTGCTACGCTCCCCATGGGAGCATACTCCCCAGATATACAGTGCCTTACAGCTGTACGTCAAGGTTGCTCAGATATTTCCAATGAGGAGCATAAGCTAAAAACTGGGTGACTGTCAACAATACATCCAGCCCCAAATCATAGCTCTCTGGGTCTCTTTCTCTGGTAACAATAATCCTTAAGCAGTGTTCTCTATACCACCTTGTTTCTTTGTTACTCATAACCAAAAAAAAAAAAAAAAACTTTATGGGGAACTTTTAAAGAAATTTTCCTGGTGCCCTAACTTCCTCATCCCAGACAGAGTCTGCAATTGCCTCCATGGTCTGCTGTGTGCTAAGCGAAGTACTGGCTGCTAGTGACAGCTCAGATGGGATCTTGGTCTTTCAGCAAGATAACAACATAATCCAGTGTGGTGGGTGCTCAAATAGAGGTGGAAACAAGGCCTTATGGGAGCACAGAGGGGAAGAGTTCCCTCATCCTAGGGGACTGGATGAGGCTTCAGGGAGGAGGTGTCATTGGCACTAAGCCCTTGAAGTATGAGCAGGCATTCAGGTGGACGAAGGGGAGGAGGCTTTGCCAAGCAGAAGGAACCGTGTAGGCAGAGGTATGGAGGTGTGGAGATGCTCACTGGTTTGGGGAGTGCCAACCCAGGTGACTCTAGTAAAGAATCTACCTGTCAGTGCAGGGGATGCAAGACACACGGGTTCCATCTCTGGGTCAGGAAGATCCCCTGGAGGAGGAAATGGGAACCCACTCCAGTGTTCTTGCCTGGGAAATCCCATGGACAGAGGGGCCTGGTTGGTACACTCCATGGGGTTGCTAAGAGTCGATCACACTGAATGCACACACACACACACACACACATACACACACACCTACCTAAGGCTAGAGTGTCCGGCAGAGCAGCCAGCAGACACACACACACACACACACACACACCCCTACCTACCTACCTAAGGCTAGAGTGTCCGGCAGAGCAGCCAGCAGACACACACACACACACCCCTACCTACCTACCTAAGGCTAGCGTGTCCGACACACACACACACACACACACCCCTACCTACCTACCTAAGGCTAGAGTGTCCCACACACACACACGCCCCTACCTACCTACCTAAGGCTAGAGTGTCCGACACACACACACACACACACACACACACACACACCCCTACCTACCTACCTAAGGCTAGAGTGTCCGGCAGAGCAGCCAGCAG